>CALSBZ010046761.1:202794-242357 GCA_943591055.1 Gobionotothen gibberifrons
AGATCTGAGTACTTCTACTTTTACTCAAGTACAAGATCTAAGTACTTCTCCCCCTCTGGTAATTATGAATAGCCTGATGAGAAAGATATCAACAGATGAATCAATAATGAATATATTTGATTTGTACAACTTCAGTGTGTTGAGATTCTTCACTTTACAGTTCTTGTTGGCATCCTTGTCACATGATGGAAAATAATATTACAATCCGTGCTGTTGAACGGTTTGAAGTGTTTCTTAGTAATCTTGTATCTTTTTTCGTCAGTAAAATGTAAACACACATGTCATTTCCTCCCCTCTCTAGACTGAAGCCTTCGCTGCCATTTGTGTCTTGGAACCAGGAAGGCTGGAAGACGGGCCTGTGCTCTGTGCCTCCTGTGGGCCACTCCCACTCCCTGTTAGCCCTGGCCAACAACACCTGTGTGAAAAGCACCTTCATGGAGCTGAGAGAACGCTTCAGCAAGCTCTACAGGAAGAAGGTACAAGCTGTTGTATTGAAGAAGGAATGTGTCGTTAATCAAACAAAACTGTCAAGGATTCCATTTCAGCTACTTTGATCCAGCCTGTAGAAACATTCTGCATCACATTAATGCACATCATGCAAAAAACATCTAAATCCTGCACATTCCTTCTCCACACTACCTCTTTTAACATCTGCACAGCTCTCTACTTTGAATATAGTATTTGTCATATTTTATTATATTTGACTGTACTCAGTTGCTCACATAATTATATTCTCTGTAAATATTGTCTATTTTTAATTTGTTACAATAGTTTTTAAATATATTTTTTAAAGCTTTTATAAAAGTAACTAGCTTTTTCTTGCTAGGTATTGTCTTTCTGTGTCTTTGCATGCACCACATATACCAAAGCAAATTCCTCCTATGTGTAAAACGGATTCTGATTGATACACTCGGTCTAAGGTGAGGATTACTCATTTTATATATCTGACTGAAATACCTTTTTGTTTTTTAAGGCTCACTTGCACCACTACCTGCATGTAGAAGGGATGGAGCAGAGCCACTTCTCGGAGGCCCTCAGCTCTCTCAGCTCCCTGATTGAAGAGTACCAGCAGCTGGATGCCACCAAGGGAAGACTCATGCCTGACGCACCCAGACTCTGCATCGCCAGATGAAGTTTCACTTTGTTTAAATCTGTCTGTTTCTTTGTCTGTCTCCTTATATAACAATTATTATTTGTTATGTTATAAGGAATAATGATGACGTCACACAACCAAATATTTTGTAAATACCTTTAAATGTTATTTTTCAACATTTTCTAATTTATGACTCCATTAAAAACTTCTGTCTGAAAGAAATAAGCAGTAGCAACATGACATAAGTCCTGCTGCCCTGGCCATGTCCGGTGTTGTTATACAGTACACATACATGTGCTGATGACATTTTTCACAACTAACAACTTTTAAATATTTCTTCTTGTATTCAATGATTCCCAGTCATTCTTCCTTATGAAATCAGGTGTTTCAGTTTGAGCTTTGGTCTGCATTTGTTTTAGTCCAGTGTCTTTGTCTCTGAACTCTGAACTCTTTGGGAGGTTCCATAAGTTAGAGTAACCTCAGGTCAGAAAACATGTCACCAGGATCGTTGCACTTCCTCTGGCACACGCAGGACGTTATCCACTGCATCTTCCACTGTGTGCTGGTGCCGACCTTGCAGGTGAAGTTGACCTTGATCATGCGGGACTTGTTGGGGACACAGCAGCGCTTGTCTGTGCAGACGCCGCAGTACGTGGGCTTAAACTTCTTGGTGCTGGTACAGCCCGAGAGGGTCAGCTTCTCCGCCTTCTTTGCTTGAAATGTAGGCCGGCATGTCTTTCCCTTTGGCGCCTATGAGAGGGAAATAGTGATTATTTTATTGAAAACTATGGTAATACTTCCATATCATTGTACCAACTTGTCACCTTAACACTCTTCATCACGCTTTTATCACATGGTCGCAGCAGACACAGGCGCCGGTCCTTCCTCATCTCACATTTGCCGTTATCGTTGTTGACACGCGATGAGATGCCCAGGCCGCAGGTTTTAGAGCAGGGGCTCCAGGGGGTGGTCTGGATCAAACAGTTCTTCTTCCAGGCTAAAGGAGGATCCCTGTAAGCTTTCAGTATTACAGTTAAAGGGCACTGTGTCAACAACACCCTACACAAAGAACTAGTCTGTGGGCGACATGCTGCCGCGCAGAGCACACACACACACCAAATACCTGCTCGTGTCCACCATAAGGGAGTTCACTTTCTTCTAAATGTTTCCATTGAGCTGTACTTACACGGGTTGATTAGAATGAGTGGAGTAGAAATTTCCATTTGGCTGAAGTGTAAATATATTTGAGAAATCCCTAAATAGTATATTTGCCAGGTCATAGTCCTATTCTGAGCCCGGAAATGTTGAGTACCCCAAAGTTGTATGTCAGAAATGTATAGTCAGTCCCCAGCACATAGAAACTGCCGGATGCTCACTTGCATTGGGCAATTTGCACAATTAGCATCAATTGTGTTAATAAGCACAAATTACCAGTATAGCCTGATGACAATAGTTAAAACATGTCTTGGCCTATTTGGACAATTTTGGAGTGGTTTTGGGAATAATGGAGGATGCTTAATCCATTTCTGATATTTTCAGGAACAATAATGGCAGTTTTAACCAGCAAGTGGTCCCTTTCTGGTTCAAACTGCCATTTTTGATCCTGAAAATGTCAGAAATGGACTCCATAATGAATCCCTAAACCACTTCAAAATTGTCCAAATCAGCCAAGTCATTTTTAAACTATTGACCACATAGGCTATAATGGTAATTAGTGCTAATTAAAAACATATGAGTTAGCATCCTGCAGTTGCTATGTTCTGGGGCCCCCTACTATACATTTCTATCATAAAACTGTGGGGAGCTCAACATTTCAGGGTTCACAGTGCTGACATAATAATAATAATAATTAATTTGATTTAATTTGTTAGCGCTTTTACAGGTGCTCAAAGACGCTTTACAGATATAGTGAAGAGAAAAGAAAAGAACATACACTACATACATACATACATGCACTAAAAGGTTTCATTTTCCTTGTGTGGATAACTTCTACTGCCAGAGTAATGGAATGCCAGCTCTCCTTCCCAGATGCCAGATAACGTGGACAGTAGTCCAGGCCCTGCAGGCTGGTTCCTGTACACAGGCCGCACTATAAACACTCACCTGACATGTAGGTAGTGTCCTGCTGGTTCTTTTTTGGACTCTGGCCACTGCGAAGGCCGGCCGGCATGTTTCCCATGAGGGGGGCGGGGCCTATGAGTTCTGCAGGCTTCTGGATGAAAGCAGGGGTACAGCCGATGGCTCCAGCAATACATGTGCACCTATAGAGGGGGCTGGGCTGGAAACCTTCTCCGTTCTCATAGTGGGCCCCATTCAGGTCACAGCCTACCGCCATCAGGTCTGAAAGAAGGAGGGAAACGCGTCAACGCTCTGGCTCATGATGTTACTGTGAATGTGAATGCCACACGAGGATGACCGAATATGGCACTAAACGACTTCGGAAACGATAACGGGTCCCAAGGTGGATAGAAAGGCATACGCAATGCTCTGGGGGGTCCAACGGCTCCGTGTGTACGCCCTATACGATCATGTTCTGATAATGATGAGGCAATAGCCCCGCCTCTCCCCACCTCTGCTGCTCACCCCCGCGTCAAATAAACTGCACACTGAATTCAGATTATTTATCTTTCTCTCGATATGGACATAAACGCGAGTGAAGTCTAATCTGACAGGACGGAGACATGCAGCTCTACTCACCTGCAGCTCCTCCCGCTGTGATGCAGCGTATGCCTTTCTATCCACCTTGGGACCCGTTATCGTTTCCGAAGTCGTTTACTGTCATATTCGGTCGTCCTCGTGTGGCCCAACGGTCTATATGGCACTAAACAGTAACGCAAACGACCGTTATCGTCCTCGTGTGGCCGGGGCCTAAACACACTGCTTACATTCTCGTCACACAGTCATTTTCGGGGTTTTATGTCTCATGAAATATGTTTCTGCTGCTTTTCCAGTTATTGTGTATGGGCAATAATGTTTTCTGGGGCCATCCTGTGATGATCCCATATTACTACGCCACCATAGTTTCACAGCACAAGATAAAACAAAACAGACCAATCATAAAAAAACAGCCCAACAGCTGTATAACTCTGCATAGAAAGCCTTTGTAAGCTACATCCGTTCACTCAGTAGCCTACTGGCACACAGGACAGCAGAAACGACTTGGCTGGGACATCCGTAGTTTGTGATCTTGCTTATATATTTTATATTTTATCACCAGTGTCAACAAACGCACAACAACGCAACATGTTGCATTTCTTTTTTTAATAACACAGTCCACACTAACAGTATGCATCACACTAACCGAGCTCTGGAGATTCAAACAGAAAGTGAGTAGCATCCTGTTTCTTAGAACTATCCTAAGATGAGGATTTCAGGGAAAGACGGAGCCACTCACATGCACACACTCCAACCTCATATCGTGGTTGGTCCGCTGAGAAGTCACAGTACATGCTCTTGTGGGGGTCACAGACGTCCCTCTCGTTGCACGGCTCTCCGATCTGCCTGGCGCAGCTCTTGCAGCAGCCACACCCGTCCAGGACGGAGCTCACCCCCGGGGCGCAGTGGGGTCTCTCCCGACACTTGCAGGGCCACTGGCAGAACTGCCGCCTCTCAGCCGCAGCCCGCCCGTCTCCAGGGGCCAGCTGCCCATTGTTCTGAGCCCGGCTGAAGACCTGGGTGAGGAGAACACATCCATTTTCACCCGCAATTTCTTAAAGGAGCAATACTCTGAAGAACTGTTTGACGATTTGCAAACCCCACTCCCCTGGTGAATTGGAATGGGGGAGACTTAAAGCGTGCTGCCTTTTTAATTTGTTTTAAATTGATAGCTCAAAGAGCTGAGGACCAGAACTCCACACCACTTTTTGCAACAGTTAGCTAGTCATTCCTAGATGTTAAAATGGGCAGGGTTGCACTTGGTTTGGAAATGGTCTTTATTCTTAAGGGATGTTTGACACAAATATGGATTAACTAGTTTATTCAGCGGGAATGTTTACCTGTCACCCACACAAATCTCTTGTATTCAAGCTTAACTTGATCAGTCAGAAAAAAGACAGAAAATGCAATCTTACAATTTGTTATTGACTTGAGGCAACACGTTTTTTATTTGAAGGGTCTGTTGCTCACTCTATTTATGTACTCTGATATGGAGGTCTTCTGGTCTCGATAGTAGTTGGGTTATTAACAAGAGGTAGCGAGGGATAACAAATATAATGAAAACATACTGAAATACTATTCAAAGAGACCTACACGTAGTGGGGCTTAAAGGCTTTCCCCCCTAAGAGTGGCCCAAAAAGGTCATGAGGTCATTAAAGTCTAAATTGTTTATCCTCGTGCTCATCCAAATGATATCCAATCTGTCAGTCAGAAGAATAATTGGACATACTCGATGTTGCAGAGGAAATTAGATCCCCCTCTCATATAATAAAGTCTTGCTCTGGGGACAGGTTGACCTAACTGTCTCCATTAGCAACCAAAGGAGGCTATTGGTGTCCATTCAGCACTTATTACTGCATATTAAACACCACCTCTGGAGGGTCTCAAATGAATAAGGTAAAACATAATGTACAAAAGCGTAAAAATGTTTGGCGTTTTGTATCTCCAAAGCTATTTGCTGTAATATAAATAGATTTAAATGTAGTACAGTAACAGCAGTTGCTTTGTTAAGAAAGTTAGGAAAATAAACATTATTGTCGTTCATAAACTATTAAAAACTCATCAATGAGCCTCACTGTTGCACTGGCTGCCTATTCCTCCCCGGTAATGAACATACACTTTATAAGGACTGCAAATACACACTGCCCTGCTACCCCAAGTACTCACTCTATCACCAAATGGGGATTAACCCACCGCTGAAATAGTTCCCAACTATTGCTCCATTTATTTTACTCTTATATATATTTTGTTTATAGAAAAACTGAGTTTTAAAAAAACTATAAATTGGTGACCATATTTGAATAGAAGACACGCAGCAGTGTTCCCTATAGCAAGCCGTAGATTGACATTTGACACATTCTTTTGCATTATCACAGGTGGAGGTGTACATTCTTTACATGAAATGTGAAATACTCCATTATGGGATTGAAGTTATTTTGGGATTTTTTGAGTCTCTACTGTCAGTTACAAAAATGTAAAAGAACAAAATGAGTCAAGATACGCAAACAGAAATATTAAGGCCATTCAGCTAGAATCAAGCACCTTTTTCACTTCTACCACAAATGATAGAATATTTTGTTTTTGTTTTTAATTGAAGCATTAATGTTTTTGTTATGTCTCTGTGTTCATGTGAAAGCCTATACGTGGTGATGGCTTATAAATCTTATGTTTGTATCCTTTTGTTTAATTCTTTCAAATGAATGGCTTTGATTAGCTTGGTATTTGCTATGATGCAATCTATGTGTGGAGCAACTTGTGCTTCAATCCCCCCCGACTACTGTTCAAGGGTCACTGAGGGTTATGCCAAAAATCTGAAGCCTGTCTGCCAGGTTTACTGAATGAGCTCATTTCATGGTGTGAAAATGGGTCCACAGCAGCTTTTAAATAAAGAGCTCAGACTTTTCTCCACAAGTCTCCCACTGAAAACAAGCTGTGAACCCAGTAAAAAAGGACAGCACACCGATCTATGTTCAAATATGTTTTTATTGGCCATCTGATTATTATTTCACTATATTCCAAAGAGTCTAATAATGAAAAGTAAAGATGTGGGTTAATCCAGATTCACTGCTACAGAGAAAACTGACGCATCTCAGTTGTCTATTTTCCTGTTGCTCCAGATACGGCATGCGTTAAGTGTGTGTATGGTTCCCTATCAGAAACACCAGTCTGTCTGTAGAATAGAAAAAGAGATCGTAGTCTTACCTGTTGAGCAAGGATGAGCAGCAGGGAATGGCAGAGAAGCGATAGCATCTCTTAAGTGAGAAGGTCTGTGTGAGCTCCAGGAGGGCGCAGGGGGACGACAGAGCTGGAAGGTGGGATTTAGAGAGGAAGACTGGCAGAGGGAGAGAGAGAGGAGTAGGGGAAAGAGATTGGGAGAGCTGACCTGGTGGAAAGGGGACAAAGCACCCCTCTGTCTCCTCTCCAAACACACCTTTCCCTGCCTCACTGATCCACAGGGGAAATATTTGTCTTCATAACTGCTGGGCCACACCAGGGCCTTCAAGTCCTGCCCACTTGTTTATTCTTAGTCTGTGTGTGGACCCGCTTCATTTATCTGGGAGCAACTAACAGTTCAATCTGTAAACCACGTGTGACAGGCTGCCACATAAAGTAGAACACTTTAAGAAATACTTTCCCAATCATTCTTTACCAGACAAAAACTGAACTCATGAGTAGACTTCCAGTTTGTAAATGAATCCACTGTTTGTTGTTTGTTCCATTTGGTGCCTAAACTGTATGGTCCCACTTAATGCAGACTGCGTGTCTTTGAGTTCACATTCCATTATTATTTACACTGAGTAAAGAGGTGACTCTCAGAGCCAGCCATCCACGTAAAGCCAACGCCCCTTTGAGACTACACATGGACAGACCAGAATGAAGCCGCTTATTGGTAATGTTTTTGACGAGTGATGCAGGAATAAGTCTTCAATCTGGAAATGAGTCAGCATTGTACCACTTCCGGGTTACTCAAAGTTAACGTTTTTTTATTTGTTTTTGGTTTAGAAGCAAATATGAATATCCAAAGCTTCTTTGTGTCATAAAAACGGTGGTTGAAAGTGTTTTAATGAGACTAGCGTAATCATGATGAACATTAGCAGCCTTTAGCTTAGCGAGGTGATGCTCAGCCATGCGTTCGTGATGTACTGTACTTTGTTTATAGCTTATTGTTAGCTTTTTATTTTTGCCGATTGCATTTTTGTTTAAATCAGAACAAAACATGTACGCTTGTCAAACGTGTTTGCACAGATCTTATTTTCTGCAATATTCCCAATTCAATGGAAAATCCCATTGTATTTGTCGAGGACACCAATGCTAACATTCGGGGTAGCCTACAGAAATACATCATCACTGCATCGCTCTACAACTACTCTCCCCATAACCTTTTCCCAGGTTTTGTGCAAAATATCTTGTTGAATGAATTGTCAAGAATTGTGGAACAGATATTTACCCCACACTCAGACTACATTTTTATATATTTGATGATATTTGAAGTTATCACATAGTGCCTCATCGGTGTAATTTGTTCAATACTCTGGTTTATGACCATAATAACCTAATTTGAGCATCCTCAAAGGCTAAACTTAGATGGTAAGTATCGTCATTATTATACCTTCTGTACATCTTGTTGGCTTTGGCATTATCAGGGTCCCCGCAGATCCTTCAAAAGTATTAAAAGTCTTAAATCTATTTTTTGATATTCAAGGTCTAAAAATGTCTTAAAAGGTCTGGCATTTTAGGAGGGGATGTATTCCATTTGATCTGGGGCAGAATGAATGAGTGTGTCTATTTTTTGTTAAATTTGTATGTTTTATTTTCTCTGTAACGTTATTTTATATCCTGCAACGTCCAATACCAACTGTTTTTTACGTGAAATAGGTAACTAGCGCACACTCCGCTTAGTAGGTGGCGGTAGAACGCCTTTTGTGGCTGTGATCCGCATTTTAAGGTGGAAGAAGAACGTGTTTATCCAGCTTCAAATTTGAAGGCTGCCGCGGAGCACGATGCTGAGAACAGGTTTAACAATGGGTACATGCTTATTTAATGGCAAGTGGTTGGAGGACGACAAGTATCGTGGCTGGCTGAAACGGTTCAGCTCCTAAAAATAATGTGTGATATAATTATTCACTTCAAGGAACTGGTGCATGCAAAATGACTTTTCTATGTTTTTACCACACCTGAAAGAATGAGTGCAGAACATTTGTCATAGAGCAGGTGTGCTGTTACAAGGTTTTAAGGTTTCCAGCCCTTTTTAGGTATGTTGTTGCCTTCATAGATTTCCTGCGCTTCAGCTTCAGCCCATCTCACACTCTGCTGTAAGGTGCCTGCTCTGAGATTCAGATCTCTGCTCTTCTTTAGAATTGTTTTTGCAAAAACCTGTGAAGATGTTCCAACATCTTGAATGACAGGTGTGCAGCCACGGCCAAAGGTTTTGAGAGTGACACAAATATAAATGTTCACAAAGTCTGCTGCCTCAGTTTATATAATGGCAATTAACATATACTGCAGAATGTTATGAAGAGTGATCAGATGAATTGCATTTAATTGCAAAGTCCCTCTTTGCCACGAAAATGACCTTAATCCCCAAAAGCACATTTGCACTACATTTCAGCCCTGCCACAAAGGAATAGATGACATCATGTCAGGGATTCTCTCGCTAACACAGGTGAGAGTGTTGATGAGGATCAGGCTGGAGATCTATGGGATTAGTTTTGTATCATAAAGATAAAGCAACACTTTCTCAGAATAAAGCAAAACTATGAGTTTAAAAGAAACAAGAAACGGAGTCAAGCTAAATAAAATACATTTCAAAAATAAAACTATAATTTGCAAACAAATGTGTGTAATCATGTAAACTATAAGTCTTTTTTCTTTGTTTTCACTTGTTTTTGTTTGCAGTTCTTGTTTCTTCTTCCTCAATGATCAGACTTTTGCTCTCGCTGCAGCTTTCTCGTTTGCGCTCCTTCAATTTTTGTTTGAGATTCTGACACAAACCTCCCAGGTGGGCGGGACTTTCAGGGGTGCGTCCCCATTGGCTACTCAGTTTTTGAGTGACAGCCCAGTCCTCCAGTCCGTACAGTCAGTGCAGGCAGCTGCGGTGCGGTAGCTGAGCGTGGACAGAAGACCCCCAGAAGAACCAGCATTTCAATTATTATAATACAAGTGAAAATATATGTAAGTATTGATCATTTGTGTTGTTTGTGCTGTACTATACGGTCTGTTTCTTTATTGTGTTAAGTGAGAAGTAAAGCTGTGCTATGAAAGTTAGCTTTTGCTACCTTTAGATCCATAACAATGCAAGCTAAGTAGCCAGTTAGCTACATAGCTAGCAGTGAGTGAGCGTTCAGACACCGGCGCACACACTCAAACGGACTCGTGTGCCTGACTCTACCAACATGCTTTCATGATTCTGTTTAGATATGCAAGTATAAGCCATGATAGCTTATTTTATGAACACACTAATTTGATGTGAAAATAAATGGAGGCTGAGTTTACTACTTCTCTTTGTAGGAAAACCTACCGTCCATGACTGCCCCTGAGCTGTGTTTTATTTGTTAACTTCATATTTTTCATTTCCTAAAACATTTATTTTCCTCTCATATTAACAGTGTGGATCATTGAGACAGCGTGGCGTCCAGAGGTCTAATCCCGTTTTCCCACTTCCTCTGAGGGGACAGCACAGAGGGGGGGGTCATGAAGAAAGACCTGCACCAGCTTCATCCACGCGTTGTTGTTGTTATCGCTGGCTCAGTGTCATTTCATTTGACCAAATGTATTTACATATACATTTAACCTGTTAAGCCCTGAGCCTGTTTTTCAGGTCTCAGGCTCGAAAATGACATTCCCAGAACAAATGACCATATCTTCCCTTCTAAAAGGGTTAAATTAATAATCTTTTTTCTCAAAGTAATGATAAACCTGTGAGTTGGATGTAGAATCAATATAGATGTTTTTTATTTGAAAGAAAATTCAGATTGAACATAGTAAAAAAACTGTAAATTATAGTGTCCGTCCAAAAATTCTTTTTTACTTATAGTGAAAACTACCCTTGGATGATGGTAAGGTAGACTAAAAGCTTTAGGAATCCAAAGTACAACATATAATAAGTACCCTGTATCAAGATTGATGCAAAACAAGTGACATTTGACCTTTTTAGAGAGGTTTTGCAAAATAAACTCCACCTCTGAGGTGATTTGGGTGGAAATGGGGGTTTTACCGTTTCTCTGGAACCTATTGGTCGATTTTGGTGATTGACATCTCTTTCTGACCGTTAGAGCCAATACAATCGAAGGGGAATCTCCCCGCTCACACACATGCTAACACAAAAAGGTGGGGGCTTTCGCGCACACAGTTTTGCATCAGAGTGAAAATATTTCTAGCTCTGACATCTAGAAACGGAAAAGCAGGTTTATTGCTTATGGATTATCAGAAATCATTTCAAAGGGACACAGACACATTGGATTAATTTATGAATTAACTTCAGCAGCGTTTTTATCGCTTTAATGCCATTGAAGAGTACTTTTGACCAGACTACGACACAGGTGGGGCCATGTTAGCGTTTTTAGCTACCTAGCGCCACATGTTTTGATGTCTGTTCTTGTTATTATCTCCGAGAGTTCGTATAATTGAGTGATAATGTCTGCACCCATCGATTCTGTGTCATCTCACAATGTGAAACGATGGGTTGTTGGATGTGCAAAGATAAATAATAAGGTTTTGTGAGTGAATTTCGGGGCAGTCAGCATTGTGGGTTTTTTTTTTTTTTTTTTTTTTTTAAATGATCAGTTAGATGAGTTTCTTCCCGTTACATGGATATAACACATTCATAGTTTATTAAATGAACATGCCTTCAGACACTGTTTCCTGCAAGATGTTGCGGGAGGGCCCCGGTACCGGGGTCTGTCGGGCTTAACAGGTTAATAGATTTTATTATTATCCACCTTTTTGTTTTATGTCCTTTTATTTAAAACATTCTTTGAGGCTTCATCTTCTGGTTCAAATTTCAATAAATGTAATTTGTATAATCACTCTTTTGTCTTTATTCTACATGAAAATGTTAGAGATCCCATTCAAATCTGTTGATTATTCATATCTTCCTCAGGCCAGGAATAGTATGTTGAGTTTTTAATGCTGAATGTATATCATTTTCTCACAGGATATAGAATGAGACAACACAGTGTGTATCCATTGTGTATGAATGCTTCAGCTCTTCAGACCAACATAGTAAGATGTGAGCATGTTCCTAATTGTGTTGGTATGCAGGTCTGGTCTGTTTAAAAAAGCAAATCTGCCACTTTTATATTGTAGAATTTGTTAAATTAAAGCAGTCTTTAATTGTTTGTCCTAAACATAGCAATATATGCTTTTGAAATGTAACATGTCTTTGAAAGAATAACAGTATACAGTTTATATTGTGTATCACCTTTAGCTTGAAAATACATATATGTGTTTTTTTTATCTATAAAATAAATAAATAGACAGACAGACACGTTATCAATCCCAAATTGGGAAATTATTTAACAGCAGCAGTGTGTTCAGGTATTACAATATTTAAAGTTGGAATAAAGTATAAACTACACAACACAAGTATAATGCACAGCAATCCATAAGAGAAGTCCGATATGTTCATGAAACTCCCCAGGAGACACCAACACTAACGTGGCCGAGTGGACTCCGGAGTTTGCTGCATGAGTTGCACTGTATGATCTGTGGTGTAGTGGGCTGTCACTCAAAAACTGAGTAGCCAATGGGGACGCACCCCTGAAAGTCCCGCCCACCTGTGACATTTGTGTCAAAATCGAAAACAAAAAATGAGGGAGCGTAAACGAGAGCAAAAGTCTGATCATTGAGGAAGAAGCAAAGAGAACCGCAAACGAAAAGATATGTTAAAACAAAGAAAAAATACTTAGCTGTTTTAGCGCAGTTCTCCAGTGGAGGGGGGGGGGGGGAGTCTCCCTCCGCAGCCGGTTGGCGTAGTTTTGGCACAATTCCGTTGTACAGACCGACGTTAACAGCAGCCCTGTCTGTGCGTATGGAGTCCGACTCTGTCGTCCAGTGATCTAACCGCCTTCTGGAAAAGCTTCACAAGTACATCGGTACGCAAATGCGCTTTGTGACACAAGTGGCGGTACGCATTTCAGATTGTTGCCGCGCATGCGTACTTGCGTACCAGTTATGTGCACCCCTGCTAATATGAAATCTCCGTTTTTGACAAAAATTGAATGATGGATAATCAGTAATCATTTCAAAGTGACACAGACACATTGGATTAACCTTCAGCAGCGTTTTTCTCGTTGTAATGCCATTGAGCACAACTTTTGATCAGTAAACAGCAAAGGTAAGACATATTTGCCTTTTTGGCTCAGTAAAGCTACGCTGTGTATTGTCTGGGTTTGCCTGAGCTGCCGCAAGTTTTGGTCGCACAGTGATGATACTTATAGCTCTAGAATCTGTGGAATCTCAGCTTTAATCTGATATCTTGTTTGTGCAGATCCGATAAGTAATTAAGTATTTATACCGTGAGTTCTGTTCTGTGCTTAGTGCGTTAGCATTTTTTCGATCAGGACTAATTTAGAGGCTCGGCGTTAGAGTTGTGTTTTGTTTCGGTAAAAATGGTTTGTGCCCTCAAATGTTAAGAAGCCCTCAGACGCGGTTTCTTGCAGATGTTGCGTTTTTGCCCCCGCCCGCCGGGCCGTGGGGCTCAACAGGTTCACTTTATTATTGAGCAACAGTTTATTTCCAATTAACCAAATTAGTTTCCAATTGATGTCTCCATAAAGTGAAGCCCAGAAGAATCTTCCTCTGGGCAGAGTTACAGTTTGAATGCAGTTTGTAATGTATTTGTCTGAGAATTTATTCTTGGTAATGTCCACTTCACCGAGGAATATACTGCTCGCCCACCTGAGACGTTTGTGCCAGAATCGCAACAAAAAATGAGGGAGCGCAAACGAGAGAGCTGCAGCGAAAAAAATATATCTTATAAAAAAGAAAAAAGACTTATCGTCTACATGATTACACTAATTATTTGTTTGCAACTCATAGTTTTACTTTTGAAATTACATTTATTTTGCTTGACTCAGTTTTGTTTTCTCTTAAATTCTTTGTTGTTGCTTGATTCTGGGAAAGTGTTGCTTTATCTTTATGAAACAAACCTGATTCCATAAAAGGGCAGTTACTCTTCAACCAGGTTCATTCATCCACTTCTATCCTTCAAAACTTTATATATGACATTTCCTTACTTCTTTAACAACTTAAATACAATAATAATTATTCCAACCACATCAGCTCATGCTAGCCGGAGATCTATTAGCCAGAGATGAGCATCTTTGTGTCAGATGTCTAATGCTTACTAAAAGAGAGGGGGTACCTGCTGCAGTCTGCCCCCCCTCATTACATTCATGGTCTGCCCACATTAAGCTACCTGTAGCTAGCATAAAGTGTTAGTACCTAAAGTAAATAGTACCCTTCAAACGTACACTGAACATACTCATGCTGAATGTGCTCTATTTTCAACTGTCATTTGATTTCAGAATTGTAAGGGAAGCAAGTGAAATGCACATTATTAATCCTGGAGGGTGAGTGGATGAACCCTGTTAAAGAGTAACCATCACCGTCCCAGCCAGGGACATTAAGACAACTAAATCAAACTAGTTAGGGGTCATTTTGATTGGTCAACACTTCATCTGGCATTCAATTAGCTGGTGTTGAAAGGTCAATGTTAATGCAGTAAGATGACTTTAACAAAAGTACTTATGTATTGAGGATCTGAACACGATACAATATCTGTCTCTCTCAGGTTAAATTAGGGTGTGATGATACTTTTACTTATGTAACAGCTGGTCAGGCTGGTTTTAGCCGGTCTGACCAGCCTGAGCTGAGCTTTATTTTTATTTTATCTAATGTTTCCCATATCTTCACAGATAATAGGAGACAGACGAGGTAAGGACCTTAGATATGAAGTTTAGTGTAAAGATATTTAAAGAGGTCACTGTTGGCACATTCAGACTCTCCTACAACCACAGATACATTACGGAGCAATGCAGTGCTTCTGCATGCTGTACCATTCTTGCCTAGTTATATGGTTGTCTTATCTTTCAATAGATCTCCCCATTGTTGCTCCATGTGTGTAGGAAGTAGGGCTTCACAAATCATAGAAACCCTAACCCTCGCAGTTTAACTTTGAGATGTGGCACATCATTATTAGGAAGCCGAACACCAGCCCTGAGCAGCAGGTTTATTGCATGTTCAACGGGTGTGAATATGTCGCTAATTCAGAAGGAAAATAATCTTATGATAGTCTCGAATTTGGGTCAGATGTGCACTGACTCATGAACGGTCCAACGTGGGTTGAATGTGCCTCAGCAAGTCTGTGATGTAAACGTTTGGTTTACAGATCAGTCTGTATTGTCTGTCATTTTAAACTATGATGGTCTGGTTATTAGTCACTTCTCTCACCACGTCCAGGCAGAGGTGGGAGAAGTACTCATATCTGGTACTTGAGTCGAAGTAGAAGTACCAGAGTGTAGGAATACTCTGTTACAGTAAAAGTCCTGCATTCAAAATGTTCCTCAAGTGAAAGTAGAAAAGTATTCTCATCAAAATATAGTGAAAGTAGCGACAGTAAAAGTAGTCATTGTGCAGATTGGTCCATTTCAGAATAATATATATGATATGTTTTATAATGATTGATCATGAAAGTGTTCTCAAAGCTGGTAAAGGTGCAGCTAGTTTGAATGACTTTGTATACTGCAGGGTAGCTTGTGGATTTACTCCAGGTGGAACTAAAGTCTGATTTAACTAAAGGTATTAAATACATGTAGTGGAGTAGAAGTACACCATTTACCTCTGAATTGTATAGGTTGAAGTACAAAGTAGCAACAAATTAAAAAGTCTTTATTACAAAATTGTACTTTATTACTTGAGTAAATGTACTTAGATACTTTACACCCCTGTGTCCAGGTCCCCGTCTCCCTCCCTCTTCCTCTCGCTGCAGTTCCGTCCACACAGCAGCGTTAAAAAATCTTGAAAATCTTGGAGGTGGGCGTGTCTGAAAGCTTGGGGATTTTTTGCGAGCAACGCGACCAACAACCAATCACATGAATCTCCCGCCCCCGACATACAAAGCAATAGCAATGTTAAAACGAAGTAAACTGGATATAAAATCCCCAAACAGGCGAAAACCTACCAGTTTCACCCACTGTCTCTGCCACCTCCCTCCATGCCTGGTTCCTCCGGTTTGTATCCCGGTAAGTTAATAGGGACTGGTCATAAAGAACCGGGTGATTTGCTACCGCAATAACTAATTTCTCCTCCATTTTGTTAGGAATATAGAAAATGAACTGCGGTATGTCACTCCCAGCTTGCACGCGGTTTGATTGGCTAGCGCTTGTACTGTCAAATTTGCATTACGGGATTTGATTGGCTGACGCTTCCACCTCAGCTTCAAAAGTTGAATATTGCTCAACTTTTGAATCCTGAAAATCCTGAAAATCCTGGAAATCTTCGCTTTTCTTCCCCAGAATGCAGTTCGGCGAGAAGCGAGGCAAAGTGACGTCACCCCATTCAAAGTCAATGGGGAGGATTTTTTCAGAAGCCTTGGAAGATTTTTTTAACGCTACTGTGTGGACGGGGCGTACTGCCCCTACACACGGCGGCGTGCATTGACGCTTGCCGGCGGGCGTGTCTGAAGCTCGACCAAACACCAATCACAAGAATCTCCCGCCCCTGACACACAAGCAGCGGTTTGATTGGCTAGAGCTTGTACTGGCATATGATTCGATTGGCTGACGCCTCCGTCGAGGCGTCAAAAGTAGAACATTGCTCTACTTTTGAAGCGAGCAACGAGAGAGAAGCTACACTTTGCTCCCAGAATGCAGTTCAGCGAATCGTGACATCACCCCATTCAAAGTGAATGGGCAGAAGCGTTGAAACGGCAACGCACGCCGCCGTGTGTAGGGGCTGTAGTTCTTAGTTCTTACTTCTTAACTGTCTGTGGTGCTGCACATCCTCACCTCACAAACCAGCTGATCTGTATCACCTGAAAGCTTTTTTTCCACCACAAATACTTCACACATAGTATACGTATATTACATGTATTTAATACCTTACTTCACAGATGTGGATGAGTGATGTGAAATATAACCAAGTGTTAAATCAGACTTTAGTTCCACCTGGAGTAAATCCACAAGCTACCCTGCAGTATACAAAGTCATTCAAACTAGCTGCACCTTTACCAGCTTTGAGAACACTTTCATGATCAATCATTATAAAACATATCATATATATTATTCTGAAATGGACCAATCTGCACAATGACTACTTTTACTGTCGCTTAACTATATTTAGATAATACTTTTCTAATTTTACTTGAGTAACATGTTGCAGGACTTTTACTGTAACAGAGTATTCTTACACAAGATCTGAGTACTTCTTCCACCTCTGTCTGATTTCAAACTCTTCCATTAACACCCTGAGTAAGTTTGCAACTGTGTGTTTTACTCCACTTTGTTGTAAATCAAACTGCAGCAGCTTGACCACAGAGCGTGAACGTTGTGATCAGCTGATTTTGCGCAGTTCTCCAGTGTGTGTGCGGGGCACAGAATGTGCACAGGGGAGACTCCTACTGCAGCGAGTTGGCGGAATTCTGTTGTTCATACCGACGTTAACCCTGTCTGTGCACACGGTGAACAACTCTGTCGTCCAGTGATCTAAGCCTCTGCCTCCTGTAAAGCTTCACAGGTCCATCGGTTATGTCCTGCGCGGCTCGCCCAGCTCCAGTTCAATCAGTCACAGATATTTTTGCAGGGAGCGAAACGGCAGTAGCTGCTTAATGTGTTTGTTTTTTGTTACACGTCTCGTAGTTTACTCCATTGAGTGTTGACAAGATACACGTGTAGACGAAATATGTGTTTTGTTTTGATGTTTTGAGTTACGCAAAGGGGCGTAGTGACACAAGTGACGTTACGCAATTCAGATTTGTGCCGCGCATGCGTACCTGCGTACCAGTTATGTGAACCCTTGCTAGAACTGGGAACCACTTTAATTGTAGGTATCAACAAGTTTTATTAAGGGCTGCAGCCTGTATCCATGTCGTGTGTATTATGTATCATAACAACAATAATAATAATATTAAATACAAATATTCCAAAATAATTTAAATACATATCAGAAAATACATTTTTATTTTGCTTAACTCAACGCACAACGCTCAACACAAAAAAAGTCTCAAACTATTGCTTGATACTTTTAAAATTCATGCTACAACAATTGAAGTCTGTGCAATATGCAGCAGCAGGGAATTTGAAGAATGTCTTAACAATGCCAATACACATCTGCCCTTTCATTGATTCTGCTGCAGATAGCAGGGATTCCACAATTCCTCAGGTGATGTGCAGAGTCCTCAGTTAACAACTTATCTAAAGAGTGAAGTTGATTTACTTATGTGCTGCAGGTCACCCTTGAAAAATAGATCTTTTGATCTCAAGGGGCTTTCACCTGGTTAAATAAAGGCTACAAACTAAGTTCATGAATATGTGTTTCCCAAAACATTGAATGATTCCTAACCTGCGCACTGCTCCGTCTGAAGGGCTGGGCTATAATTCCTGCTTTGTGTCCACATATCATGCTGCTAATGTCAGATAAAACGTCCAGACTAAATTATCAGCCACAAATATTTGTACCCAACCAATTCAATACAATGTATTCATGTGTTTCATTTGTGTGTTCAATTCTTGGTTTTCACCTTTGTCAGGCCAAATCAAGTATATGTTAAGTATAACAGAATCAGAAACAGGTTTATTACCAGGGGGGTATGTCACGAAGCAGGATTTTCGCTTAGCCGGCAAAATTCAGGGAAAACTCCGGCTTTCCGGTTCTATAAAGCTGGTTCTCTTTTTAGCAGGCTAGATTTCCATGGTAACTAAGCTAAGACCTCAACTCAGTGAAAGCACTGCCTGCTGACCAATCAGAGCTCCGTGTGAGGAGCGGGGTGCGGAGTTTAAAGCGATCAAGTCACATTACAGGAGAAAGGAAATACAGAAAAACTGCCGTTGCAGGAAAGCCGGCCGGCAAAAATCACCGACTGTGTGAACGTGAACATTAATAGAATATCACCTCCCATCTTCAGAGCAATCTGACTATTATAACATTAGCGTTAAGAAAGCTTACTTAAATATCTGCCACAACATAAGTAACTGGATCAAAGTTACGGTCTATATGCTGTCAAATGTATTATCTCTTCGATTTACACACGGAATATATTGCACGTCAGTCAGCTGAGCCGTATCTGGCCGTGCAACACTCACAGTGTCACATACTGTATGCAGAAGTATTATTTTAAGCAACACATTAAGTTGACGAAACACTCGAGTCAAATGTAATTAAAGTCAGATGGTGTCTTAGACGGGGCAGTGATATCATAAACCTGTTAATGTACGCATTCAAACACTTTTTCTTTTACCAGCTGTATGCACCTTGCAGGTGCAACTATGTGGCTTTTATCCTGGATAAAGTGTTTAAGTCATGGATGTTTAAAGTTTAACGTCTTCATATTTGTCTAATTATATAGTTGACTTTTGATTCAGGAAGTATGACGCGCTGCGCTGTCAGTACGCTTCTCCATGTTTGTGATTGGTCGAATTCTCCAAATACCACCCCTGTCATGTAAACGCGCACCTAACTAGATAGGGCACTGCTGGCTTGAGCGATCCACTTGATAACCCGTGTCGTAGTGCCGTTTAGCGAGAGCGCGTATGTTTTGGATTAGGCCAACCGGCTAACTCAAACATATCCAGGTTAGGTTGAACCAGCTTCGTGACATACCCCCCAGGTAGGTTTACACTTACGAGGAATTTGACTAGGTGTCGCGATGCATACATAAAAGTAAAACAACAATTGAAACACAGATAGAGAACTAGAATAAATATTACAAATAATAAAAAATATGAATATAACAGTATTCACATTCCAATGGAATAAAAAGGAATACAATATGGAATACAAATACAAATCGGCAGTAATAAGAAAATAAAACAGATATTGTTGTACATTGTGTGCATGAATGCTGCATAGACTCTATGATGTGGCTGAGGTAAAGTGTCAGTGGGGGGGGGCTTATTGATGAGGCATTGACACATTGTGGGTTTGGATGAAAGAGTTGGAAACTGGCTGTGGTTGTTACCATGTGGGTCGGTAAGTGCTGAGATGCCTTGGCACAAAGTGAACAGTATTTTTGAAATTGTTCTTAAACTTGTTTTATGTGTATTGGCTTTGAAAGTATAAACCCTTAAATAGAATATAATCTGTTGACACTTCACACTATGCAACTTGCATACTGGAGCCCTACACCTCATCGAAGAATGCCAAACATTAGTCTTCTCACATTTCCCTGGGAGCTCTGTTCCAGTTTTGTGAATGGTTTTATGTTGTTATGTGAGAGCAGCAGCTGAGCCATGCTCAACAAGCAGCTCCTCCCACAGAGAGGAACCCCTCCCTCCTGCCTTAGCACACTCCCATCACTCCCACAGAGGTTGAGTAACTTTCAGAGAGCAGCACAGTTCATTGCATATAGCCACAGGTTGCCCTTACACTGGAGCACAACACATCTGTGACTGCATTCTGAAGGAGGCCCCTTTCCCTTTCAATCATCAGCGTGGTAAAGACCATCATTTCAGCCTTTTATTTCATTCATCTGGCTGACACTTGGCCCTCTGCTTTCATCTGCTTTTTTTATTCAGCAACATTTTAGGATTTGGACTTGATCAATTCAATTCAATCAAGAGTAGCACACTATAAGGGTACATCTACATAAAGCCAGAAAATGAACTTTGATGAAATTCTCTGCCTTATTGGCGGCTTTGGGAAGTTCCAGAAGACCTTGTATATATGGATATGTCTACCTCAAATCTTTCTGGCATTCCACATGCTGGTCTCTGTCTTCACTGGGGCCGTTCCTCCGCATTTATGCCATTCCTCAGTGGGCCCTCAGGCCTTTTTGAACTTCACCTTCAGTAGTCCGTCCTCCCTTCACGGCCAGTCCGAGCTGTCGTGCACGGTTCCTCTGAACCTCAGCGGGGATGCAGCTCTGGGCGATGGACACCCCTCTGAGAAGTGCCAGGGGGGCTGGGATTACAGCACAGAGACCTTCCAAAGCACCATAGTAACTGAGGTGAGTGAAAAACAAACCGTTTGTCGGGCAGCATTCCAATTCAGGATTTGATTTGACTGAATATTTAAGTTTTCACACGATGTGTTTACCATGAGGACTCCATGCATCTAAGGAATGTGGAGCGGCTCAGACGTTTTATTTCAGTGGGCGGGGTGATACCTGAGACAGGGTTAAACGAGAGTCTGAGAGATGCACTCCTGCGGTGCACGCATCTTCTGGCCATTCCACTCACCCGGTCCCCCTCCCATCTTCTGTCAGACATGAATCTGAGGGGTGGGCAGCTGAAGCCCTCAGTGATGCGATTGGAAGGGTCATCCGACGCAACGTGTGGGGTTGGCCGTCCTCTACTGTGGCACTTGAAGATGTGTGCAGCTCTGCAGCCATCCAGGATTGGCTTCTTGTATCAATATAATGCTGATGGTTGTCCAACAGAGCAAGTATCTGTACAGCCCCAAGAACAAATGCTGTTCGATCCATGTAATGTGCATTTATTACAACAAGAACAAAACTCCATGGCTCAGGAAGTCCCTTTCACCACCTTTCCCAAAGTTTTGGATAGTTAATATGCTGACTTGACAAGATGCACGGGTTGCTTTTAGCTCCCTGTGCACTCTTCCTCACAATGAGAAAAAGCTTGTTAAGTTTTGTTTCTATGGTTACCCTCCCTGCTAGCTTGTGCTGCTTAGCACAGCTGGAATCTGATTGGTTGTCAGTGTTTCCCCTACCATTGTCTTGGCAGGGCGCTGCGCCCCGCCAACGGAGCCCCGCGCCCTCCCTGAAATTCCAGGTGTTTAAAAAAAAAAAAAAAAATAAAAAATTATAATTTTTTTATTTTATAATTTTTTTTAAATTTATATTTATATAGCATCAAATTGCAACCAATCTATATCTACTGTCACTTTTCACATTGAACATGTGCTCTTTTATTAAATAAACTAAATGCTTTCATGTTAGGTTGTGAGTGTATTGTTCTTGACCCTAAGAAACAGTGATGCTGCGGATTTAAAAAAAAAAGCCATCTGAGAAGCCATCATTATTTACCCTCTCCTTCACACAGCCGAGGAGACACCTGTGCTCTATTCAAACAGGCGTCCACAGCAAGTTTAAATGCAGAGTTTAAATGTTGCTTTGTGTGTGGGTGATGATAGAAAGAGGATTCAAATATTCCATTTCCTCTATGGAACCAATTTCTAGGATTATATTGTCAGTCTTAGGAGTTCAAAATAACGAATGTTCTGTCTGAAAGGAGTGTGTGTGTTTCCTTGCAGTGGGACCTGGTGTGTGAGGATGCCAGCCTGAACAACATGGGCTCCTCGGTGTACATGTTCGGCCTGCTGGTTGGAGCTGTTGTGTTTGGGAGCTTAGCTGATAAGTACGTTTGTTGACACACATCCATCTTTAGAGCCCTATCGAATGGATAAAGTAACACCTTGCTACTTTTTTATGGGATCTGACTCCAGCATTACTTTCTAAAAAGGTTTTATTTCATCACATGCTTTCTGATCATTATTCTTTACAACCGTTTTCCCCTTTTGTTTACATGGAAAAAGCGAGTTCAGGGAGATGTTGTCTTGTTGCAGGTACGGCCGCAGGATTGTCATTCTCTTTAACCTGGCTATCCAGGCTGTCTTTGGGGTAGGAGCTGCTTTCGCCCCTAATTTCTACGTCTACATCGCCCTCCGCTTCATGGTTGGAACATCCATCTCTGGTGTCATCATGAATGCCTTTGTCCTAGGTCAGTGGCTTATAGAAAGTTAAAGTGATCTGTGATTTCTTGTCTTTGTACCCTGAATTGAAGTAAATTAAGATGTATTATAAATACTTTTTATTATTTTATTTAGAAAGGATTTGTTTTAGTTTTTGAAATGTGCTAATCTTGAACTCATCTATAAATCCCTTCATAACCAGGATTCCCATGTGGTTCCATTCAACATGTATAATTCCCTACAAAAGTCAAAGTGTATCCTGACTAGGATCATATTAAACTCAGACTGAACAGCTGTTGAGAAGGCAGTGTTTCCCACAGATCTGAGATATACTTGGGGGTGGGGGGGGGGGGGGGGGGGGGGGGGTGTGACGTGCAACAACAACATTAAGATTTTCTTTAAAATGTTGGAGTTAAATGCATCAATCTGGTGCACTTTGAGGGGGAAATAAAGAGACTAGATCTATGGGAACACCTATATGAAACAGAACTGTATACATTTAAATAATCATAAACATGGCCATAACCAATGACATACCATTTCCAATATCAAAAAAACACTGAAACTTGTTTATTTATTTATTTTTGGTTCATTTATAGTTGTGAGTGTGTCTGGGCTCCTGAATCAGCCTCTCCTGTCTCCCTCCTCTCCCCCCTGCTCCTCTTTGAGGCAGCAGCAAAGACTAGTTTTAGCTCTCAACAAGTTTTAAAAGTGTATGTTACCTTTTTTATTCATGCATATTTGACTAATCACTCCCCCCTCAAATGGAAATATGTGTTTTACATAAATGGTGACCAAACCGTTTGAGACCCACTGAGATAACTTAGACTAAGTTAACTATTTAAACCAGGGGTACCCAACCGGTCGATCGCGAGATGTGTCTAAAAATAGAACAGCAATATTCTGTTTTATCGTTAATGTCCTATAGAGAGGCGAAGTCCCTCCCCTTCCGGTGGACCTCCATGGGACCTTATTTCGGAAAAGTTATGCATTGAAGTCAATGGAGAGAGAAAGATTATCTTTTGATCCCATTTGAATTATGGCACGAGTTACACACATGATGTTTGTCAATTTAAAAGATCATTTTGCCAGTGAAAAAAAACTCGTAAAACGGTGAAGTAACACTTTTTTTTGTGTGAAACACTCAATGACCTACATCTCCCGTCTCGCACCACACACCAAGACGGCCGTCACGTTGGCACATTTCACTTCTTTCTTTCAGAATGAGGTGAAAAGTATTAAAAGAGGTGAAAATCACTCCAAGTCTGGGCATGTTGAGAGCTGTACATACACACAAGGGGAGTTAGTCGGTTCCGTAAGAGCCAGCATGCGGGACCGGGATTCTGGGATTTGTAGTCTTTCTAGTTGCGTATTTTTCATAGTCTTATATTTCAACAGTTTTACGACGATGGAAATTATTTTTTAAGATTGACAAACATCATATGTGTAATTCGTGGCACAATTCAAACGGGATCGAAAGATAATCTTTCTCTCTCCATTGACTTCAATACATGCTTTTTCAGAAATAAGGTCCCATGGGGCGGAAGTAGATGGGCGTGACTTTGCCACTCTATAACATAATCTTCCTGTTCCAGAATAATGCACTTGAACGCATCAAATCTTTGTGATTGGCGTGACCCCATGTGTCGGGGCGTGGCTGGTGGGCAGTTGGACACTAGTTAGCTGACGTTGTCCGTGACAACAGGAGTGACAGTCCGCACACACACAAGACCGCAATTATGGCAGAAGCAAAAAAGCCCAAAATATATCATTTTCACTCCAAGTGGGAGGATGATTATTTTTGTATCTATTCCAATTCAAAGTCCATCTGTCTCATCTGCAATGCGAGCGTGGCTTTATCAAAGAAGGGTAATTTAGGAGCGGCATTTCAAAACAGTGCACAAATGCTACAAGACGGAATTCCCTCCTAATTGTGCCCTACGCTCTTCTGTTCGTTGCGTGCATATGTAACAGAGTTAAACATGTGAATACATAATTATAAGTTTACGAATGTTTAATTCATAATAAGTTGTGAATTTTAAGAGATGAGATTGTTTCATTTCATATTTTAAGTTTTGTTTCCCGTGGGAACACCGTCCTGTTGCACGTCTTTTTTTACTTCCGGTATGTATTTTCCACCCTCCGCGGACTGGCCATCTGTAGAATCTGGAGAATCACAGAACAGCCGGTCGTCAAGGACTCGATCTCGGCAGACTGGCAACTTTAAAAGTAGCTCTTGGTTAAAAAAAGGTTGGGCACCCCTGATCTAAACACTCAGAGAGTCCTTTACCTCACCTGAGCTGTAGTTATCCCGAGCTTGAATGACACACAGAGACCAATCAAGGGCTTCGATTTATGATGTGTATGACAGTGGCCATGCCGGCAGGCCACATCATGTAGACAGCCAGTCACCCTGTGTGAGGCAGACCCACATTTGCACATCGTTGCGTTCACAATACATACAAAATAATAATAACTTAGATAAATAAATAAGAAATGGGTCGCGAAATATACTTGGGCTTAATAGATACGTATACAGTGGAGGAGATACTGTAAGTATTTGATCCCCTGCCGATTTTGTAAGTTCACCTGTTAATTAAGTGGGCAAACTTACAAAATCTGCAAGGGATCAAATACTTATTTCCTCCACTGTATATGTATATATTATTTATATAAAACAATACAGATAGAATACAATTATTACTATGTTATCGTAATCTTGGTCCTTTTAAAGCTTTCATTATACACTGAAGAAACTGAAACATTGACTTTAATCAAATGTATTATGTCAACAGATTTCGTTGTATGTATTAGGTTAGTTGAAAGCAATAATATCAAGATAAAAATAGATTCAACTTAATATTATTGCTTTCAACTAACCTTATACAGTTCAATCAGGAGAGAGGTTTTGATGTAAGGATACATATTTATTGCAGAGATACACAAATGAATGTAACGGAGTTTTGGCGATTAGGCCCCGTTGCAGGAAGTATCATTCGGGAGGGTAGAACCGATCTGATGAAACCCCCCTGGGGTCTAGACACTGGTGGTGGTGAATGGATAGTTGGGTCGGTCTGAAGAGGAGTGGTTTAGCTTGACCAAAAAAAAAAACCTTCCTTCTCAAAAGGCCCGGTTAGTAATGAGAAGTCCTACAATCCTTCTGCACAGTAAATAACAGTGAGTGTTGGGAACTGGACAAGCTTTACAAAGTCTGAGAAAGAAAACCTGATGATGGGTAGACGAATGGTCCGGGCTGATGCTCTTACATGTAGTTTCTTTATTGTTGTACACAGTGTCATGCATGTGTCCCTGTCTTGTTTGTGGCTCATGCAGGCACGGAGTGGACGGGGTCCAAGCAGCGGATGTTGGCTGGAATAATCACAGACTACTTCTTCGGTGTGGGCTACATTCTGCTGGCAGGAATGGCGTACCTTATAAGAGACTGGCGTAAACTGCAGTTGGCTATCTCAGCACCGGGTTTCCTCTTCATCTTTTACATCTGGTGAGTGGGCAGCATTATAAAATTGGAGGACGTACCGTTTTTTAAACCCCTGAGTTCTGCTTTTTGAAAGTCTATTATCCCTTTTCAACCCCTATGATTAAAATGGATTGCGTAGGGAATGCTCAATGAGATGCATGATTAGTGACAAATTCCTCTCATATCTCTATTTAGCATACAGTAGCAGGACAATGCAAAGACCTACCTCTGCCTCTTGCTAGAGATCTAACTTAAGTAATAAAACCCAAATCTCAAATCTTGTTTGTGTCTCTGGCCTGTACTTAATAAAAAAAAGAATACAACAAGAAATAAAACCTCTAGCAGGACTTGGAGCTCCGCATTGACCCAGACAGAGAAATAAACCGTCAGAATGTTTTAGCAACACCATTAACATAATACATTAATTATGACACCATGTACATGAACACCAATATGGCACGACCTTGACGTTCTGCTATCAAGAATCACTCTGCTTCAACACATGGAATAAAACAGGCACATCTTTCAGAATAACTCTTCTATCACTTTTAAGACAATGAAAATACATCCGAACAGCAACATACAATTTTCCTGGCTAGGAAAAAAATACAGTTTCCCCTCTAGGAAATAGTTCCTATGGAGGAATGTGTTGTGGGATCCACAGGTGGTTTCAGTTAGCAGCATGGCTGCAGGCTGAGTGAGGAGTAAAAGAGCATGGTCCTAGTGAGAAAAAGCGTGTTTGCACAAGCCTATTTAATTGTTGCTCAAGGTGCAGATTCTAGTCAAAGATTACACCCAGGGTTTCTTGAGACTTAAAAGACAAACATACAAAGAACAATAAAAAGCACCTTGGTTTTGTCTGAATTTAGCTATCCCAAATTATGTGACATCTGTTTCATAATAGCAGCCCGGTCATGTTGTTAGGCTTGACTAAAAAATACAACTGTGTGTCATCAGCCAAGCAGTGGTGAGGAATTCAGTGGCTAACCCGCTAGCCAAGAGGAAGCATGTGGAGTAATACAAGTATGGGACCAGAGATAGAACCCGTGGTACCTCACAGTATGAGCAGATGAAGAAAAGCTGTCTATGTCAACTACAACCCGAGGAGAGCCGATTGAGAGCAGATCTGAGATCCCATCCCAGTTATTGAGCTGCTAACCAGGATTGATATCAGTCAGGTCAGGCAGGACAGACTGTTTGCCTTTGTCAACCCACTTGAGGATGCCATTTCACTCTATGCTGTCTCTGTGTTGTGTTGGCTACTGAACTCATATTTTAATTCAATAATTTACAAACAAATTACATTTGTCCTTCAATTACCTCAAGGAGCTTTGAAGTAAAGTTTTTCAAAATGTTGTAGATGATTGTTAGTTTCTGTTTAGGTGTGTACTTATTCTATTAGGTTGGATCAAGGAGGCTTCTTTTTAAAAAAGGTTGAACAAACGGCATCTCAAATCAATCAATCAGATTATATTGTTATAGCCCAATATCACAAATTACACATTTGTTTTTAGAGCCCTCTGTCCTTAGAGCCCTGCAGTTTTTTCAAAAATGACTGGTAAAAAAATCTAAGAAACCTCATAGAGAGCACCAGAGGAGGATCCCTCTCCCATGATAGCACCGACGTGCATTCGAATGTGGACAAAAAAAAAGAAGCTTCAACAGGATGTTAAAAAGCTTGAAGGTGTCGCACAAATCATCCATCAGAATCACAGCCAGAGGTGAGAGAAGGACTTGGGGCTGAAAGACAGGCACATATAGGAAACATTGTGACTGTGCAGAGAGATTTCTAATAAGCCTGAAAGTACAGTATCATTGTTACAATTAGATTGAATTGTATTGATTTTTTCGAGAAAGGAAGACAAAGGGTTTTCACAATCTACTGGAGGAGGCAGGGTTAACAGGCCGGCCACTGAACAGGAACATAGCATTGTGTGTGTTGTCACGGACGAGGCCTGCAGAGAAGGCAGCTCTCACATGTTTTGGTTGATTATGCACAGCAGTTCTTGCAGACAGATGAGAAGGACACATAGCCCCAATTCCAAACCGCCCCCTACACCCTACCCCTACCCCTCCGTTTGCGCGGAGGGTCCGCCACATTAAGGTCTGTTCCAAACCAACGAGGGTGGAGGGCAAACATCCACTGATAAATTGCGATGTTAACAACCTCATAATAACCTCATATGTTTTTAACTTAGGATCGTACCTGTGTTTAGTCTAGAAAAAGGTAAATGTGTGCATTTTATTATAAAGTTGTGTATATTTACAGACTGTTGCAAAAACTAAGAAGCTTATAAACATCAGGTTGAAAACTAAAAGAGTTTTGCAAAAAAGTAACACAATTAAAGATGTTTGGAGTTTCATATTAGTTAAACATTTTCATTTGTTGTTCAAGAGATGCTGATTTGAAACCGTTGTTACCTACAGTTACGGCACTTCCTGTTTCTGCCGGAGAGAGGGGAGGCCGTCCCAAAGCTTGCCCATCTGATAGGAGGGAGCCTCATTTAGCTGCGAGTGTCACTCCGACACGGAGTGGGAGTGGGTTGGGTGTGGTTTGGAATTGGGCCTGAGGCTGGATATAATCCATCTACCCTCCACTAGGGCTGCACGATTTGGGGAAATAATCTAATTGCGATTTTTCTGACAGATATTGCGATTCGATTTGCGATATTTGTTTTTAAGCGACCCAACGGAAGTTTATTATAAAATACGGCCATATCTCCAGCTAGGAAGGTCGTATCAACGAGCTCCCGTCTCTAGCACCCCCGCAGCCCGAGCTACGAGTGAAATAACTAAACTTACATGAAACTTCCGTTTTAAAGTCAAGCTTCAGTTTAAGATTCACCCTGTCATAGATGTAAAACATGTGATGGAGCATTGCTAACCTGACTCAGACCATCTAGGACACTTTTCTTTTCGTTTTTAAATAAAAAAAGAGGCTTTGTGATTTGATAATGCATCATTTCAAATCGCGATTTCGATTTAAAATCGATGAATCGTTCAGCTCTACCCCCCACTCTGCAGTATTACCTTAGTTGATAAATGTGGGCAGTAAAGTCAATATGAATGCATTGAGGGAAGGCTACATACAGAGGGGTGGCGTTGGGTTTAAGAGAGCAACAATAATTCATGGGGCAAATAGAGCAAAGTCCTTGCAGCACTGTAGCACTGAGATTGAAAACAGGCCTCCACCACATCAGACATAATATTCATTATTCAACATACTTTGAATGGCAACCAGTTTGTCATTGTGGCATAAGCCATTTTGAAACACCTGCATATAGCACTCCTGCTTTACCTTTTTGTCTTATAGATACTGGGTATGAGGTGTCATCATACACACGTTGTCAAATCAGAATAGAGATCATAGTGGTCTCCTGATGTGCTGGAGATCACATTGATCTCAACAAGTACCGACTCATTCAAAGCATTTATTGTGGAAAATGAATATGCCAGACATATGCCCAACTAACGTGGAGTTTTATATATGCGTTGTGTTTATATGATATGATGCATTCTTCTGTAAGCAAGTTGAACCCACTGCGACCAACAGAGACTTTGTGTTGCACAACACACACACTGCTTGAATAAAGGCTCGGCTGATTGTGAACGTTTGATAGAGATCAAAGTTATTGTTTTCATTAAGAGCAGACGGACCCTGTTTGACGTGATTTGGTGGTCTGGTGTTAATTACAACACGGATAGGAACAAAGGATTTTTAGGGAGAGCCGAACACACACAGGGTGGCTAACTGTACATGAAGATCATTGCCAGATGGAAAAAGCCATACAATGGATGTGTTTTGGGTTAGGGTCAGGGGTGTTTTGATCATCACTATTTTGGTTAATATGAATTTAGAGTGAAGACTCCAGAAAATGCCAGAAATAATTTTTAAGTTTTGATGTAACCTGTAGAGAGCAGACTAAAGCGCTCGGGCGCGAACAGAGAGAGGCATGGAGACTGCAGATAGTTTTTAGCTCCAGCCCTTTGGTCTTGCAGGTGATGTGTGGTACGCACGCCAAGCTATTCAGGATGTTTCCTGTTCAATGGGGTCATCTCTGATGTGGAAATCAGCCACCATGCTATCATGCTAGTATATTGTGAGCTCCAAATCCTATGCCGCCGGTAAAACTAGCTAAAATAGGTTAACGTTTTGAACTAATGAAACCATAAAACAGTATTAAAAGTTAAGCTGTGATAAATGCAATCAACCATCCAAAATCAGGAGAATCCAGAGAGTTCTGCCTGGAAATGTGGCCAACTACAGCAGTGGTTTCCAACCTTTTTTGTCTCATGGACCCCTTGAGCTGGTCACTCATCTGTGATGACTGGCTTACATGTTTGCTTGTGCTCCTAAATGAAAATCCATTGTTTAACCCTAAATACAAATGCATTTAAACTTGATATTACACTAATTGTCAGTGAAAATAATTATATTAAGACTCACTTGTAGCAGTTTCAACATCTGTAGTTAAGCAGCAGGGGTCCCCAACCTTGCTGACACTGAGAGCTACCTGAAGGATAACAGGGAATATGGAGGGCTTCTTCTTTGATATCATCTTCCTGAAGAATATACATTTGCAGTTTTCCTTTAAATTATGAATATCATGCATTTAATAAGCTACATGTAATACAATTATTTTTACCTATTACTGTTTTCAATGGGCGTCACTTTGTTTTGGCTGGGGACGCTTTTTTCAGATACAAATAAAACAGTTTGGCACCCCACCCTTTTTTTGTACACACTAGTTTCCCTATCTACAGCAACACCTGGAGACACAGGGTTCACAGTCAGCCTACAGACGTGTGGCGTGAGGGAGCCAATAACCTCTTTTTTTAGGAGACTTGCACATGCCTGTTCTCCACACCGACACACATACCTGCAAACTTGAACATGTACTCTGATTGTTTGAATCCTGAAAACCCTCGCTACACTAGGCGGGAACCTGCAGCATGCTGTCCCCCGCAGCAGCTCGTCACACAGAGGAGAGGAGACCCCTCCCCTCTGAATGACTGTCCACAGTCACTTTTGTACTTCATATTCGAATACAAACATTGAACTGTATTCATATAAGACAAAAGTGATTTCTTTAATTAGCGATGACTCGCACTATTTTTAGAACGAACCCTGCGGCCGACCAGGCTCCCGCGTACCCACTGCGATCCCCTCATGTACCCCTAGGGGTCCCCGTACCCCGGGTTGGGAACCACTGAACATGAGGACGGAAACATCACATTACATTACTTGTTAGACCAGGGGTGGGCAAACCTTTTGGCTCGGAGGCCACTATGAGTTTTAAAATGTAACAGACGGGCCGGGCCAGTAGCAGATCGGTGAATAAATATTTAGCTGTCCACTCCTCATTAAACACTCGGCACTCATTGTCGACTTTTCTTTTCTTTGGTCCACTCATTGTTACAGATGCAGGTTCAAAGGTGAATTAGGTTGAATTAGGTGAGTTATTGCGCCATTGCGTCATCGTTTGCGTGATGACGTAACCGTTTACGTGCCTTCTTATGACCCACACAGCGTTTTACGTCGCTGATTTTCTCCGCAACACCGCTCACAACAACATCAATAGAGGACTGCGTCGGGTAGCTTTTAATCATACGAAGCCAGATTAAATTAAAGAACTACTTCTGCAACCTTATACCTTTCTCCAGAGTGCCGTGGTGCATTGTTTATTAATGTGGTTCAGCGGTATTACTGCTGCTCGTCCACCGGAGTTTAGTCTACTGTTAACTCACAGCAGCGGCCGCTGTAAAGTATTCACTGTCCGACTGTCACACAAGCAGCTGATACATATCCCACATCCCCATCAGTGAATGTGTGTCGGTCTGAATTGACGCTGTTTGGCATCACAACGCGGTTATGAAAGTTTCTCTGGCATTCAACAGGTGATGTTAGCATAGCAACCGAAGCTAATCAGGCTATCTCGTATCATATTGTGGCATAAACCGTTTTCTACACAAAATAAACAGAATCACACTAAGCCTGGTTAGTGTTGCCTGACTTTATATAAGTGTTTTTAATAAGTGTGTGGTCACGTTTTAGTCACTTTGCTCAGCGCTACTGATTGTTACAACGTGTATTTCGCTGTACTCGCTGTACTCGCCATGAACTCGCTGTACTCGCCATTGCTCAGGTTAATCTCGACCCCCTTGTCACGATCTTGATGTTTTGTCACGTTTTTAGTTTTGTATATCTTGTTATGGGTGTTGTTTTGTGGTTCTGTTCTCCCTGTCTCTTGTCTGCCTTCCTGTGTTTTTCCTCCTGTGTTTGATTGTCTAATTGTGTTCACCTGTTGCCCTTGTGTTTCTACCTCCCCTGCCCAGCTGTTTCTTGTCCCGTGATTACCCCTCTCTGTATTTAGTCTTGTCTTTTCCTGTGTTTTCTCGTCGGTTCATTGTTTGTTTTTCCTGTCTCCCTTCATGTTGGTCACGATCGTTTTTGGTATGTTATCTTCCTTGTGTTACTTATGTATATCCTTGCCATGTTTTTGTTGATCGGCTTTTTTTAAATGAAGCTCGCTTTTGGTTATAGATTTCTACCTTTTTGTAGTCTGCATTTTGGGTCCTATCTTTTCCACGATTCTTACAGTGATCTTAACACCCCTCCAATGTAAGCGTGACGTATTTGGTTCTTAGATCTTGCCGGGTTGCCGACTCCAGCAAAGGTCAATTGTGTCTAGAGTGCGCCATCTAGTGGGATCAACTGAAATGCTGGGTATTGCAGGAAAAAGGCTAAATGAATGCGGTCTTTACTATCATTTGGACAATTTTGTACCAATATTCGGCGGGCCGGATTAAAAAGCCCAACGGGCCGTATATGGCCAGCGGGCCTTAGTTTGCCCATGCCTGCGTTAGACGCTTTTATCCAAAGCGACTTACATACATTCAGACTGTAGAGATTGCCCACAGTCTGGAACAATCTGGGGTGAAGTGTCTGCCCTGAAGATCAGCGCACTATTCCACTGAGCCACAGCCACCTCTGTGTCTATGTTAATATGAAGGCTTAGCATTTTCTTTACTTTTTCAGGGTGTTGCCGAAGTCAGCTCGCTGGTTAATGGCCAATGACAGAAAGGAGGAAGCATGGGAACTGATCCGGAAAGCAGCACAGATCAATGGGAAGCCCCTCACCAAAGATCTGGAGATGTGTCAGGTAGAAATGCAACATTTAAATTGTAACATTGTAAAAGTCAATGGATAGATTTAATTTATTCGTCAAATATCAAATCTTTTGAATTCTTCAAAAATAATAAAAAATACCCTTCACAGAAAAAAAAAGGATCCTCAGTGAACATACTGTGGCTCCTCTTGCTTTAGTAGCAGGGAGAGTGTTCTTGCTGCATAACAGGTACTTCAGTATCACTCTGAAGCAACCATTATTACTTTGAATAAATGTTCCATCACTCATTATCATTTAAAAATGCAAACTTCCCCATCAGTACTGTGTTTTATTATTTTATATACCCAACTCCAAAGTCTCTAACTGTCTTCCTCTGTGTCTCACCAGGTCTATAGAGTTGAAAAGAAAAATGAGGTGAAGAAAAAACACTCCTTCATTGACCTGGTTAGAACCCCGAAAATGAGGAAGCACTCTTTGATCGTGTTTTATCTCTGGTAAGGATGAGCAGAGCATTGCCTTTGTCTTTCTACACTGAAGAATCTAAAACGTTGACTTTAATCAAATGTACTATATCAACATGTTTCACATAAGTGTATTAGGTTCATTGTAAGCTATAATATTAGGTTTAACATATTTAATCTAGGGCTGTCAAGTTAACGCGTAAATAACGCAAACAAATATTTACGCCACTAATTATTTTAACGCGATTAACGCATTTGTATTTTTTGTCCTCGGCCGCCCCGTAGTTTCAGAGCGCATCGAGTTTAAAATACCATCTACAAGATGATGCTGACAGCCCCGCTCCTGCCGCCCGCTTGCGGCAGACCACACTTCCACGCTCACCGGCAGGCCCTGACTGGCCATCGGGAGGACCGGGAGGGTGCGTGTATAGGCGCGTTCACACCGGAGTACTTTTACCCCGTACTTTTCCTGTTTAGTTCCGTTAGTACCCCTTATGTCGCGTTCACACCAAAAAGAGTACTTAGTGCTGGGAACTTTTACCCCCATGTTTAGTGCCTGCTAGAGAGGTGGTACGAAAAAAGTACGAAAAAAGTACCAATTTCTATTGGCTGGGCGAATTGCAAACCACGCCCCGTAAAACCGCCATTGTATTTGCTGGCATTAGCATTATTAGCATTAGCATTAGCCCCGCGCACCAACGCAGAGAGAATAACTTATGGCAACACAAAAAAAAACATGGGAGCGGTGGAGTGATGAGGAGGTGTCGGCGTTCTGACGATTTACTCGGAAGTCTTCAGTAGAAGCTGCTGGGAGTCCCAGCAGCTTCTACTGAAGCCAGTCTCCAACTCCGGGGACTTCCGGCCGGGGACTTCGGGTGGCAGTAGCCTATATAGAGGCGAAGTCCCTCCCCTTCCGAGGGAGCTCATGGGACCCTGGAAGCGGAAAAATATACATTGAAGTCAATGGAGAGAGAAACGTTATCTTTTGATCCCGTTTGAATTGTGCCACGAATGACACATATGATGTTTGTCAATCTTAAACAATCCTTTCCATGTAAACAAAGTCACAGTTTGTCGTAAAACTGTTGAAATATAAGACTATGAAAAATACGCAACTAGAAAGACTACAAATCCCAGAGTCGCGTAAGTGATGTCATAACTGTTTTCCTCCACTAAGAGATAGCTAAGATCAGCGCCATATAGATATCATCTATCTATATGGCGCTGGCTAAGATAAGATAACTTTAACAAGATGCCTGTGTGCTTAGTACCAGGTTGTTATCATACCAGCAATGGGTCTTGCTCGTTCTTTCGCTTCCCGTCTGATGAAAGGAACAGGAGTGTCTGGATCAAGTTAGCTACCTAGCTAGTAGCTAGCACGTTAGTTAGCATTACAGCCTTGTCATTTGTATTAGCCTTAACAATAAGTAACATCAAGTAACCCAACATGTTAAACAGTAAGAGTAGTAGTCATATTTCATGAACCCTCTGAAGAGTAATGTCACACCTGTGTGATCATTCTATAATACACAACTTAAGCCCGGGGGAGAAATGCTAACGCTAGCTATAATAATAATAATAATAATAATAATACATAATATTTATATTACGCCTTTCACGAAACCCAAGGTCGCTTTACAAGTCGGGTAGGGGGGGGGAGTAGGGGAAAAAGAGGCAGACAGGTTAGGGGAGGGGGGGGAAGTAGCGGAAACAAATCAAACTAACTATATAGTGGGGAAAGCCTTGGTGAAAAGGTGCGTTTTGAGGGCTTTTTTGAAAGTGTCCAGGGTTGGGGCGCTGCGGATTTCGGGGGGGAGAGAGTTCCAGAGGGTAGGGGATGCTACACTGAAAGCTCTGTCACCGAAAGTCCGCAACCTGGTGCGGGGGGTGGAGAGGAGATCCTATCCAGACGATCGTAGCTTCCGGGATGGAGTGTGGAGAAGGTCAGACAGGTATTGGGCGGCGACTGCTCTTTCCAAGGTTTTACTAACGAAAGGAAGGATGGAGATCGGTCGGTAGTTGTTCAGCTCCTCAGGGTCCAGACCAGGCTTCTTGAGGATGGGAGTGATGGAGGCGGTTTTGAAGCAGGAGGGAACTATTCCAGATGACAGAGAGGAGTTGATGATGTCTGTTATGATGGGGCAGAGGGTGGGAAGGCAGGCCTTGACCAGCACCGTGGGCATGGGGTCAAGGGAGCAGGTGGAGGCCTTAGCATTGGTCACCAGCTTCGAGACCAGTGGAACATCCACTGGGGAGAAGGAGGAGAAAGAGCATTGGGGATTGAGGGGTTGAGCTGGGAGTGTGCATTTCTGTGTCAGGGGCCAGTGCAGAGAGGGGGAGGGGGCGGGCACCAGGAGTTGTTGATGAATGGAGATCACCTTAGCCTGAAAAAAGTTGAGGAATTTGGAGCAGAGGTCAGGAGCTTCAGCAGTGTACGTGGCAGGGAGGGGGCGGAGTAGTCGGTTGATAGTGGAGAACAAGGATCTGGGGTGATTTTGTTGTGAGGTGATGAGAGAGGAGTAGTAGGCGGTCTTGGTCTTGGAGAGAGCCTCCTTGTAGGACCTCACATGGTCCACCAAGGCCATACGGTGGACGGTGAGGCCAGTTCGTCTGGAAAGCCGCTCCAGCCAACGGCCAGTTTGCTTCATTGTGCGAAGATCAGAGGTGAACCATGGTGCAGGGCGGAGAAAAGACACCGTCCGGCTTCTGAGGGGAGCCAGAGAGTCCAGGCTGAGAGAGAGGGCAGTGTTGTAGTGGGCCACCAACACGTCCGGCTTAGTGTCGGAGAGAGCCGGGGCCATGTGGGTTATGAGGAGGTCTGATAGGGCTGGGGGGGCGGTAAATCAGGGCAACCTGGAGTAGAGGTGATCCGGAGAGCAAGAACGTAATACACTCAAATGATGTGATATTGGGAGAGGGAATCTCCCTGACCCGGATGCCTGCTCGGTGGATGACAGCCAGCCCGCCGCCGCGGCCCGTGGAGTGAGGTTTATGGAGGTAAACGTAGCCTGGGGGAGTAGCTTGGTTGAGAGCGAAGAAATCCTGCTGGTTCTGCCATGTCTCCGTTAAACATAAGAAATCAAGTTTCCTATCAATGATGATGTCATGGATGAGTAGTGCTTTATTGTTGAGGGAGCGGCTATTGAGCAGCATGAAGGTGGCTGCAGAGGAGACAGGAGGAGTGCTACTGTCAGAGCAGGCCAGGGGCTTCAAACAGCTGGTGCGCACGTGATGTGTGTTTAGATGACGTCGACAAGCAACACGGAAATGCAGAGCCGATTGTACCACAGGAATACTAGAATTTGTGTGAATACATTTGTAGCGTGATGATCTGTGTATGTAGCGGGGGCGCTGCAAGAGTCCTGATGATCTGATGGCATCCAGGCAGACTGGTGCAGTAGAGCTGAAAAAACTCCGAAGTTGGAGAGCGGAGTATTGAAGCACCATATCCACAGCAGCTAACCGGCTAGCGACCGAGCCTCGGGCAACAGCACTCCGCGGTGCGATGATCGGAGCTGACTCACGGACAGTTCGGCCCTCAAGGCAACAGTCAATCCGGTTTAGGGATAATCCAGGTGGCGAGAGAGGTGGAAGTCCGAGCCAAAAACCCAGGGGAAAACGGGATTCGGCGGCTGTCGATGCTAACAGCTGACAGGTAGCTAGCCCCAGACAGCTGATCCACAGAAATGGTGAGTAGCCAGATGAAAAAACTGAACAACGCGATCATCACACAGTTGTGACAGAACAGTAGGCTATATATGATCCAGCAGTCAAAACGAACACTTTTTACAAGGCAAGAAAAGTTAAAACGCAGACGGAGAAGCGGCGAACAAGCAACGCCAGCGTCCTCTCGCGTCCTCGGGGCAAAACGCCTTGTGCTTTAGTCATCAAAGGTGTATTCACAAAATATATAGCATCTACGATCTTTTCTACTTCACGCTATCTGTACAAATGGTTGACATTAAACATTAAAAAGACCAGGCAGTTCAGAGAGAATCAAATGAAGGCAGGCAGGCAGCTTTGCATGACATTCTTCTGGACGTGTTTCATTGTGGTGATAGTGAGGGTAGTCAATCCTTTTGTTGACAAGACAGTAGTGACGGACATCTTGGTGACGTGTGTTGTTCTGCTAGACCGGAGATGTAGTTCATTCAGCGTTTCTCACAAAAAAATGTGTTACTTCACAGTTTTACGACACATTATTATTTTTTTGACTTGCAAAATTATCTTTTGAATTGACAAACATCATATGTGTAATTCGTGGCACAATTCAAATGGGATCAAAAGATAACGTTTCTCTCTCCATTGACTTCAATGTATATTTTTCCGCTTCCGGGGTCCCATGAGCTCCCTCGGAAGGGGAGGAACTTCGCCTCTCTATACGCCGTGAAGTTGTTTGCGGCCTGCCAGTAAACCTAAAGCAGAAGAAGATGAAGTGACGTCAGCGGCTCATTTGCGTAATCTTCCCTCTCGGAAAAGTACTCCGGTGTGAACGCGATTGGTACTTTGTGCCCTGGGGTAATAAGTGCCGGAGCACTAAGTACGGCAAAGTACTTGGTGTGAAAGCAGCTTATGTGTGGCGCGAGCGAACGAGAGAGAGAGAAAGCGCACACCTTACGTGTATTGTTGTTGTTAGCATCTGGTGCTAGCTAGCTGTGCTAATGGATATAAGGAGCTGTTTCAATGAAAACAGAGGAGCGACATTTCGCGGACAACTGCGCCGACCACTTGACTTTATGCAGGTAGCCAGACAGTGGGACATTGTACGAAAAGTCAGCACACTCAGCACGGATAGTACGTGCAACATGATTGCAGCGTCCAGGCAGCTCCCGTTCGAGCATATGCCTTGAGTTGCACATAGCTCCAACGATCCATCACAGTGTCTCTCCACACACACACACACACACACACACACACACACACACACACACACACACACACACACACACACACACAAACACACGAGGTGTTCAGAGTTTGTTGTGTTTAATATTCATGAGAATATTTGTCATTGTTCAAATGATAATAAACAAACATTTGCATAAAGCATATTTGTCCACTCATATGTTGATAAGAGTATTACTTGATAGGTACATTTAGAACAGATACAAAAATGTGCGATTAACTATGGACAAATGCGATTAATCGCGATTAAATATTTTAAGCGACTGACAGCCCTAATTTAATCTTAATCAAATCAAATCAAATCAAATCAAGTTTTATTTATATAGCACATTTATAAGCGATTTTTGGTCGAGCCAAAGTGCTGTACAGAATAAAAATAGCCTACAGTAGGGACACTTTACATCAAATACAACAGCACAGATTGTTCGGAGTATCAATATGAGAAAAACTACACCCTCTGTCCTTAGACCCTCACATCGTACAAGGAAAAACTTCCGCGCAAAACCCACAGTTTTAAAGGGGATAAAAAATGGGAGAAACCTCAGGGAGAGCAACAGAGGAGGGATCCCTCTCCCAGGACGGACAGACGTGCAAGAAATGCGGTGTGTAAATCGAAGAGATAATACATTTTACAGCCTATAGACCGAGTGTTTAGGAAATGCGTGTGTCTGTAATAAGAAGATGAATCCACGAGGATGTCAGCCACAATCCTGTGGAAGCCATCAGGGAAGCAGCACGACACGACCCAGGCAGGACCGCAGCGATAGGTTCAGCCACAACCCGAAGTTCACGACTTAGTCCAGAGCTCAGGATAGAGGATCAAGGGCACAGGACTACTGCAAGACGATCAGCCTCGACTCCGGAACCCGGCGTAGATATAGATAAGAAAAAACAAGAAAAAGATATTTGGCTGGGTTAATCTGAAACAAGAGAATACACAGACACAGACAGAGAGGGAAAAGGTCATTGGATAG
>CALSBZ010046761.1:253242-266517 GCA_943591055.1 Gobionotothen gibberifrons
AAAGACCTCAGAACTGGACTGATCCACTTTCTTAGTGTTAGTGAGGACTCGAGCAGCGGCGTTCTGAATAAGCTGCAGCTTTCTAATAGATTTTTTAGTGAGACCTGTGAAGACACCATTACAGTAGTCCAGTCTACTGAAGATAAAAGCATGGACAAGTTTTTCCAAATCCTGCTGTGACATTAGTCTTTTAATCCTAGATATGTTCTTTAGGTGATAGTAGGCTGATTTAGTCATTGTTTTAATGTGACTGTTGAAACTCAGGTCAGAGTCCATGACTACATCTAGATTTCTGGCTTTATCTGTTGTTTTGAACATTGCAGGCTGAAGCTCAGTGCTAACTTTTATACGTTCTGCCTTGGCTCCAAAAACCATTACCTCAGTTTTATCTTTGTTTAATTGGAGAAAGTTCTGACACATCCAGTCATTGATTTGTTCAATGCACTTACTCAGTGTTTGAATTGGAGCATAGTCTCCTGGTGAAATTGTTACGTAAATGTGTGTGTCATCCGCATAGCTATGGTAACTTATTTGGTTGTTTTTCATTATCTGAGCCAGATAATGTTCCTTGAGGAACCCCACAAGTCATATTTGTCAGATGTGTATTTACCTATAGAAACAAAGTTGTTCCTGTCCTTCAAGTAGGATTCAAACCAATTTAGAATTGTTGCCGAAAGTCCCACCCAGTTTTCTAGTCGGTCTAGTAATATGTTGTGGTCAACAGTGTCAAACGCAGCGCTAAGATCTTATAATACTAACACTGAGATTCTGCCACTGTCTGTGTTTAAGTGGATAACAAGAGCAGTCTCAGTGCTGTGGTTTGGTCGAAAGCCTGACTGGAACACATCAAAACAGATATTTAAAAGGTCCCCTATTAAAGTCTTATCAACAATATATAACAGGTAATTTTGACGGGCAGGATCGTAACATTTCCATCAAAATCCAGTATTACATGTCGGCCTTTACACAACTCTGGGGGGGGGGGAGATAGAGAACTTTCAACCGTTTGCATGTTAACGGTCTGCAAAGTCACAAACCCTCAAAGTACATCCTGCCAACGCTTATTCCTCGTGTCTATCACTCCCTACCGTCAATTATTTTCACATACACAGCGAAAAGATTGTTCTGCTCTGGTTTGTGTTTCTGCCATCTCCGTTGCTCAGCTGATTATGTTTGGCTGCTGTTTAGCTCCTAGCCTCTGCCGTTCTGCCATTAGCAAAACAAGCTCACCATCGTGCTCTGCTATCCGTGGAATCCCCGCTCTGGAATACTCCGACTGGGCTCCTCTCTGCCCCGCTCCCAGGACTATCCACGAACCCTCCCTCAGTCCTGCCATCTCAACTGGGCTGTTTTCCATCACCGCTGCTGAGGTTCGAGGTCCGGTTTCTACCAGGCTAATGGTGCTAGCTGCTAGCTGTTTTTCCCACATGCCCCACCCCGGGGTCTTCAGACACTGGCCCCCCACACCAACCTGTGAACCTTCGGGGATAGAGCCTTCAGTATGGCAGCCCCCACTCTCTGTAACGCTCTCCCTGCGGAGATCCACAACATCCCCACACTGGACACCCTCAAAAGGGCCCTCAAGTCCCATCTGTCAGCATTCTCATCTGTTTGTCATTACTGGTGTCATTTTCTGGTTGCTAACAAACGCCATTGTAACACATAATCACACATCAGAGCACAGTGGGCTCATAGGAACTCCAACAAGCCGTTTGGACAGAGAGTGAATACACTATACAGAGATGCTGTATGAGAAGCCAATGTGAGTTTGGAACATTGAACAATGTAAATCTATTCTAGTAGACCTCAACAATGGAATTATGATCAGTAGAAATGGCCATGACATGGGACCTTAAAAAAAAAGAAGAGAGGATATTTTTTCTGAAACTTTGCCAATCTCTTTACACAGATGGGACACATATTTATGTAAAAAATACATGGAAAAGTGGATTTTGCATAATAGGTGACCTTTATCCAAGAAAGGACTCAGCTGTTCAAAAACAACTATTTCTATGATTTTATTTAGAAATGGGAGATTTGTTATGGGCCTGTAATTGTTCATTACTGAAGCATCTAGATCAGGGGTGTCAAAAAGAATATAATATTCAATACAATTGGTGTAATTGTTGAATATTTGCTTTCAATTATTTGCCCTAGACTTCTGCTTTCAGACATAGTTATTTATGAAGTTATTACCTAAACCTATAATAATCCAATGCAGAGCCGATAATCTAATATAATACATTATTTAATATCTATTATATATTTATATTTATATAGTCTTAAAGTTACAACCGGCCCTTTGAGTGCAACCATAATGCTGTTGTGGCCTGCGATGAAATAGATTTTGACACCCCTGGTCTAGATTGTTCCTTTTTAAGAGTGGTTTGATGACTGCAGTTTTCAGAGCCTGCAGAGATATACCTGAGTGAAGAGACTTGTTTACTATATGTAGGAGATCTGAGGCCATGCAATGACATTTAAATAAAACAGCCTGTTGGATTTCAGATGTTGTATAATACATATAATAATCCTCTAGGTCATTAATCAGATGCAATTGTGTCATGGTGTTTGAATTTGACACGGGGAGAAAACATTTGCTGTTCCTGATATATATGATTTATTTGAAGATTTTCAGTCTGGCTTTAGAACACATCATAGCACAGAGACAGCCCTGGTTAAAGTCACAAATGACCTTCTAATAGCCTCTGACAAGGGACTTGTCTCTATTCTTGTTTTGCTCGTTCTCAGTGCTGCATTTGATACTATCGACCATGACATCCTATTGCAAAGACTAGAGCACTTAGTTGGCATAAAGGGAACTGCTTTAGGCTGGTTTAGGTCCTATTTATCTGAACGCTCTCAGTTTGTGTGTGTCAACGATGAATCTTCCATGCAAACCAAAGTTAGCCATGGAGTGCCACAGGGCTCAGTGCTTGGACCTATTTTGTTCACACTATATATGCTTCCCTTAGGCAATATTATAAGGAATCATTCTGTAAATTTCCACTGTTATGCAGATGATACTCAACTATATTTATCCATCAAGCCTGATGAAATTAATCATCTAAATAAAATCCAAGACTGCCTCAAGGACTTAAAAACGTGGATGACCTTAAACTTTTTTTAAGTTATTGTACTCGGCCCAAAGAATCTATGAAACAAACTATCTAAAGATATACTAACTATGGATGGCATTAATTTGGCCTCCAGTGAGACTGTAAGGAATCTTGGTGTTATATTTGATCAGGATTTATCCTTTAATGCACACATAAAATCAATCTCAAGGACCGCCTACTTCCATCTACGCAACATTGCCAAAATTAGGCATATCTTGCCTCAAAATGATGCAGAGAAATTAGTCCATGCATTTGTTACTTCAAGGCTGGATTATTGTAACTCCTTGCTGTCAGGGTGTACCAAGAAGTCAGTTAAGTCGCTTCAGCTGATTCAAAATGCTGCAGCACGTGTACTAACTAGAGTTAGGAGAAGGGACCACATTACTCCTGTTCTGGCTGCCTTACACTGGCTCCCTATAGAACACAGGATAGAATTTAAAATTATTCTTCTCGCTTACAAAACCCTTGATGGGCAGGCGCCATCTTACCTTAAAGAACTCATTATACACTGTAAGAACTGGGATTGGGGTCAATTAATATTAAATAAATAATACCAAGTAAATTATACACAATAGAAATGACTTTGTGTAGTTTGGAATCACATTAAGCTAAATTCAAACAATTTTGAGTTATTTATTAATTGCATTTTACTTAGTTTTGCTTCAATAAAATCAGCTGTGGATTACTGAGTAGAAATTAATGGTATATTTTTAGTAGCGTCAAAAATGCAAAATATTGATACATTTTACTCATTGGGAGTTTGTCTGTTCTACTGCCTTTACACTTCCGCCCAGGCATTTTGCGCCACATGGTCATGTTCATCGTGCTTCTGCCACACTTCACTTCGTGACTGCCAGTTTACCAAAGGTAAGACCTGCTTTATTGTTGTTAATTAACACACATTTTTTGAATTACGTTGCTGTTGCAGTTGAACATCGTTTTGTGTTACTCTAAGTTACCAAACATGCCAACTTTACTGGATGTGTATGGCTAAACCAACTTTTCAAATGTAGCTAACGTTAGCATTAGGGATTCAGTCAGTCTGTGTTGTCTTTGTCTCGACTAAAAGCATTGCAAGGAGAAAAAAGGCCAGTCCTATGTGACAATTTATTTTGATGTTCTTGATATTTAATCCTTATTATCCCCTTTTAAGGTGCCAGCTAATGTTTGTGTTGACTGTTTTACCAAATTCACTGAGGCACTATTTGCGTGTGCAATGCATTGCTCAGTAGCATGTGTAAAGGCTAACCGCTAAACCAACTTTTCAAATGTAGCTAACGTTAGCATTAGGGATTCAGTCACTAAAATGGCATAACACCGGCGCTAACAGTTAGTTCCCCCGTCACCGCCACCGCTCGTGACACGTGAGAGACGAGTTATGTACTGACCCAACGGGCAATAATCTTATTATCATACATCCATGGTAATAATGGATTGTGGCGGACATTTTACGAAAAGGTCTAACGCAACCACTGATTTGTATAGGCCTACTCAGCAACGCAATGCCACAGTTTCTCAGCGAGGCTCCGGTGTTGAAATGTCTGGGAGTTTTCGCTTTGCGCTGTGCGCAGTCCCACGAGATGCATGCATATCTCGGGGGGATGCATAATGTGTCTAAGTAGTTTTAACTCGTGTTTATGAGGCTACTTAGTAATTTAAACAATATGTACTTAAACAAGATCCTAAACCTCTTCTGCCCCTTACCCTTATAAATGGATGTTCTCTTATTGTTCTCTGGTTAAAGACCAAGAGATATGTGTGGCCTTACATCTGATACAAGGATGTCTCCAAACTATGTAGTTGTACTACAGCTAGCTATGTTTAGTGTCCCTTGCACATACATTCATAATGTATAATATTTGATTAAGTGCTATAAACTGTTTTTTTATTTGAGTGTAAGAACACTGTAAACAATGAATGGTACCTTTTGAAAAAGTTTTGGGGTGATTTTTGTAGTATGGAAATGTAGTGGTATTTAAATGGTCATTTTAATATTAAGAGAGAAAAGATAGCAATTATCCTTAAACAACGTATTTATTATATCACCAGTAATTACTTGCTACGGAAACCTCATGTTCACTTGTTTAACTTTTAAATGAGAAAGATCCCATGTTTGAAACACGCGGTGTAACAAATGTGCATGATAAATACATTTAAAAAAAAGTATATATATGATACATTTGTGACAATGTTTGTTCATTATTTGTATCGTATGTGGAAAAACAAGTGTTGACTTTAAGTGTTTGTTTAGCAACTTCTAAGATTTTAATGTTTGATTTTAAAGTTATGTGTTTGTTAAATGTGACTTCATCCAATGGAATTAAAGGTAATATGAATTTCGTTTCAGGCGCATGAAGAATCGTGGAGTATTATCAAAGGTATGTTTCACACTTGCATGCCATGATACAACATTTCAAGTAAATGTTTTTGCACAGTTTGTTTTGCAATACAACATGTGGTTATTACAGTATTTCTATCAACTTTTGTTTGTTAAAAAGCACATTTACTAGAGCTTTGATCGTCATTGATTTTCAAAACCTGTAGGCCTAGTGCAAACCTTAATTTGAGTTTAAAACAGCAGCAAACATAGAACTACTTATACATTATTTCTCACAGATATACATATAAGTAAGCTAATATTACACATGGTTTGTACATACTTTAACACAGCCTAATTGCCATTTACATATATTGTTATAGGTTGATAAAGGTTTCTTCCTAAGAGCTATTCAAATAGCAGCTGAAAGACACTTTAAATAAGAGAACAAGCAGGATTGATCCAGTTGCTGTAATTTACTTCAATCTTCAGAAATGGTCTTACAGTGAATTATCAAGATTGGTTGACCGGTGACAAGCTTTTGCTAGTAAATGTAAAATAAGATATTCATCAATACACAGGTGTTATTTATACATTAAAATACCTATGGATTTATTTCAATTTAAAAACATTTGACTCAATTCAGACCATGATTTATGTTGTAATTAAATAGTTTTTTGTTGTTGTTGAAATAATCACTTAATTCTTAACTTAGCTGGGATAAAAATATGCTATTGCAAAATGCCTTATGTTCTATTTTTCTAAAACACTGATGTAATTAGGGAGCATTCATTTCAATTTTTCTTATCCAGTAAGTTGTAAGAAATGTGTTCAATTATTATATATTAATTGTTATCACCTTATCCTTTGGCGGAATATTCTGACATATACAATGTTTTTGCAATTTCAGGATGCAGATGAAGACAGCGCGTCACAGGACCTTGCTGTTCAAGGGATGGCAATCTACAACATCAAGACAAATGCTTCAGAGGGTTCCCATGACATCGGCATTGTTGTAGAGGGCATCAGAGTGCTGACTTCTCAGGGGCCCATTCCAAGGGCTTGCTGCATGCTCATTGGGATCGCATATGCAGTCAATCTTGCCTATCCCAAGCAGCTAAAGTACACGTTCGAAGCCTTCCAGAAACTCTTTCTCGAACTGGACTGTTCAAAGCTGTCCCCAAAGTTGAACAGCCTGAAAAATAAGCTTCTTGCTTGAATGGTTATGTCTCCATCAAAAATGGCACATGGTTACCTTCTGCGTTTTGTTAAATGTTTGAGTCGTTTGTTCCTGTTTATTTAAGGACGCCCTTTTGAAGGATACTGCATGTAAAACTGAGTTAAAACAGTGTTATGTTATGTTATGTGTTATGTTATGTTGGTGGTTGTTAAAAAAATCCAATTTAACATACTTGTTTAAAGAGAGTGGCATCGTGTTTTCAATTTGCACAGGCAACATTTCTTGTACCTTTTAGTGCCACTGTAAATCAGGATGTGAATACGAGATGTTTTCAATGTAGACTTTTAATATGTCACATCCATGTTTTAGCATTTTGCACTTTAAAAAATATATGTATATACGGTATTTTTATGTAAAGTTGCAAAAAACTATGTTTAAATAAATGTTTACCTGTACGTTATATGCATTGTCATGTGATGACTGTACTTTAGTAAACTGTGGCACTAAGAAAGCAGAATATTGAGTAGATAAGACATAGAATTATTGTGGCAACAAAGTGACAATTAATAGTATTGAATAGAGTTAAAGTATTTTTTCATCAATTAACACTTGTATTTAAACAACTAATTTATGTTAAGGTAGATAATATTGGCACTGTAATTGTGTTGAATTAAGAACCAATGTGCTAAAATATGAGTAGTTATACCTTATTTTATCTAGTAAATCCAAATCATTTTCAGCCAGATATTCAGTAGATGTAAATCAATTTCCTCCAGTTAATTAGTAAATCTAAACAATTTGTACTATAAAAAATAGTAAATACAAATACAATTTCAACAGATATTTAATAAATCTAACTTGCTTTTGCTCAGATACTTGGTTAATAAAAATCTAATTTCCTCGTGAAATAAATTTGGATTAACTAAATATATGTTGCCTGTTTAACTAAACATTTAGCCAAATATTAGTTAATCCAACACATTTTAATTGTTTTTTAGTTAACTTGTACTTATTTTTCTTGTTTAAATGTAGTCAATTTATTCAATTATTTTTAATCAAAGTTGTTGAACTTAAATTCTACTAATTATATTAATTGTCACTTTGTTGCCTCAATTTTATTAAGTAACCAATGGTCTTATTTTTTAGGGTGTACCCTACTGTCCTACTAGGGCATTGCGTTCCAAGAATGCATGGTTGTTGGTTGTTCCTAGAGTCTCTAAAAGTACAATGGGAGCCAGAGCCTTTTCTTATCAAGCTCCACATTTGTGGAATCAGCTTCCAGTTTGTGTTCGGGAGGCAGACAGCCTATCCGTTTTTAAGAGTAAGCTTAAGACCTTCCTTTTTGATAAAGCTTATAGTGATAGAATAAAATAATCTAATAAGAGTGCATTGACGTAGATACGTTGTGCCTCTTCACCTATACATTTTAGTTCTTACTCTTTCACTTAAATCCAAAAAACTTCGATCTTATATTTAAAACTTTATCCAAACCTTTCCCCTCTCTGACCTCTCGAGGTTTATTAGAGGGTAACAGGTTGCAGAGAAGGCCTAGATCGGCCGGGGAGTGTGGAACGTAGTCACTGACCTACTCCTTACCTCTCACCAATTCCAATTCAGGTTCCAGTGGGGACCTTTCTCCACCTCTGTTTCCTACTTCTTACTTGCTATCCTTTTCCCTCAACCTATCCTAAGGGAGTGCATGTATGTAGACACGTTAGTTTAGCTGCTATAGGCTTGGACTGTTGGGGGGGGCACCTTACTCCGACTTTCTGTCTGTCTGTACCTGTGTACTCTCATGTTCCGATTAACCCAGCTTCCCCCAAATCTCTTTTTTTGTGTCCATATATACGCCGGGATCCTGAGTCGTGGCTGAACCTGTCTCTGTGGTCCTGCCTGACTCTCATCATACTACTTCCCTGATGGCTCCCACAAGATTGCTGACATCCTTGTGGATTCATCTTCCTATTATAGACACATGCATTTCCAAACATTTGGACTACCTATGTTGTAAATGTATTATCTTTTCGATTTACACACGACATCTATTGCACGTCTGTCCGTCCTGGGAGAGGGATCCCTCCTCTGTTGCTCTCCCTGAGGTTTCTCCCATTTTTTCCCTTAAACTGTGGGTTTTCTCTGGAAGTTTTTCCTTGTACGATGTGAGGGTCTAAGGATAGAGGGTCTAAGGACAGAGGGTCTAAGGACAGAGGGTGTCGTATTGCCATACTGATTTCTGTACAAACTGTGAAGACCACTGAGACAAATGTAACATTTGTGATATTGGGCTATATAAATAAACATTGATTGATTGATTGATTGACAAGTGTGGAAGAAGAATTCTGAAAAAACATTTCCCTTGTGTTTTCAGATAATTACCGTTTTGTGGTTACCTCTTTTTGAACCTTTTTGTGAACAGAAATAGAGCTCTCAAAGAAAACACAGGAATGATCAGAGAGTGCAACATCAGTCACCACAACCTTAGAGATATTCAGACCCTTTGAGATAATTAAGTCCAGAGTGTGCCCCTTATTGTGCGTGGTCTCCGTCACATGCTGAGTCAGTCCATAGTTATCAAGAACACAAAACAGTTCTTTAGCCCCCTCTGTCCTGGGATGTTCAAATCACCAACAATGACTAGACCAGTGGTTCTCAAATGGGGGTACGCGGACCCCTAGGGGTACGTTGGAGTACTGCAGGGGGTACGTGAGATTTATTTTATGTTAATGAAAAAAAACAACATAAGTAATGCATTTAAACAAACTACTAATAGTAGATGAACTACTTTATTCAAAGGTTTACAGCAATTCTGGATAGTAACATGGGAAAAATAAACGGGGTGCTCTCTCTCCCTCTCCTGACAGCCCGTCAGTCTCGTGCAGCTCGCTGAACCTGTAATGAGTGACCCGACAGTAAATAATAAATATATTTATAACTAGTTTAGCTAGTTCCAGAGTAGATAAACTAGCTAAGTGTGTTAGGTCTAACTCTTAGTGTATTTTGCTCCGCTCAACGGTCCGTCACAGCGGGGGAGCTGTGATCATGCAAAGCTGCGTGTTCTCCGTCAGCAGCAGCTGATCTGATCTCTCTCTCGCGTCCGGTTATACTTCACTCGCATTTATGTCCAAATCGATCAGATCTAGCTAGTTCTAGCTAATGATATGACTGCCTGCGTGTCAAAGGACCTGAACAATAAGCATTGCTTGGCAACGCTTATTGTTCCATGAGGGCCATACTGCATTATGTATTTTTAATTTGCTGAGGGCCGATTCAAAATGGTCTGCGGGCCGCATTTGGCCCCCGATCGTTCCAATAAAGGAAAATGTGTGGCATTCACCGATGTCGTTTTTCCCTTCTTAAGTATACAAACAAATGATCTGGTTATGAATCGGTGGAGTGAAGATAGTAGAGGTGTGGACTTGCACCTTTATTTCTACATCCACCAAAGAAAAGCACTCCTTAAACAAGTTGATTGGTGTTGGAGTTGAAGCAGATTTTTATAAATGTAATAAAATAACTTGAATTTGAATGTTGAGTTCCAGACTGTTTCTTTTTTTTTTCAGTGAGGAGCACGGCGGCGTCTCCGAGAGCTCTCCGGGGAGAACAGACGATGTGGGCAGCTCCAGGACGGACTGACGCAGCAGAGTGTGCCACATCCCAGCACGTGATCTCAGCACTATTCCAAAGGTTTCCAGAGAAGGTCCAGATTACACTTTGTTTTATGCATACACTTACAATAAACAACAGTCTGTTTGTATGTATTTGTTCACTTTTACAATGTACACGTTTGTTTAATATGCCATCTTTGCTTTTGATACAGTGTTAGATATCATCAGGATAAAAATGATCGTTATGTGTCTGAAAAATAAATATGTTTGCCTAATTAATACATTTGTACATTGTTTTACAATTAGTTTTGAGAGCCATTTGCTTGTTGGTAAACTGCACCCAAATGGACTCCTGACCAGAGGGCAACAAGGCCTATAGGGAATCTGGTACCGGGGGCTGCGGGCTTTCTTTTCACGAAACTGTGTCTCAGGGCTTCTTAACATTTAACAACCTATTAATGTGTCATACCCACTTAACAGGAAGAAACTCAGCTAACTGACGATATGAACAATTCTTACCGAAACAAAACACAAGTCTCACAAGAAGCGTCTAAATGAGCCCTGAGCGCTTAGCACAGAAGAAGAGCTCACAGTAGAAATACTTTATTACTTATCGGATCTGCACAAACAAGATATCAGATTAAAGCTGAGATTCCACAGATTCTAGGGGTATTAGTATCATCACTGTGCGACAGGGGAAGCAAACCCAGACATCACAGGACGTGGCTTTACGGAGCAAAAACGGAAAATACCTTTGCTGTTTTTCTGATCAAAAGTTGTGTTCAACGGCATTAAAACGGTAAAAACGCTGCTGAAGGTTAATCCAATGTGTCTGTGTCTCTTTGAAATTATTACTGATAATCCATCATTCCATTTTTGTCAAAAACGGAGATTTCATATTAGCTGTTATCAGCACTATTAGAGCTACAACCCAGCTTCAGGTTTTGGGCATTCTGGCTACGCATCACTCATTCACCAATGGGTAATGTTTAGATGGATTTTAGGAACCTCCCCTCGATTCTATTGGCTCTAACGGTTAAAAAGAGGTGTCAATCATCAAAATCGACCGAGGGGGGCCAGAGATATGGAAAATCCACCTAAATGACCCCAGCAGTGTTTTTTTCTTCTAAATCTCTCTAAAAAGGTCAAATGTCACTTGTTTTGCATCAATCTTGATACAGGGTACTTATTATATGTTATAGTTTGGATTCCTAAAGCTTTTAGTTTACTATCCCATAATTCAAGGGTGCTTTTTACTATAAGTAATGTTCTTTTTTTGGACGGACACTATAATTTACATTTTTTTACTATGTTCAATCTGAAAAAAAACATCTATATTGATTCTGACTCTTCTACATCCAACTCACAGGTTTATCATTGCTTTGAAAAAGAAGATTATTAATTTACCCCTTTTAGAAGTGAAGATATGGTCATTTGTTCTGGGAATGTCATTTTCGCGCCTGAGACCTGAAAAACAGGCTCTGGGGTTAACAGGTTAAGCCAGTACACAGAAACGCCGGGTTACGTATTGTAACCCTTGTTATATCTCTCACAGGCTCCGCCCTCTACTGGACTCTATGAGTACTACCTTATCATGCAAGCATTCACCTACTGAGATTTATATAGACGTAGCCGGCCCCGGGGCGGGCCTACCTGAATGCGTGCGCATCTCACTTCCGTATAAAAGGAGGCCTCGCCTTCTGACCATCATCCTTCACCACTCTTCAGCGAGCGGTATAGGATAGACAGTGCCCCAGGGTAGAGGGCTCCGCCTGTGCTAACATAACAAGGGTTACAATACGTAACCCGGCGTTATATCTCTCACAGGCTCCACCCTCTACTGGACTCTATGGGTACAGTGGGCGGAGCCCCAATGTATGCACGCACTGTCGTCCAGCACACCGTTCCACCTCACTGTCCCTGACCGGCCTCACTCACCTCTCCCTCGGTTGTAACCGTGGAGAAGTCCAGGCTGCGGCCGATAGAGCACACCCTGACGCGCTTGCCTTGCAAAAAAGTGTGCTTGAAAACAGTGCTGAGGGCCCCCCTGCGTCCGCCTATAGGCAGACAGGGAAAGTCCGCAGCTGTATGGGTTCACTATGCACCCTCTCTCCTGAGTCCCTAAAGAGCACGGGGAGAGCGCAAGTGCCCCCTATGTCCCCACACTCAGACACTGACCCCGTGCAGAGTGTGTATGGACTATAGTATGGAGGGCTCTCCCCCTCCGGTCCCCAGGCAGGCGAGGGGAGCCCTTTAGCCCTGTAAGGGCCCAAAGCGCATTACGTCACCCCGCGACCCTCCAGGAGTCCGGAGAAACGTAAGCGCATTTACGCCCGGGGAGGGGGTCAGATGCCCACTGACCTACAGCCCCCCACCCCCCTCCTCACCAGTCCTGTGTTGCCCCAGCAAGCACAGACGCTGAGAAAGAGCCAGACATATCCAAGAGATAAAACTTTATGAAGGGACCTGGCGTTGACCAAGACGCCGCCGTGCATATATCCTCCACACTCACACCGTTGAATAAAGCTGTCGACGCAGCCACAGCTCGAGTGGAGTGCGCACGGACCCCCGTGGGACAGGCTCTCCCTGCCTGCTCGTAGGCGTGTGCAATGCCTCCGCAAAGCCAGCCTGCCAGGCGTTTCTTGGACTGAGCTTTTCCAGTCACCCCGCCCCCGAAGCACACAAACAGCTGTTCAGTGCCTCTCAGGGACCTGAACGCACTCCTTAGGACCTTGGGCATAAAGGAGGGGTTCGGTCTGAGTGTCGCCCACTCTTTTGGCTGACGTTAAGGCAAGTAGCAACGCTGTCTTCCACGACAGTGCTTTCAGGGAGGAGAGCTCTAGAGGCTCAAATGGATCTGTGACCAGAGCTTCGAGCACCAGGGGCAGGTCCCACTGCGGGGTGGAGACGTGCACCACAGGGCGCAGCCTCCTGACCCCCTGTAAAAACCGCAACATCATCCATCTCCATCCATCCATCCATCTTCTCCCGCTTATCCGTGGTCGGCTCGCGGAGGTAGCAGTTCCAGCAGAGAGCCCCAAACTTTCCTTTCCC
>CALSBZ010046761.1:291517-306925 GCA_943591055.1 Gobionotothen gibberifrons
TAGAAATTCCTTGCGGCGAGGAGCTTCTGGGATGCTTCGAGTCGCGGAGTAGCGTGGCGCAGCGGGTCTGGTGGAATAGCACCCATTGACTAGAGTGGCCACGAACGCTAAAAACCCAGCAGACGGAACGTAGCGTGGCGTGGCGTAGAAGCGCCCGGTGGGATCAGGGGGTTAGACGGGGCAGTGATATCATAAACCTGTTAATGTACGCATTCAAACACTTTTTCTTTTACCAGCTGTATTCACCTTGCAGGTGCAACTATTTGGCTTTGATCCTGGATAAAGTGTTTAAGTCATGGATGTTTAAAGTTTAACGTCTTCATATTTGTCTAATTATATAGTTGACTTTTGATTCAGGAAGTACGACGCGGTGCGCTGTCAGTACGCTTCTCCATGTTTGTGATTGGTCGAATGCTCCAAATACCACCCCTTTCATGTGAACGCGCACCTAACTAGATAGGGCACGGCTGGCTTGAGCGATCCACTTGATAACCCGTGTCGTAGTACCGTTTAGCGAGAGCGCGTATGTTTTGGATTAGGCCAACCGGCTAACTCAAACATATCCAGGTTAGGTTGAACCAGCTTCGTAGTACAGGCCCCTGGAGGATACTGTGACCTTAGAAAAGTTGAAATCAAGATATTTAGTATCATGAATCATTGTCTCAATCATAGTATCATGTATCATTGTCTCCCGGGTCGCCGAGGGTGCTGGCGTTGTTTGTTCGCCGCTCCTCCGCCCCAAATATTGTTCTTTAGTCCAGATCAGAACCTCTCCTGTCTGGCTCTCTACTTTTTAAACGTCAGTCATCAGCAAAAATAGCAGCATCTCTATATCGAATCGACACAGATCTTTGTGTTGTCATCTCCTACCGGCTGGCTCTTTCCTGCTCACCGGTCCCTAGCCCGCTAGCTAGCTAGCATTATCGGACCTAGCAGGCTGCTACCTAGATGCTCCTCGGCTCCCTGAAGTCTGCTGAGCTAACATTTCTGTCTCCACCCCAACTCCACCCTAACTCTGCGGCTCGTGTGGGTCTTCCCATCCCGCTGCGATCAGCCGACTTCCCCGCTGACATCGTCTCTCCCTGCCGCCTACAACCGGTGGCTATCAAGCTAGCTAACAAGCTAGTAGGCTGGTCCCCCGGCTCCCCCTCTGCACCAGGCTGTCAGCCCCTCCTACGATTCTCCTCCGGAAACCACTGGAATTATTCTCCTGATATGCTGTGGATTATCATTCTCATTTTATCTGGACTCACACCGCTCCTTCTTCCACGGCCATTCGGCTCCGGGTCTCTGCTGCCCGGGTCCCCAGCATTAGCTAGCTCCGTGCTAGCGCCACTTCACCGGATCATGCCGCCGCTCTACTCCCTGTCAGATCTCCACTCCTTTAATAACCGCCTGCCTCCGGACTGCATGGACATCCTTGCAGATAATGAAATACTCCGCAAACGCCGTCCTCCACACAGAGGCTCTGGCCGTACGTTTTTATTTCATTCCACGTCTCCACACTCCATCCCGTCCATTCGGTCCTGTCACACGCCCACACTACGCCATCAAAACAAACAACACGTGAATCTGACCAATCTCCTTCCACTCCCCCGGTCCACACAACCCCCCCCAATGCAACGTCACCTCAGAGCAGCCCTGCTCAACACACGCTCCATCCACAATAAAAGCCACATTCTGAATGAATTCATTAAAGACAATAACCTGGACTTTCTGTATCTGACCGAAACATGGCAAAAACCCCTGGACTACTACTGGACGGGGTGGTGGTATAGCTGCTATTATCAGAAAGGAAATAAAAGCTACCATAATCCCCATCCCTGATGTTTCTTCTTTTGAACACCTGATCTTTAAACTCTCTGGTCCCACTCCCCTGGTCACAGCCATCATCTACCGTCCCCCGAAGCCAAACCCCTCCTTTCTCTCCGACCTCTCTGACATTCTCACTCAGCTTTCTGCCATATCCCCATCTGTTCTCCTCTTAGGTGATTTTAACATTCATGTTGACCACCCGACCTGCAAATATGCCTCTGAATTCAAGGAAACCCTTCACTGCTGCAACTTCTCTCAACACATCAACTTCCCAACACACAGCCGTGGTCACATCCTGGACTTGGTCTGCTCCACTGGTCTCACCATCCATCATCTGTCCAGCCTCAATCTCCACATCTCTGATCACCTGGCCATCATCATGGACATCAACATCCCCATCCCCGCCCAAAAGCAAAAACGCACAATAACCTACAGAAATCTCAAATCCATCTCACCCTCAGCAATCACTGCCTCCATTACCTGCAAGATGTCCATCTCCCCCCCCCCACTTTCTGAAAACCCATCTGAACTTGTGGACTATTATAACAGCACCCTCTCCTTCTGTCTCAATGAACTGGCCCCCACAAAAACAAAAAATGTCTCTTTCATACACTCCTCCCCCTGGTATACCCCCAAACTCCGCCAAATGAAATCAAGGAAACGTCAACTTGAACGCCAACACAAGAAAACCACACTAACAGTCCATCTTCAAATCTACAAAGACTATCTCCAGCAGTACAGTAACGCACTCAAAGCAGCCCGGTCTAATTACTACTCACAACTCATTCAGTCTGGCTCCAGCAACCCCAAGCATCTGTTCTCCACCATCAGCAAACTTCTCAAACCCTGTGACAACGCCACCTCATCCTTCACCACCGAACAGTGCAACTCCTTCCTCTCGTTTTTCCAAACCAAAATCAGCAACATTTACAGCAATCTGACACCCTCATCAGCACCCCCCACCTCCCCTCCTGGCTCCCCCCCTTCACCCCTCACAGCCCCTGTCCCACTTCTCCCCTGTGACCCCCATGCAACTGTCCGACTTCATGACTGGAATTAACTCCACCTGCACACTTGACCCAATGCCCTCCAAATTTGTTAAAGAGAGCCTCCCTGCCATCTCCCAACTCATCGCCACCATCATTAACTCCTCCCTCAGATCTGGATCAGTTCCCCCCTCTCTCAAACTGGCTGCTGTCACCCCCATTCTCAAAAGACCTGGACTCACACCTGACATCATGTCCAACTTCCGGCCCATCTCAAATCTCCCCTTTCTGTCAAAAATACTTGAACGTGTCATTGCCTCGCAACTAAAATCCCACCTCAGCTCCAATGACCTCTTTGAGCCATTTCAATCCGGTTTCCGATCAAAACACAGCACAGAAACAGCTCTTCTGAAAATCACAAACGACCTCCTCCTCTCCTCTGACTCCGGCAACCTGAACATCCTCATCCTCCTCGACCTCACCGCAGCATTCGACACCATCAACCACGCCATCCTGCTGTCCCTCCTCGAATCATCCCTCAACATCACCGACACTGCACTCTCCTGGCTGAAATCCTACCTCACAGACAGACATCAGTTTATTAACATCAACAACTGCACCTCCTCCACTGCTCCTCTGTCCCAAGGTGTCCCCCAGGGTTCGGTGCTTGGCCCCCTCCTCTTCATCCTCTACATGCTCCCCCTTGGCAAAATAATTAGTCGCCACAACCTTCAATTTCACTGCTACGCCGATGACATCCAACTTTATATCTCAACAAAAACCATCACCCCCACAACACACTCCACTCTCACCAACTGTCTCTCAGAAATAAAAGCATGGATGCAAACAAACTATCTCCAACTGAACAGTGCCAAATCAGACATCAGACATCATCATCATCGGCCCCCCATCCCGTATCAAAGACATCCAGAACTTCAACTTCATCATTGACAGCCACACTCTATCTCCCCCCCCCTCACATCCGCAACCTCGGAGTCATTTTCGACAGTCAGCTCAAATTCAACCACCACATCAATCACATCACCAGGACCGACCTTTTCCACCTCAAAAACATTGCCCGTCTCCGCCCATCACTCTCCTCCTCTGCTGCTGAAACCCTGATTCATGCATTCATCACATCACGACTCGACTACTGCAATAGCATCCTCTACGGCATACCATCCAACCTCCTCAATAAACTCCAACGTATCCAGAACTCTGCTGCCCGCCTCCTCACCCACACCCGCTCCCGAGACCACATCACTCCCGTCCTCCAGAACCTCCACTGGCTCCCCGTCCGTCAAAGAATCAACTTCAAAGTCCTCCTCATTACTCACAAAGCCCTCAACAACCAGGCCCCCCCCTACCTCACAGACCTGCTGCACCACCACACCCCTTCCCGCTGCCTCCGCTCATCAGAAGCCAACCTCCTATCCATCCCCACCCGCACCAATCACCGGACCTGGGGGGACAGAGCCTTCTCCGTCGCTGCCCCCTCCCTCTGGAACTCACTCCCACAACCCATCAGAGACTGCACCGACCTCACCACCTTCAAAAAACTCACAAAAACTCACCTCTTCAATCTGGCTTTTAATGTGTGATTGTTTTTGTATTATTTGACTTTAACTTTAACTGTATGTGTTGTTCCTTTCTTATCTTTTCTCTTTACTATATCTGTAAAGCGTCTTTGAGCACCTGTAAAAGCGCTAACAAAATAAATCTATTATTATTATTATTATTATGAAAGTTTCCTCTGCTCAGATATTATAACAACACTTTTTTTTAGAAATGTAACAGTAATCCTAATCATGTTACATGTAATCCGTTACTCCCCCAGCCTGGATGATTCTATGAACAAATAACAACCACTGAAAGAAAACGGACAAGTAAGCTATACAGTTTTCAGTTTCTTGAAGTAAACAGAAGAAGGCGCTCCAACATTAAGTACAACTTAATATGCAATGCAGCTCATCCAGCTGTTGGTCACTGCATACGAAGAGAAGTGGAATCTAGTCCAAAATATATATCATGACTTTTCAGGAATGTAACTTTTAAACCTCGCAACACAAATGAACTAGGCCTAGGTAGCTTATGTCTTACTATATTTATATTAGAGACCTTTATGGCAACTTGATTTTTGTTTGTTTTATCCTCTCTTTGATAAAGCCTCTATAAGTTCGTCAAAGTCTAGGATATTATAGTTATATAATTTTGCATCAAATACACATTGGGAAAAAAACTGTTTACACGCTTACCACTTCCACCCCTGTCCCACCCACCGTCTACCTCCCCTGTCCTCTGATTGGACGGGCGTCCTGTTAATCAATCGACCGGCCCCGTTATGCGCTGTTCATTTACTTCTGAAAAGCTCGGGATTTTGAGTCGTCAGGACAAATCAAATGGGCTTATTAAAGCAACACATTACCAAACTAAAGTAATAAAGTGGCAGGTATTTGATTTTTTAAGACATGTACCAAAAGAGACATTAACATTGAGCGTTTCCTGTCATAGGGAATGGACTGATAAATAAATCCGCAAATACAGCATCAATTATGATCATGACTTGAGAGACTCATGTCCCTTTAACATCACAGTCGGCAGCTTGTCTCATAAGAACAATACGAACGTTCCTTGTCTTATTTCCACAGATATTCTATTTAACCTACAACCTGTGCTTTCGGTAGGCTGAGTGTGATACTTCCGGCAGCCCGTGAAGGCAGCAGCAGTTCATTTTGGCCCTGCAGAGCTAACGCCATCACAGCAGAGCACGGCGTCCTGTCAGAGCGTTTCTACATAACGGAATGGAATATAGAGCTGCGGGTCACTAGACGCGTGTAAACTGGTAAGACACACTGTTTCCATTTTACCCTCATTCTGCTCGCTTCTATTTATGAAGCGGAATGACTTACTTTGATTTTTTTCTGCTATTTCTATTATCTTTATTATTATTATCGACATCCCTTGTATGTAAAGGTGATTAGCCTGTGAGCTAGCTTACTTTCCGCTATATGAAAGGCTTTCTGGTTGGCTGTTTTAATGCGACGTGTTCTCAGTGAAATATGAAATATAAACACACACACACACACACACACACTCACACACTCACACTGTCAGACAGGTAGCGGTGTGTGTGAGCTGTTATCCTCCTGACGCTTAGCTTTCACTTCCCGTTGTCACCATCAGCATCTGTAAGCTGCTGACAGTCACACCAAGGACATCAGATCTTATGATGGACAGTGGCTCTCTCTGGGGTGCATTCAGGCTCTTATACTTCCAGTAGGGGAACCACTGAGCTCAGTTCCCTCTGAGCACCAGGTTGCATTCCTCCACACAGAACAGGGGAAGTGTGTTGGCCTACCTTGATACCACCAGAGTTGTAAATTGTTGTTTGGATGTATTTTCTGGACGATGACATAGACGTATATGATATATCCCCTCTGTGTATTCTTCTTCTTAGGTTAGATACCTGTTCTGAGTAGAGCGGTGCAGTGATGACGTATTTGTGTAGGCCGACCCGGGAGTTAGCAACGCAAGGGCTCTTTGAACAAAAAGTTATAGGCTTTTGGATTATTGCAGAAAATAATCTCTGTGGTTTAAACAACATTTATGTTAATTACGCATTTTGTTCACTCTGATAATCTCCGTTAGGATATAATGTTACTTGCTAGCAACCGCTGTTGCGGTATTTCCTGACCTGATTTTATGTCGTAGAACAATCCTTGAAAATCCCTTCAGAATTAATTTCAGCATTCAAAAACCGTTAACCTTGAGACGAGGGAACTGCAAAAGGTAATGTGCTAATTCATTCCCGGGCTTTAAGACTCATTCCTGAACCACTCTTTAGCTTCATAGGGACTTGATTTTCCTCTTTTCCTTTGGTATTCGGAGTCAATTGCTCTTGGACCTCTATCACCTTTTAAAACAATAATGGGTATCATGCCTTCATCCCATACAACCTGATAGAGTCCGAACCAGCCATCCGTTGCACACATTGTGTCGGCAAGAATAGTGTAATTAATCATATCGCCGGCAATGAAGATTTGTAATTTACACTGATATATTATTCCTATAGAGAGGCGAAGTCCCTCCCCTTCCGACGGAGCTCATGGGACCCCGGAAGCGGAAAAATATACATTGAAGTCAATGGAGAGATGAAGGTTATCTTTTGATCCCGTTTGAATTGTGCCACGAATTACACATATGATGTTTGTCAATCTTAAACAATCCTTTCCATGTAAAAAAAGTCACAGTTTGTCGTAAAACTGTTGAAATATAAGACTATGAAAAATACGCAACTAGAAAGACTACAAATCCCAGAGTCGCGTAAGTGATGTCACCATTGTTTTCCTCCACTAAGAGATAGCTCAAATCAGCACCATATAGCTAATATAAGATAAGATAACTTTAACAAGATGCCTGTGTGCTTAGTACCAGGTTGTTATCATACCAGCAATGGGTCTTGCTCGTTCTTTCGCTTCCCGTCTGATGAAAGGAACAGGAGTGGCTGGATCAAGTTAGCTACCTAGCTAGTAGCTAGCACGTTAGTTAGCATTACAGCCTTGTCATTTTTATTAGCCTTAACACTAAGTAACATCAAGTAACCCAACATGTTAAACAGTAAGAGTAGTAGTCATAGTTCGTGTACTTTGAAGAGTACTGTCACACCTGTGTGATCATTCTATAATACACCATTTAAGCCCGGGGGAGAAATGCTAACGCTAGCTATAGCATCTACGATATTTTCTACTTCACGCTATCTGCACAAATGGTTGACATTAAACATTAAAAAGACCAGGCAGTTCAGAGAGAATCAGAGGAAGGCAGGCAGGCAGGCAGGCAGGGAGCTTTGCATGACATTCTTCTGGACGTGTTTCATTGTGGTGATAGTGAGCGTAGTCAATCCTTTAGTTGACAAGACAGAACAACACACGTCACCAAGATGGCCGTCACTACTGCTAGACCAGAGATGTAGTTCATTCAGCGTTTCACACAAAAAAAAAGTGTTACTTCACAGTTTTACGACACATTATTATTTGTTTGACTTGCAAAATTATCTTTTAAATTGACAAACATCATATGTGTAATTCATGGCACAATTAAAACGGGATCAAAAGATAACGTTTATCTCTCCATTGACTTCAATGTATATTTTTTCGCTTCCAGGGTCCCATGAGCTCCGTCGGAAGGGGAGGGACTTCGCCTCTCTGTTTGTCAATCTTAAACAATCATTTCCATGTAAAAAAAGTCACAGTTTGTCGTAAAACTGTTGAAATATAAGACTATGAAAAATACGCAACTAGAAAGACTACAAATCCCCGAGTCGCGTAAGTGACCATTGTTTTCCTCCACTAAGAGATAGCTAATATAGATATCATCTATCTATATGGCGCTGGCTAAGATAAGATAACTTTAACAAGATGCCTGTGTGCTTAGTACCAGGTTGTTATCATACCAGCAATGGGTCTTGCTCATTCTTTCGCCTCCCGTCTGATGAAAGGAACAGGAGTGGCTGGATCAAGTTAGCTACCTAGCTAGTAGCTAGCACGTTAGTTAGCATTACAGCCTTGTCATTTTTATTAGCCTTAACAATAAGTAACATCAAGTAACCCAACATGTTAAACAGTAAGAGTAGTAGTCATATTTCGTGAACCATTTGAAGAGTACTGTCACAGCGGTGTGATCATAATACACCATTTAAGCCTGGGGGAGAAATGCTAACGCTAACGCTAGCATCGGCGATCTGTTCTACTTCACGCTATCTGCACAAATGGTTGACATTAAACATTAAAAAGACCAGGCAGTTCAGAGAGAATCAAAGGCAGGCAGGCAGCTTTGCATGACATTCTTCTGGACGTGTTTCATTGTTGTTGACAAGACAGAACAACACACGTCACCAAGATGGCCGTCACTACTGCTAGACCGGAGATGTAGTTCATTCAGCGTTTCACACAAAAAAAATGTGTTACTTCACAGTTTTACGACACATTATTTTTTTTTTTACTTGCAAAATTATCTTTTAAATTGACAAACATCATATGTGTCATTCGTGGCACAATTCAAACGGGATCAAAATATAACGTTTATCTCTCCATTGACTTCAATGTATATTTTTCGGCTTCCGGGGTCCCACGAGCTCCCTCGGAAGGGGAGGGACTTCGCCTCTCTATTTTCAGAAGCAAGCTTGCTATGTTTTGAGCAGTGGAAGCAGCTGGCAGAATGCATGTTCCACTTAGTGTTAGAACACAAAGCTGCCTGCTTTATAACCTCGCGAGGATACTGCCTGCAGGTGCATGGAAACATAGAATGGTGTAAAGGCTGGATCTGTCCTCAGGTTGCAGGGATGATCTCTTTTGAAAGGTAGTAGTATTTCAACTCTCCAATGTGCACTACCTTGCCTCATGTTTGCTATGTGGTAATCTGACAAACACAAACAATTAGAGGACTTGACAACATGTAAGACACAAGCCTTGATATTTTTGTTAAATGGTACATATTCACAAACGCATTTTTAATGACACAAGTCTACTTTAGTTTGCTGCTGGACTTTTCCTAAACGGTGGAAAGAAGAGCCACAGTTCATTTGAAAGGGTTGTTCAAAAGTGTTAAAACTCGACGTGGCGATGAGGTCTTAACATGTATGGAAAGGGTCTTAAAAAGGTCTTAAAAAGGTCTTACATTTGACTTCAGGATTCCTGCATACCCTGCTTTAACACTGTGGCTCAGACACAAATCCACAGGAGTGTGTCCACTTTGGTGCTAGGAAAGCTGGGGTGGAAGCTGGGGTGGAAGCTGGGGTGGAAGCTGGGGTGGAAGCAGGGGTGGAGCTTGGGTGGAGCTGGGGTCGAAGCTGGGGTGGAGCTGGGGTGGTGGTGGGTCAGGCGAGCAGCAGCAACATGAAACACAGCAGCAGCAGCATAGCGAGGCAGAGGCAGGAAGACCTGGCAGCTTAAATAGAGCGGCATGTTTAGGAGAATGTGTTTGGTTGGTTGTAAGAGGGACGAGGTGCGTCACGTGTTATCATTGGTGCTCGAGTTGACTGCCTGAACTAGCTCTCAGGCTTCGCCCCATTTCTGTACTAGGGAAAACTGTACGTACAGGATTGTGTGTAAACCAAAACATGTTGTGTGCTCTATCCTTTAAAAGAGTAAAATAAGTCTGCTTTTGAAACGGTGTTTTCACATAATTGATTAAATGTAGCCCCCACAATGTCTCATCAGTTGAAGTTGGAGAGTGCAGCAGTGTATGACATCACGAGGGGCTGGCGGGGGTCAGCTGGTCGGCTCACAGTCAGCTGCTCCTCTGCTCAGCGTCACGCCTCCAGCTCGCAGCGCAGAGACACGTCTCAACAGTGTCTGCCTTTGTGTCACGCTTCCAGAGGAGAGGCAGGACATGTCTCTCTCCTGAGAAACGCACTTATTGTTACAGATGAGTAAATGTTAAAGCCCAGATGGATGCAGGCCATGACAGACAGACGAACACTGACATGTGAGAGCGGAGCTATAGGGAGTGGGAACCGCAGTGCATTCTGGGGCGTCGTGGCCATATGTGAACGATAGCGTCAATACAAAGAGAAGCAATAGGTACAAATGGAGGAGCGTTATAAAAAAAGAGTTAATTGATGAATCTGTCTTACCGATCACTGTCACTGATGTCGGTCCTCTCTAGTGTTGGGAGTTGGTGTCTACACCTGTCGGCAATTCAAAAATATGAAATATTCGGGGACCCATGTCAGGTTTTCAAACAGATGGGTACAGGACGCATTGCCATTGATGACGTCACACTTCCATTCCCTGTTGGTCACATGATCACAAGCATATCCACATCACAACTGCTTCCCTCATTATAAACCTTTTGGCTTTGTTTCACAATCCATCAGCTTTCATTCAAAAACAAATAGGAATGTTTGCGAGCCAAGCATATGCCTTTGGGTCATTGTTGCTGCGATGGCAAGGGAGGAAATGAGGTGTGAAAGCGATACACTTGCACAGGGCCCATGGAGGTGTCCATCTTAGGGGTGTTTCTTCAAAGGAATTCTGTTAGCAGGAGTTGTTTGTTTGCTTCAATGAGCAGCAGTAACACAGATGCTCTCAGCTGATAGCATCGTGCACAAAGCCTTATCAGCCAGCCACGGCTCCTCTGTGTTTGCTTACAGGCGCGTTAGCTGGTAACGTGCTAGGGCAGTTGCTGGTCGTCAAGTGTGGCTTAATTTCCCCTGAAGAGAATCACAGTCTCTCATTTACATCTGGAGTGCAGACCAGGCGTGAGAGCTCCAGCCTGGCTTTCTCTTTTATCCTGCTCTCTATTTTCATTCTGAATCTTCCTCGCTCTTTGCTTAATCTCTCCAATTCCATTTAGCTCTTAGGTCCATTTAGCCTTTATTCAGAAGTTCAATAGTGCACTCGAGCGCGGCGGCCTGTATTTAAAACCTTACCGCTGAATAAACTGAGAAACTGCCAGCCACGCCCAACCCTTCAGAGGACTCTGCTGCTGAAGCAGAGGAGCAGCGATGGCAAGGTCCTGTAACAGGTTCCCTCCATGTGCCGGTGTGAGGAGGAAAAGGCAGCATGTGGTGTTAGAACTGAACCTACACGCACCATGCCAGACGTTCCTCTGTCAGCACACACTGTGTGGACTGCTAACACTCTTCCAGAGCATGCTGCTGTGTTTCAATATGGTTTGTACACATCATGTAAAGAGGATCACCTAGTCCAGGGGTGTCCAAACTTTTTTTCACTGAGGGCCACTAACAGAAAAATATAAGAAGGGCTGGGCCAATTACAAATAAACCCAGGGCCGCAGTTGGCCCCCCTTGGCCGTAGTTTGGACACCCCTGAACTAGTCATTATTTGTGTACCTTTTCATTATTGTTTAGCATATGAAATACCAGAAATAATTCAAATAAACCCAGTCTACAATGAAGTCTTCCCATTGTTTTTGTCTGACAAAAGTCCAAATTATATAAATGTTTCACTTAAGATCAGAGGAGTGAAATCTGAGTGTTTGAAATTGTTGTCGATGGACCAGATTTTCTTGCCAAATGCTTAATCTGAGAGAATAAAGATGAATCCTTATGAGGTCCAATGTCTGCCAAGTTTATGTGGTGATCAATTAACAAGACAGTTGTTGCCTGGAACATGTGGATAACACAACCCGTGCACTGGGAAATGGCTGATAGAAGTGTGAATGGTATGCCATGTGATGAATAATCCTACATTAACAGACCACAGCCACTGGTCGGAGGATTCATCTTAACGGTTGGCTTTAATTACAAAACAAGTGTTGTTCTTTCTTTTAGTACACTTTGCTTCTTAACCAGAGGCCTGTACTACGAATCCAGTTCCACATAGCCTGGATATGTTTGAGTTATCTGGCTTAACTAACCCAAAACAAACGCAATCTCGCTAAGCGGTCCTACGACGCTGGTTATCAACTCGGTAACTCAAGCCAGGGTTTCTCTGTCCGGCTGAGTGTGCGTTCACATGAAAGGGGCGGTATAGCGACAGCAGGAAACAAACTAAGTCGCTGAGAGGCTGAGGCCGGGCCTGTTTGATCTTGTGTGACACGCTACAAAAAAGTACTTGCTGAAATCAAAAACTCTGTTGCAAAATAATGTGCTTTAATGAAAACTGGGATAATCAACTTATTCTCCTTGGACATGTACATTGTTATATTAACCAAAGCAATCATTTCAACTTGCGGTCAAAGTACAACGGCCCTGTGTCACCCTCTCTTCCACACACACCTCACGCAGGTGAACAGGATTATAATGAGTGCCACCCATATCCATGTGACCCAAGCCAACCAATCAATAGTGATCAAACTAATATCTTATATTAAAACATAAAGGATTACTAAACATGTTTCATGGCTCCTACAGGCGGGGTTAGCAACATTTGACCAATCACAAACATGGACAAGCGTACTGACTGCGCAGCGTCATACTTCCTGAATGAAAAGAAAACTATTATATTATATAATATTAGACAAATATTAGTTACACTTTAAACATCCATGACTCAAACACTTTATCCAGGATAAAAGCCACATAGCTGCACCTGCAAGGTGAATACAGCTGGTAACAGAAAAAGTGTTTGAATGCGTACATTAACAGGTTTATGATATCACTGCCCCGTCTTAGACACAATCTGACTTTAATTACATTTGACTCGAGTGTTTCCTCAACTTAATTTGTTGCTTAAAATAATACTTCTTCATACAGTATGTGACACTGAGTGTTGCACGGCCAGATACGGCTCAGCTGACTCAGATAAGGAAATATATGATACATTATGATGTGATATGATATGAATGATAATGGGACACATCGACGTCTGCACTCACAGTGCCGCGGACTGTACTGTTACTTTGATCCGGTTACTTATGTTGTGGCAGATATTTAAGTAAGCTTTCTTAATGCTAATTATAATAGTCAGATTGCTCTGAAGATGGGAGGTGATATTCTATTACGGCCCCTACACACGGCGGCGTGTGTTGACGCTTGCCGGCGGGTGTGTCTGAAGCTCGACCAACAACCAATCACATGAATCTCCCGCCCCTGACACACAAGCAGCGGTTTGATTGGCTAGAGCTTGTACTGGCATATGATTCGATTGGCTGACGCCTCCGTCGAGGCGTCAAAAGTAGAACATTGCTCTACTTTTGAAGCGAGCACCGCGAGAGAAGCTACGCTTTGCTCCCGCAATGCAGTTCGGCGAATCGTGACGTCACCCCATTCAAAGTGAATGGGCAGAAGCGTTGAAGCGTCAACGCACGCCGCCGTGTGTAGGGGCCGTCAATGTTCATGTTCACACATTCAGTTGATTTTTGCCGGCTGTCTTTCCTGCAACGGCAGTTTTTCTGTATTTCCTTTCTCCTGCAATGTGACTTGATCGCTTTAAACTCCGCACACTGAGCTCTGATTGGTCAGCAGGTGGTGCTTTCACTGAGTTCATCTCTCATCCGGAGCAGGTTTGCCGTTCAGCATAAGTTACCATGGAGATCTTCCCCGGTAAGAAGAGAACCAGCGTCGTAGGACCGGAAACCCAGAGTTTTCCCGGAAGTTACCTCGCTAAGCGAAAATCCGGCTTCGTAGTACAGGCCTCAGGACATATTGGATAGTTCTCGTTTTTGATTACAAAAAACGAATAAAGCACTCAGCAGATGCAACCTGTTGACATGGCCAGAATCACAAGTAGACATGGTTAAACCAATATTTGTATCTCTCTTGCATAAGACATTTTCCATGATCTTTTAAAATAAAAAGATACTCAAAGCATCAGGTGTGTGTTTTATATGTCTGCTGTGTGTCTCAATAGAGAGCAGCAGGAATGAAATCCTGAAAAAATATATATATTTCCCATACGTAGATATTATCTTTGTTTAATACTACGCTGGTAAACAATTGAAAAAGAAGGCTTTTATAAAGAATGACATCATCAAGGCATGTATATTTATATTTATCGATATTTAATTCAAGCCTGCATACCAACAGAACTGTAGTGTTATTTGTGCCGAAGCACACCTATGACGCGAATGGCTCATCAAATCCACTGTTCCAGTAGATGTAAGCATGCTAAAAGGCAGCCTGGTTACTAATGCAAACTGCAAATATTATTCTGCTCAGAGAAACATTTCTCAAAGCATAGTTCCGATGCACTGTGAGCCGTGTCCTCACAGTGATGGCCTCTCTACGGCTACATGATAAGGGCTGTATTCAGACTTTTATATTTTAAGTTGTACTAATGGCAAATTATTATTACCGGACAATTTCACAAGAGATTTAAATGTACTTTACTTCTACAGATTTCTCCTGTCAAAGTCTGGTAATTACCTGCTAACAGAAAGATTGTTGCAAATGACAAAGCTTCTACGGGTCGTACATAGGGATGCTCCGATCGCCAATTTTGGGGCCGATCGCCGGAATCAGTATCGGCCGGAATCAGTATCGGCCGGAATCAGTATCGGCCGATACCGCGATCCATCTTTGGTGTTATGAAGTGACTGAGCTCGTGAACTGTCTACGGGAGGGCGGGGGGAGCCTCGCTGCGGGGCAACTGTGGACCTCAGTCGCCGCAACTTACATGATGCCGTTTAAAAAAATTAAGGACGGTGCCGGCCGTCAGCGTACCAAGCCGGCCGTCAAAGGCCCGCTGACGACCGGCCGTTCTGTGATTCTCCAGAACACACAGATGGCCAGTCCGCCCTTACCCTGGCTGTATTCCACCGGGTCACCGCGGCGCAGATGGACCTGGCGGAATACAGGGTCTACCGCGTTTAGGAACCGTTAAGCAGAACCGAAATTGTGTATTGTGTATTTTGTATGGGTACCCGGTACCCGGGATTTTCTTATCGATTCTCATCTGGAACCGAGTTTCGGTTCCCAACCCTAGTAATGAGTGACCCGACAGTGAAGAATAAACATATTTATAACTAGTTTATCTTGTTCCAGAGGTAGATAAAATAGCTAAGTGTGTAAGGTCTAACTCTTACCCCCTGATCCCACTGGGAGCGTCTACGCCACGTCACGGCTGTGCCACGGTTTTGCTGCGACCTCCTCCTGTGTCATAACCCACCAGACGCGTTTCAAAACGTTGCGGGAAGCGGAGCG
>CALSBZ010046761.1:307325-345943 GCA_943591055.1 Gobionotothen gibberifrons
ACTGACTAATGTGTAATATGTGACATTGGGCTGAATAAAAGAAAAGTGTAATTTAAAGGTAGGGTAGGTAAAACCTTCTGATTTAAAAAGTGGTCCCCCCAGTGTCAATGACACCTTTTTACATGATGATAAATACAAATAATGCAGTGTAAAGAGCCATCAACACACAGTAATAGCAGATTGAATCAGCCTCCCCTGTCCCTTAGATGCTCCGATGCATGGAGCAGCAGAGGGGGGGGGGGACAGACGGACATCTTTATCCTCACCTCTCTAATCAGCCAGGGCTCCTGGGGCTGTAATATTGTGGTTAAATTAGTGTTTTAGCATGTCATATCTTAACCATGAACCATGAACATGACAATGTTTCAGGCATCTGAATAGTGTTACCCCTGCTGAACCCCCCGCCCCCCGCTGTCTGCAGGGTTGGACTGAATACATGTAACGGCTCCGGCCTGGAACTGTGAGCTTTGCAAGTACAGCAAATGCTAAATATTGAAAAGGCAAAGTGCCCTACTTACCCCAGAGAGGGGCCTTAAATGAACCAGAATTGGGGTCTGAGCGCCCCCTGCCTAAGCCTTGGGTTCATATCCCAGCAGGGGCACCCCTGGCTCTGCCGAGGCCCCCAATGCTATGGCTTTGTTTAAAGTGTGCAACTCGATTTTGACAGGATAACAACTGGTGACTTCTAGAATTGTGTGAGTAACATCGTGTTTTTAGACTTCTCTGTTTCTGTGTGTGTACTCTGTATAAAAGCTCTATAGTTGATCTGATTGAAATTGTGATTTTAAATCTCAAAACCGCTACAGTATCTGTCAAGGCAGAAACTTGGGTCAACCCATTTGATAGAAACTAGAGATGTCCCGATCCGATCACGTGATCGGGGATCGGCGCCGATCACGTGATTTTCAAAAGATCGGAATCGGGAGAAAAAAATCGGGGATCGGGATTTTTTTTTTTTTTTTTACTTTTTTTTTTTTTTTACATTTATTCTTACAAAACAAAAATGACCATGTTCAAGTGTTAAAGTCATCCTGAGGCCTTAGTTTTGGTTTCAAATTACACAACATCATGTATGTGTTGCTTCTTTGGGGCTTGTTTTCATAGACCTGGTTGCTTATTTCTCTCAAATCTGGCAACAGAGTGGGCGCAGTGTCTAATAGTAGCAGTAAGCCAACGAGCACTGATAAGCTTTATTTTGTTTTGATCCAATGCTGCTGTGAAAAAAAGAAGCTATATCCATGTTGGATAGAATGGGTAGTTGGGTACTGTCATTTAAATAAATAAAATAACCTTAAGGGACAACTTGAATGCTTTTTTCCTTTTTTTTCTCTTAATGCATTGCATTGCAATGCATAACCCATCCTATACAATTAACCATTGTTGTTCTCTACCGTCCACCAGGCGCCTTGGGAGACTTCTTGGAGTTAGATAATCTCCTCTCACACATCCCTGAAACTGGTCCTCCCACTGTACTTCTCGGAGACTTCAACCTCCAGACAGGGAAGATAGATGAACTAACATCTCTTTTAACCACCTTTGCTTTCTCACTGTCTCCAACCCCACCAACTCATAAAGCTGGCAATGTCCTTGATCTCATATTCTCAAGGAACTGCACTACTTCTAACCTCTCTGTAAACCCGCTTCACACCTCCGATCACTTCTTCATTTCATTCTCTCTACCGCTTTCCAAACATAACAAACCAATCTCTTCTCATTCTGCACCTGTCCGCCGTAACCTCCGTTCCCTCTCCCCCTCTACCCTTGCCTCATCGGTACTCTCAGCCCTCCCTTCCTCTGACTCGTTCCAACTTCTGCCTCCAAACTCTGCTGCAGAAACTCTCCTCTCTACTCTTTCATCCTCTCTGGACTCTCTCTGTCCTCTCACATCTCGGCAGGCTCGTCAGTCCCCTCCTGCTCCCTGGCTAAATGACGCACTGCGTGCTAATAGAACCATCCTTCGGGCAGCAGAGCGGAAACGGTGGAAATCCAAACACCATGACGACCTCCTAACCTATCAGGCTCTCCTCTCCTCTTTCTCTGCTTCGATCTCTCAGGCAAAAAGCACTTTCTTTCAAGATAAGATCCAATCTTCCTATTTTCCATCTTCTCCACCCTCTTGGACCCCCCCAAAGCCCCTCCACCCTCTTGGACCCCCCTAAAGCCCCTTCCCCCTCCTCCCTTCTGTCAAGCGACTTTGTTAACCACTTTGAAAAAAAGGTTGATGATATTCGCTCTTCTTTTTCCGACTCACCATTACTCACCGCTGGGTCACCAGACCCTCCTCTCACCCACACACTAACCTCCTTCTCCCCTCTCTCTCCAAGTGAGGTTCTTACCCTCGTTACCTCTGCCCGTCCTACCACCTGTCCTCTGGACCCTATCCCCTCAAACCTCCTTCAGACATATTCTACCGTTTCTCACCCATTTCATCAACACTTCTCTAACTTCTGGTCACTTTCCAAACAGTCTCAAGGAGGCAAGAGTAAACATTCTCCTAAAGAAACCCACTCTCAACCCGTCTGATGTTATAAACTACAGGCCTGTCTCTCTCCTCTCGTTCCTATCTAAATCACTTGAACGCGCTGTCTTTAAACAACTCTCCCGTTATCTCCATCAGAACAACCTTCTGGATCCGCACCAGTCTGGTTTCAAGGCAGGTCACTCAACAGAAACTGCCCTCCTTGCTGTCACTGAGGAACTGCACACGGCTAAAGCAGCCTCCCTCTCCTCTGTCATCATCCTTCTGGACCTGTCTGCTGCATTCGACACGGTGAACCATCAGATCCTCCTTCGCACTCTCCAGAAACTTGGAGTTTCAGGCACTGCACTTTCCCTCCTCACCTCATACCTCAAAGACCGCACCTACAGGGTAACTTGGACAGGGTCCGAGTCCGACCCTTGTCAATTAACTACAGGGGTCCCTCAGGGCTCTGTTCTCGGTCCCCTCCTCTTCTCCCTGTACACAAACTCGCTCGGATCTGTCATTAGCCCGCATGGTTTTTCATACCACTGCTACGCTGACGACACCCAATTAATTCTGTCCTTTCCCCGCTCAGAGACCCAGGTCGTCACACGTATCTCTGCTTGTCTAGCAGACATCTCTCGGTGGATGTGTGCTCACTAGAGATGTCCCGATCCCCGGATCGGATCGGCACCCGATACTGGGTTTTAAGGTGGATCGGGATCGGAAGATCCAATTAAATGTCATGGCCGATCCATATTTAATATTTCCCATGATTCCATTGTTACGTTGTTACGTTGTTTGTCGTTGTTGTTCTATTGCATCAGCCGCCATTATCGAGTTGGAAAAGTGGAACAGACACATATCGTTAGCTAGTTAAAATGTCTGCAGTTTGGCATCATTTTAAAATAACTAGAATTGAGTCGCCGACTGCGACATGCAAAGTCTGTGGTGTGGAAGTCTCACGAGGTGGTGCTAACAGGGTCTCCTACAACACCACAAACCTAATAAAACATCTTAAAAAGCACCACTCCAACGAACACGCCGCCTACTGTAAAGCGACAGCGTCTGCGACTGATGGACTCCATCAACAAACACTGCGGGACAGCTTGAAACGAAAGGATTTACTTCCTCAAGACTCAGAGAGATTTCGCAAGATTATATTCACAGCCTCCTCAGCCCTGTCATCGATTGTTTAATGCGGGGTTGTGTGTCTTTGGTTACCGTTAACTGTTGACCTCACTATCAGATCGCTGGATTTATCGCTAACGGCTACAGCAGTCAATGCATGGAAGCTAAGCTAACGCTAACAGGCTAGCTGTCACTTCTGCCTGTTCTGCAGAAGACACCAGTGGTGGAATAAGTACATTTACTAAAAATTATACTTATCTTTTGGAAAATTTGAGGTTTTTGTACTGTACTGTACTACCAGATCACAAGTAAATGTCCTGCATTCAAAATGTTACTCAAGTAAAAGTATTAACATTCAAAATATTATATTTTGAATGTTGTAAAGGGTACTTTATGTTGGATAGTAAAGTTTACCTGCAGAATATTCATACTATAGTTTCTAACTACTGGCAACTTGAACAACCAAAGTCCTATTTAACAGAATAAAGGGAACTGAAAGATCAGATTTTTTTAATTTAATTATTATTGCAAAGAAAATGCTCTTATTTGCGATAGTGAGAGAATAAAAGCTATTGAGCACAGCTTGGGTGCCTGTCTATTTCTTAATGTATACGAAATTAAATGCTGTTTGCCAACACAAAAAGTGATATCGGAAATCGGTATCGGAAAACCGGAAATACTCTTGACCTAACAATCAACATCGGCCCCTCTGTTGTTTCCCCGACTCAGACTGCAAGGAATCTTGGTGTGATCCTAGATAACAAACTGTCCTTGACTGCAAACATCGCTGCAACAACCCGCTGCTGCAGATACACTCTTTACAACATCAGGAGGATACGTCCCCAGCTGACCCAGAAAACAACGCAGGTTCTGGTCCAGGCTCTCGTCATCTCGCGCCTAGACTACTGCAACTCCCTCCTGGCTGGTCTACTTGCATGTGCCATCCGACCTCTGCAGCTCATCCAGAATGCAGCTGCTCGTCTGGTCTTCAACCTTCCTAAATTCTCCCACACCACGCCGCTCCTCCGCTCCCTTCACTGGCTTCCGGTAACTGCTAGAATCCACTTCAAGACACTGGTACTTGCGTACCATGCTGCGAATGGATCTGGCCCTTCCTACATCCAGGACATGGTTAAACTGTACACCCCAGCACGTGCACTCCGCTCTGCATCGGCCAAACAACTCGCTGCACCCGCACTGCGAGGGGGACCCAAGTTCCCATCGGCAAAAACACGTGGGTTTGCTATCCTGGCTCCAAAATGGTGGAATGAGCTCCCCTTTGAAATCAGGACAGCAGAAAGCTTACACATCTTCCGGCGCAGACTAAAAACTCATCTCTTTCGACTCCACTTCGAGCGATAGAATTACTAACAAAGCACTTGTATACTAATAAAGGACTGGCTTATCTAAAGCCAGTTGAGTAGCACTTGAAATGTTTTAGCTCTATGAAACCTGATGTACTTATATGATTCTGTTTTCTTCAAGTTTGTATTTTGTTGGTTGAACGCACTTATTGTAAGTTGCTTTGGATCATGGGCGTCGCAGCCATTATATGAGGGTGGGACAAGTCCCCCCCACTTTTTGAAATGATTAGTTTAGACCCCCCCACTTTTACCATGTGAATCTGTCTATCCACTCGCCGCTCTCTGTAGAGCGCTGTGTCAGTGCTTCACTATCAAATCCATTCCACTTGCTTATTGGGAGAATGCCCAAATCAATGAAACTCCGTTCCATGTTTTCACTGCTACTTTGTACCAAGGCAGATTCTCACATAGTGCGCGCAGTGTTGCCATAGTTGGACAGCTCAGATATGTTGTATGAAGCGATGCCGGTAGCGGAGGTAAGGCACACACACCAAATGTTCAGGAAATGGTTAATACAGCGAAAATCAAAGCTGACGATCTCTTGGTTTGAGATGTTTTCTCCCCCAGACAACATGGACATAAGAACATGTTTTTCAAAGAAGAGGAAAGTAAGTCATCAGCTGGTAGCAGTTAATTAGTTAACAGTGATGGCGGCGGCAAAAGCATCTCACTTCTGGAGAGGAGTTTCGTCTTTATTTCATGATAGAGAGCTACAAATACTGAATAGTTTAGATGAGAAAAGGCATCGAAATGCCAGGTTACTAGTATTTATCATGGAAACAGGGAACATGAACAACCCGATCTCTCTGTGCTCATGTAAACACCATATCCCCAATATGATCATAACCGGGATAATACTATAAACGGCTTACTGATGTCAATGTAGAGCCGCAGTCAGTGTGTTTTACTGGAGCCTCAGTTCGATAAGAGATTATTTTCTTTAACTTAGGTTCTCTCTCTCAAAATGATAATGTGCATTATGTTTTAATTATACTTCTTATCATTCAGAAGCTTTTTGTGTATGTTTATGTTTTACTGAGTGCTTATAGGCAATTTCCATCCCAGTATTCAGTTAACTATTTATTGCCTGTGCACATTACATAGACTAGCTAATATTCTACCTACTGCTTGGGACTTTGAGTCTTCAAAATGTCCAATGTCACAGACTGGGACTTACTTTAGAGTCAGTTGTATTTACATTCAGTATGACTTGTTATGATTCAATGTGAAAGAGTATACTGCTCAATAAATAATTATCACTTCACCACCTCTCTTGACATCTAGGCGCTTGAGAGTGAGTCAGAGGCAGAATACAGGGACAGTGGAGAGAGGTCCATTGCTGAGGTGAGTGATGAAAGGGATATGACAGTTTAGAGTAAATTGTGATGTGGACTCTCATCCCAGAATGTTAAGGAAATCAGTGGGGATATTGAACAGGAAACATTTCAGTCAAGGGGCATCATATGACCAATATAGACAGAAGAGCAACATTTATTTGAACATTTAAGTCAATGATACCATTCCTAGGTGAACTTAACATCTGTATGGAGTCAGATCAGTCTCAATATTAATAAATGCTCACAGAAGGATTCACAAATGTATTTTGCGATGTATATATAAATGACTCTCCACAACAATATCTCTCAATGCACTCACAAATATTTATGGTTGTATATAAATGTAAAAAAAATGGGCATTTAAACTGCTTTTTATTAATTCAAAGACGTCTCTGAATTAATAATCAAATATGTTTTCTTTCTTTACTACTGGATGAAATTACAAAATGTACCCATCATTTTCCTCATGCTAGTACAGCCACATAAAAGTATCAAACCACCACCATTTTTTTTTTTTTTTGGGGGAGGACCCCCACAACCCCAGTTAAAAATGTCCCCCCCACATTCAGGATGCTTCCTACGCCCATGCTTTGGATAAAAGCGTCAGCTAAATGCAATGTAATGTAATGTAAAGGTGGGAATGCAATGAGGGATTGTGCATCGCCGACAAAATTCTGCGGATATGTCGGACTCATCTTCTATCAGGAGGTCCCTTAACCCTTTCATATTTTTTATTCCAAGTTCATACGTTTTATCAGGTTGTCTTTTTTCTTTGTAAATATATAGTTTAATCATTTACCCAAGAATGGTATTTCTCCTTGAAAAGTTCACCACGCGACTATGCAGTTTCTCCCGTTTTGTGTTGACATGTGTTTTCTAGTGTAGAATAGTGGACTTATCTACAGCTTCATTTTGTTGTCGACTCTGTGTTGTAAAAGAATGATCTTGAATCCTCAAATGATTGGAAACAAATAGTTTAAAGCCTTTAGTGTCTCCATAGGAAGCAGTGTGAAGTCAGATACATCTCAGCCTTGTTAAAAGACTGAACTGTGTGAATGTTAGGCGTCAGAAAGAAGAGATCTGACAGACCTCTGCAGCCCGCTGCTCATCCCTGCTGCTATAATCACTCAATTAACTGTAATGTAAAGTAATGGGCCATTTGGGTCTTTGACAGGAAGAAGAATGGGTGGATTAAAAAAGACAATATGTTTGCTGCATTGATTTTGAGTGGTAGTGACTCACTGAAGGGGTAATAGCAATTGAAATAAAAAGAAGCACAAAGCCTGACTTTTCTGCATTAACTCTGGCTGTGCGGGACAGGATGTGCAGTGTTTGACTTCCTGTCCTGTGTGTTGGCGGCTCAGCAGCCTGTGGAGCCTTCCTCCGCGGCCTCAGTGCCACTATGTTTTATTAGAGGGGGCTGCTGATGGAAACAGAGAGTCAGCCGTCCCTCCAGGGCCAGGGGCTCCTCAAACTCACAGCAATGCCTGCTGGGAGCCCGTCGCCATGGCTGCATGGGGCAACAGAGAGCGAGTAGAGGGAGCAGGCCACAGAGTGGACGCAGACATGTGCAGCAGCCAAATGGCAATCGTCTGCTGCTAAAGAAGAATTAAATCACAGGTTTCACTCACACTGAGGTCAGCTCCAGTATTTGAAGGCAGCCTCACTGTTCTATGCACAGATCCCAAAATACACAGGCTGTAACCTGCCAGTAAAAGCAGTGCTGTTCCTGGTTTAAATAATACTGGATATCATCACACTGAAGTAAAAGTTGTTTTAACTTTCCAAAGTGCTGAATACTTGTGTGTGTGTACACAGGAGTAAGATTCAGAAATGTGACATAACAACAGCTCAGACTTATCTGGAAAGTGTGAGAGCCGATCTCTCCTTATGCTGTTGTCCTCGTTACCTTGCTTCATTTCCTTTCTCATGTCCTCTGCCTTTTTTGTCTTGTTTATTCCAATATTTTTTGTAGATACAGAAAAGCCAAAATAGTAAGCACTTTGTGTCTGCATTGGCCTCCGTGATTGTGTGTCTGCGTTTTTCTAGATGACATTTGCTGTTACAGTTTAATAACCATTGATTTTAAGAATACTCCTCGCTATACACACAATAATGTATATTAGGTTGTTGATGTGTTGATCTTGTGATTTTAAAATCAGTTCAATTTGATCAACGAAACCATATTGTGTCTGTTGGCCTCATTCAAACCAATAACAGGAAATGAGGATGTTACTGTCCCCACGTACACAAACCATGCGCTGCTGTCTGCTGCTGCACAACACGTTGCATCACAGTGAGACGCACTCTGAGCTCCAGCAGTCAGTGGAGCTGCACAGACAGATTCAATTAGATTAGTGGGGCTGAGCTTTAAAGTCAAATCAGCAGCTAATGGGTTCCAACATATTTGGCAGCGGTGACAGCGTGTCCTTTGTAAATAAAGGGCAGTTCGGAGGCGCGCCATGCAGTTAACCCCGGCCACCCCCCCGCCACACAATGACTCAATTGTGACATTCTGCTGTCAGTCACAGAGCTGCTGGCAGCCGCAGGGTTTACCCGCACTCATTCTGCAGAAAAACTTTTTTCTCCAGATTTTTCTCTTAGTGAATATATGAAAGTCTACCTATAGTTACGCTGGAAAGATGGACTGTTGTACATTTAACTGTTCTACATTCATTTGACCGCTGCTTTTCAAAGGAAGATTTCTGTGCCTTTGTTTTACAGCACGGACACATTTCAGTCTGTCTTGCATGTAAAGCACACAATGTGCGTATAACAACAATGATTGCATGAAATATGAAGATCATTTGTTTAAGTCCTTTACCTTTATTGCAATAAAAAAAATGAAGGTCTACTTGTGATGCCCCAAAAAACCTGCAGTGCAGTAAAAGGGCCCATCACGCAGGCTTCAAGCTGGCGGCAACCTGATGTGTACTTTTTGAAATATTAGAGACACAAAGACATGTGTCTGTATCAGTCAGAAGAGATGAGAAGTGTATTGGGGTCATTCTTTCCAACAGTAAAACGTGTGTTTGTCAGTCTCCATGTTTTCACCATGTTATGGGCGAACAAGAAGTTTTCCCCATTTTGTTCTCACAAATAATTATATTTATTACATTTCTAAGACCTATTTTCGCAAGGAAGTGTGAATGACGACTGGCACATGCACTTGATCTTGAAGTTTGATTGAATGGGAAGATGAATAATTAAGCATCTCTGTGTCCCTGCAGGCCTCTGTTTTGGCGGCACACAAAGCGATGTGGAGGAAATAAAAATCCTGATACGCTGAAAACCAGAGGTACGGCTCTCCCTCACACAAACACTCATAGAGAGATTATTCTTGCATGCTCCCCCAGCTAGAAATGTTTGGTTCTAAAAACATTCTGAGAATGTTACCATTCACTGTTCTAGGAATGTTTTCAGCGGGAAGTTTTCTTTTGGTTCCCAGAATGTTCTTCTGAAAGGTAGGATAACGTTCTCTAAAAACATTCTTAAAATGTTTTTGATAACATTGTTAGAACATTATGCCCTACTATTCTTAAAATGTTTTCAGCAGGAGGTTTTATTTCGGTTCCCAGAATATTCTTCTGAAAGGTAGGATAACGTTCTCTAAAAACATTCTTAAAATATTCGGTGATAACCTTCTTAAGATGTATGAGCGCATTGAGACAATGAATAGGACGTATAAAAACGAATTTGCATGCCAATATTCACTCACATGCACTTATAATCACACTAAGGTATATAGGCCCACAGTATTCATAAAATAAAAATGTCAGAAAATAATCACACTTTTTTTCTGACTATAAAGGTTGTGTCTCGTATGTAGGTTCTAACTGTTAGATAAGCTATCTGGCCGTGTTTTATAGAAAACATTCTGTCATCTCAGACCTTAATAACATCCTCAAAACATCCTCTGAATGTTGCAGTTAAAACGTTATGTCTTAGTTAACCTTAAACCTTATCGGAACATTATTTGAAATAATAAACATCCTCAAAAGGTTCTTTGAACATCAGATGAACGTTTTCTTTAAAACATTATTAGAACCTGTAGGTAATGTTAGCCAAAGTTGTGAGAACGTTCTCTGCTAGCTGGGTACAAGCTTGATGTTTTTCCTCTAGATCAGCGGTTCCCAACCATTTTCAACTCAGGGCCCACTTAAGATTCTAAACATTTTTCGTGGCCCACATTCAACCATAAACAATACGGAGGCTAAATAAAGTACTTTTTATTTTAATTAGAAAAGGAGCTGGCCATCAGTAACAAACTGACATTTGTATTACATGGTTTAGTTGAATACTCAATTCAGATTGGTCAATTTAGAAACAACGTTTTCTTTAAAACATTATTAGAACCTGTAAGTAACGTTAGCCAAAGTTGTGAGAACGTTCCCTGCTAGCTGGGCTGTTACAACAGCCTCATGTAAACACTGACAGCAGATGGACAACATGCTCATGCTGAAGGATTTCCCTTGTCTGGAAGTGCATGGGCATCACTAGGATAGAGGAGCACATACTTTAAACCACTCCACCCACCAGCTGGCCTCCACCACGTGAGGTCGATGCCAGAGGCCGGCCTGCTGTTCTCACACAAACCTGGTGCATTAGCATGGGCCGTGCTTTCTACAGGGGCTGCATATGTATTCCCTCATAAAATGAAACTCTTGCAGGGTTTGAAATAACTTATGTAAGTGTACCACATGATTATACGCGCACAGGTGCATGTAAATCAGAGATGCCAACGCTCATGCATTCAGGATAAGACTCATGGTTTTGTTTTATTTAACAATATTAATACAAAAATACACTCAAACTAGTCGCCCACCAATATAGATTAAAAGCGGTTTAAATAACATCAGGATCAAAGATATCACAAGAAATTCACAGGACTGATAATTGATACATTTCACCTGCCACACATCTCACTTTTTTCAAATGGGATTTGAATGTGTGTGCATTTGTGCTGTCATGGTAACAGTACTTTCAGCAGCAAAAAGGACAAAGAATGAGCCGCCTTAAGATCCCTGCAGGGGTTAATGTGAGGTCAGCCAGTTCACTGTGAAGCTATGCCAATATGTGATGTCTCATGCCCCACCATCACTATTGTTTTTCTCTTATCCCATATACATATTGCAGCAGATGAAATTAGATTTCTAATGCAGTGTTAGCGGGATGGCACTGATATCACATAACTCACAGCTGGTCTTTTCACAGTGTACCTGAGTCAAAGAACAGTTTGTCTTTTCTTGGATGAGCACAAGGTCACATCAAGAGATACATTATGCACTGCACCACCCGACTGGTGAATTTCCAAAGCTTTTATCTTTCTCAAAAAATGTGGCTGCTAACAAGTGTCTAAATGAGACTACTTGAAGTCATCACGCCAAACATTAGCAGCCTTTAGCTTAGCGGTGCAGCCATGCAATGTAGTTCCTTTGTAGCCTTACAATCGCTTTTTACTCATGTAGATTGGAATTACGCTTCAAAAATCATAGAGGTGTTAATATGTGGAGAATATCCCCCTGAACAAAACATGCTGCTGCTATGCTCACTTCTGGGTCGGCCTACAAAAATACATCATCACTGCATCACTCTACAGGCAGGAGGTAAATGTGGAAATACAGCAGTAAAAGGTGGTTGCCTGTACACTCAGACATGTGTTATACTAGTAGGGTCCTGAAGAGTGAGTGATGTCACCCCTCCGCTCCTCCTCTATGGTCGTAAAGCCAGTCGGGGGTTCGATCCCAGCCAGGGGCGCCGTAAGGGGGTGAAAAGTTAGGACGATTCTAAGGGCCCGTGACTGACAGCCTAGGGCCCCAAAATGTTTAGAACATTACTAAAACATTATGTAAGTAACCTTTCATCAATCCTCAATAATTAACAATAATAGAACGTTATATTGATAAAGTACTCACTAAACTAAACGATTCATTTAACTTATTTTCTTCCAAAAGTTAATTATCCAAAGCCTCTGTACACCTCCTTCTATTTACATGTAATGGTTTGGTCCTGCCTCCAAACACGTGCGGCACCGGCACTTGCAGAGAGTGAAAGCATGTGAGGAGGGATGCTAGTACACTACTTAGCCTACGTAAGTGTGTTGTACCATGTCTCAACGGCTCAAAAAGTCAGGCTCTACGAAAAGAAGAAAAAGGAGATAAAGAAAAGAGAGGGAGACTAAAGGGCGACAGTATGTCACCCAGTTTTTCACAAGAAAAGGTGGGTGTGGTCCATGAGTGGTGGAAATTAGTCTGTTAGCTAATGTTTTTTTGTACTAAGCTGACATTAAAGGTGGGGTAGGTAAGTTTGAGAAACCGGCCTGAGATACACTTTTTGTTATATTCCATGGAATGCTCTTAACATCCCGATAGCAATGAATATATTAAGTGCTTTGACAAAAAATCCATAAAAAAATGTCATCTGTGGAAGCCGTGGTACTGTAAAAAGCACGACCAAGCATCTGAGCCGGCCCGGCTAAAGTAACTGGATGGCCTACCTGCCTGTCAGCCTTCCATCTGTGCACAAACTTATCTCGTGCCCTCATTGGTCATGTGCGCGTTCGTGTGTGTTGGAGGAGAGGCTCTGTAAGGAAGTCTGAAGAGGAAGATTTTTTTCGGTTGTGTACTTTCAAATTCTAGCACACTTAAGCTGGTTTCTCCATTCTTACCTACCTACTTACCTTTAATAAATGCAGGCACATTTTTAGCGCCTATTCATACTAAATCAGTATACGGACTGCTAGACCATTTGGTACGGCCCTCGAGGTAATTTATAAACAAAGTGGCCTGTGCCTGGTGGTGGGGCCCAATATGATATATTTTCATGGGGCCCAAAATCCTTGGCGGCGCCCCTGATCCCAGCCCACTGCAGTCAACATGTCGATGCATTCTTGGGCAAATACCTGAATGTGCTCCTGATGGCATGGACACAGGGTTGGGAGGGTTACTTTGTAAATGTAATCAGTTACTGATTACTGAATACATGGCTCTGAAAGTAATCCGAATACAGTTACAGTTACGTGTCTTAAAAAAGTTACGTAATCAGATTACTTTTAGATTACTTTTGGATTACTTTCTTTTTCCATCACAGATGGTTATGTTTTGGTGAACAGGAGACACAAAAATCAAAAGGAAACTGAACGTGTTTTTACTGTTTTAATGGCTTATCAAGAGCACAACTGAAACATAACATCTGAAACGATGTAACAACATAATAAACTTTTTGGGGATGCAGCTTGGGAGGAGAGGAGTGAAGGACACGGCTTAGAACGGGGGTGTCGCCTTCTGTCCTGCCAGTGTTGGCAGGACATGAATTAAAATGTCGAACTCGGACTTCATTTTAAGGACATTTCGGCCAGGGGTGTAGAGCTATATTTGTTTAAGCACCGGATCGGCAAAACAGGAGACTCTGTGCACCAGTCTGCCTTGATCTATGAATTAATGTCCGTGACACTCACAGTAGCCTATCTGCTGCCCACAGCTGTTTTTATAGAAGGAAAACCTCCTTCACTTCATGAAATCTCTGCAGCACCAGGAGGCAGCGGGAGGGTTAACTCAGCCTCTGAGAAGAGGAGCGCGCAGTGCCTTTCACGCACCGCCTTTCACGCACCGCCTTCGCTGTGTTTACCTTCAGAATCATAAGGCTAAAGAGCGACCGCAGGCTGATGTGTTTTAACCACACACACCTCTACACACACACACGACTTAAACGCAGACTTTTGTTCCTCCATGTTTCGTTGTTATTGTTTCACTGAGCAGACCCGCCCCTTTTTCAAACGCTCCCTTTTTTGGTCCATCTGCGGCGGTAAAGGTTTTTGTGCGCTGTGATGATTCGGCTGTACCTTTAGTAATGAATATTACATGTTGTGAGGAAATCTTTCCACCAATAATTCCAATAAGTAATCCAAAATGTATTCACTTCAGGTTTACGAAAGTAACTGTAATCAGATTACTCATTTTTCAAATGTAACGCGAGCTGAATACAGTTACTTGATTTTTGTATTCTGATTACGTAACGCTGTTACATGTATTCCGTTACAACCCAACCCTGCATGGACAATGGTGTGTCAGCCATCTGTACGTACACAGCTAGCAGCGAGCCCGTCATAATTGAGTTGGGAAGTGCAGCTGAATCATAAATAGAGACGTCCCGATCCGATCACGTGATCGGGGATCGGAGCCGATTTTTTCAAAAATGACCATGTTCAAGTCTTAAAGTCATCCTGAGGCCTTAGTTTTGGTTTCAAATTACACAACATCATGTATGTGTTGCTTCTTTGGGGCTTGTTTTCATAGACCTGGTTGCTTATTTCTCTCAAATCTGGCAACAGAGTGGGCGCAGTGTCTACTAGTAGCAGTAAGCTAACGAGTACTGATAAGCTTTATTTTGTTTTGATCCAATGCTGCACAACTGAACTGATCCAATGCTGCTGTGAAAAAAAGAAGCTATATCCATGTTGGATAGAATGGGTAGTTGGGTACTGTCATTTAAATAAAAAAATAACCTTAAGGGACAACTTGAATGCTTTTTTCCTTTTTTTTCTCTTAATGCATTGCATAAAGATCGGATCGGGAAAAATCGGTATCGGCAAATTGTCAAAATCAAATGATCGGAATCGGATCGGGAGCAAAAAAAGGTGATCGGGACATCCCTATCGATAACAGACCGCTGCTAAGCATAAGGACTTGTTAGTGGAACAGAAACTGTGAACAGACTTGGTTACAGTGACAGAAAACCTCAATCAGTGCTGCTTTTCATTTTAACTTATGTTGTTATTGTCGCAGTTCAGCCGCTGTGGAGTTTGTTTTCTTGGTGGAAGCAATACGATCACTTTTAAGTCAATAAAATCATTTTCAATTAATATTGGGAGTCAATTAGTTTGTTTATTTAGTATTCATTTCATTTCATTTCAAACCTTTATTTATACAGGTGTATCCCATTGAGATCATTGATCTCTTTTTCAAGGGAGACCTGGGCCCTGTACTACGAAGCAGGATTTTCGCTTAGCCGGCTAAATTCAGGGAAAACTCCGGCTTTCCGGTCCTACGAAGCTGGTTCTCTTTTTAGCAGGCTAGATTTCCATGGTAACTTATGCTTAGCGGCTAACCTGGTCGGGACCAGGTTAAGTTGCAGGCTAAGAGCTCAACTCAGTGAAAGCACTGCCTGCTGACCAATCAGAGCACCGTGTGCGGAGCGGGGTGCGGAGTTTAAAGCGATCAAGTCACATTACAGGAGAAAGGAAATACAGTTTAAACTGCCATTGCAGGAAAGCCGGCCGGCAAAAATCACCGACTGTGTGAATGTGAACATTAATAGAATATCACCTCCCATCTTCAGAGCAATCTGACTATTATAACATTATCGTTAAGAAAGCTTACTTAAATATCTGCCACAACATAAGTAACTGGATCAAAGTTACGGTCTATATGCTGTAAAATGTATTATCTCTTCGATTTACACACGGAATATATTGCACGTCAGTCAGCTGAGCCGTATCTGGCCGTGCAACACTCACAGTGTCACATACTGTATGCAGAAGTATTATTTTAAGCAACACATTAAGTTGACTAAGTAGCCTAACCCTCAGCTTTTTAAGCAGGTTATTGACATGAAGTTTAAAAGTGAGACAATCATCAAGCCAGATACCAAGGTATTTGTAACAGGTAACCACTTCAAGTTTTATTCCTTGCGTAGTTACAATATCTAAAACAGGCTCTGGTGTCTTTTTAGCTTTAGAAAAGAGCATTACCTTTTTATGTGCTTCTAACTAGTTGTTATAATGATAATAATTAGGGCTGATCAAGATCCCTACGCCTCGCGTTGGGTATTCTATTTGTAATAATGACCTCATCGCTGTACATTATCCCTTATATCTGAGGGCAGTTGTGTTTTTCTTCCTCCGGGCCGTATACGGACCGCAAGACCATTTGATATGGCCCTCGAGGTAATTTATAAACACACGCAAAAAAGAAAAAAATTAAAGAAATCTAGAGCGTAAAATAATTAAATGGTAAATGGACTGTACTTATATAGCGCTTTATCCAGTCTTTAAGACCCCTCAAAGCGCTTTACATACTACATGTCGTTCACCCATTCACACCCATTCATACAGAGCAGTGTATGTTACTCTGACCTAACATTCACACACATTCACACATTAAACAAGCGAGTGCCTGTTTTTCCTGGCCAAGGACAGGTTCCTTGAACACAACAAGAGCCTAACCTGTCATCACATGGTATATGTCTCGTCTGACAGGGGTGCAGTGCTCACGGAGAGCACCAGAACGCCGCTCCGGCATTTCAAAAATTGCAGTACCCATAAGGAGCCGTACACATGCCGCAGTTTTTGCGTGGCTGTGTCTTTAGTTGAAAGCCCAGTGGCGATCTGTTCATCTGTCATACTGATCATACAGTCATTAACTTTGTTGTTATTAGCATCTGGTTAGCTAGCTATGCTAACGAATATAAGTGCTGCAGCCTCGTTTGACTCTAGAAGTTAATCTGCGAAGATGAAACACAGGACACAGGCCTCCTCGGCCTATTTATAGAATGACTGGTCGACTTGGCATACAGTAAGGCGCTGCATCAGCAAAACTGCTCACCTCTGGATAGAAGAACTGAGTGGTTATCAGAGCATCCGGGGCTGTTTCCATACTGTTGAATGGAAATAAACACCCTTACACCAAACGTACATGTGTCTGAGCCTTTGAACCACATCCTGGAAGTCATATCATGATGATGCAGAGAGAGCTGTGGGCTCACTGCTGGGGGGGCTCATCTGCATGTTGCACCTTGTTCACATCTGCACATTTGCAGAAAGATGCAGAACCCACAATCTGAAATCCACAGTTGGTAAAGCGTCTGTTCTTTGTCACTTTAGACCTCTAGTTTGTATCATAGGGTATTTCCTTAGCCTTGTAACGATAAACCTGAGGCCTTTGTACCCAACATATATCTCTAGCAGTATCAATGAAAGCATTAACTTTGAAATGCTCATCAATGTCTTTACTAATAACATGTGATTATAATCCAGTGTTTGTTGAAGATCAATGTTAAATATTGGAGATCATTGGAAATTATCATTGGAAATTACAACAATGAATTCTAACAATGCTTCATTCCTCCTGTTATCCTGATTCAGCATGGCAGCAGTCTCAGATGTGGATTTTATAAATAGAAAGTTTTTTTTAGTGTTGACTCTGAGAACTGAAGGAACTGATGTTTGATGCTGCTCTTCAATGTAGGATTTTGTCTTTCTCTATCTCAGCATGTTCCCTCTTTTTCTTGTGAGGACAAGCACACTGAACACAAATGTAAACACTTTTGTTTTTGCTCCCATTTTTCATAAGCTGAAATCAAAGATCTAAGACTTTTTCTATGTACACAAGAAGAGGCCTATTTCTCTCAAATATTGTTCACAAATGTGTCTAAGTCTGTGTTAGTGAGCCCTTCTCCTTTGCCGAGATAATCCATCCACCTCACAGGTGTGGCATATCAACATGCTAATTAGACAGCATGCTTATTGCACAGGCTGGTCACAATAAAAGGCCACTCTAAAATGTTCACTATTATCTTGAAAAATACATTTACTACTGTAGGAACAGAGTAGCTGCAACATGAGGTGATGGTGGTGAAGGAACGGCACAACAATGGGCCTCAGGATCTCCTCACGGTATCTGTGCATTGCCATCAATAAAATGCTCCTGTTTTCGTTGTCCGTAACCTACTCCTTCCCATACCATAACCTCACCGCCACCATGGAACACATGATTCACAACGTTGACATCAGAAAACTCTTACCCACATGACGCCATACAAGCTGTCTGCCATCTGCCCTGTACAGAGAAAACCGGGATTCAACCGTGAAAAGGATACTTCTCCAAAGACCCAGGGTACGCCAGACTGATCACTCACAGCATTTTGCCACTCTTAAGTGTGCAGTCAATTAGGGCTGTGCATCTTCACTGGTCTCACAATTCGATTCGAATATGATTATTCTGTCAACGATTTAATTTGATTTCACGATGCATCACGAAGCATAACTATGCGTTGCATCCTCAATTTTCTATATTACTGCACATGCCTACTTTTTCATCAATTAATACAACCAGTCAAATCATTATAACATATCATTTTTTTATTATTTAGAAAGTGCATGAGAAATCAATAACATAAATGTCTTGACATGAAATTGTAAACTAAAATAAATAAATAGTTTAGGTCTATCTATCAGTAAATTGTTCCAATACTTCTTCATCTGCAGCTTATAGCAACTGTCTTCTGCTCAAAAGAAGGACACTGAATGTCCTGAATGTGCATCACAAACATGACGTGAGGAGGAATAGAGAGGACGGTGATCTAAACGTTTTCCTGCTGCCTTCACAAACGTAACACAAGTATTTATCGTCTGCAAATAGCAAAAATACTTTCATACTCTGCAATCCAAGACTTCATTTTTTTTGAATCCACCAAAAACCTGACATGACGGTAACGCAAGATTAAAACAAAATTAAACATAAATCCATGTGTGTCTCTGAGCCGCAGCGACAAGGACTGATTCAGAGCGGGTCGTTCGGAAAATCAAAAAGCAACGTTACTACGCTATTATCGATTATGTTCTGTCACTGCATCGATGCAGAATGGTCCACTCCACATCATGATGCATCTTAGAAACGAATGAAGATAGCAAGAGTGTTGTGATTCATCCAGAGCTCAGGAAAGGAAGGAGTGTTCATTACCAGTCAGGCCCTAGACACAGCTGTGTTATTAAGGTCAGCTGTCTGCACTCTGCTGTCTGCACGCTGCTGTCTGCACTCTGCTGTCTGCACTCTGCTGTCTGCACGCTGCTGTCTGCACTCTGCTGTCTGCACGCTGCTGTCTGCACTCTGCTGTCTGCACTCTGCTGTCTGCACGCTGCTGTCTGCACTCTGCTGTCTGCACGCTGCTGTCTGCACTCAGCTGTCTGCACTCTGCTGTCTGCACTCTGATGGCTGCACGCTGCTGTCTGCACTCTGCTGTCTGCACTCTGCTGTCTGCACTCTGATGGCTGCACGCTGCTGTCTGCACTCTGCTGTCTGCACGCTGCTGTCTGCACTCTGCACGCTGCTGTCTGCACGCTGCTGTCTGCACGCTGCTGGGGGGGGGGCGAACGCACTAACGACTCTGCCAGCGCCACAGCGTGTGCCGGATGAGAATGTCTGCCGTGCCAGATTTGGCCCGCGGACCGCCAGTTGATGGTCACTGATCTAGGCCGTCGTGTAGTTCAGTTGGTAGACCTGACGGCCATGTCCTCGGGCTGTGTCCGGCCCGGGACCATGTGCCATCCCCTCTACCTTTCATGGCTGTCACTTGAATAATGGCACTAAAATAAGTAAATAAGTGTCAACCAGCTGCCTGTAGAACTCAGCAGTCTTATGCTATATATGCGTTTGAGTTATTCCAAACACTATGGTTTTTCTTTCTACAGATTATAGAGGATGGGCTGTGTGCAATGCAAGGATAAGGAAGCAACCAAATTGACAGACGAGAGAGAAACCAGCCTCTCCCAGGGGGGGAGCTACCGCTATGGGGCTGACCCCACGCCGCAGCACTACCCCAGCTTCGGGGGCGCCGCCATCCCCAACTACAACAACTTCCACACCCCCGTCGGACAGGGGATGACTGTCTTCGGGGGGGTCAGCACTTCCTCTCACACTGGAACCCTGAGGACTCGTGGAGGGACTGGTAAGAGATGTGTGATGTTCAAAGTTAGGACAGTCGGAAGATATGTTTTAATGTCCATCTGAAATAGTTTGGTCATTCTTTTTACACACAAAGATAATGAAATGTTTTTAATGTATATTTTATAGTTTGTTATTATCATAAGAAGGCTGCTCTATGTGTCAGCTGGCTGTTATTCATGATGTCCCCCCTAGGGAAGGAGAGACAAAGCTGCTCATGGGCACACAGCATGTTGTTAGCAGGGATTTTAAAGAGACGGACCACAGCAGCATGTTGGAACATTGTGTGTGATGTACTGTGTCTGATAGGACAACACTTTGCTTTGAGCACCAGGAAATGCGCTATATAAATAACATGTATAATTATTATTATTATTATTATTATTAATGTTGGATGAATGTTTGACTGATAAACAGCTGGATTAGGTTTAGGAGAGGACTGTGTGTAGGTGACTGCTCTCCTCTAAACTTGGATTACACCTCATTTGCAAAATACTACACAGAAATGATAAATAGAAATGTAAAAGTGGTCCTTAATACCTTCTCATTCGCGTTAAGCTTCACACCTGAGACCAGCAAGTCCAAGTCTAACAAGGCACAAGTCCAGGGGCCTCATTTATAAAACTTTGCGTAGGATTCACGTTTAAAGATGGCGTACGTAGGACAAAGAAAGTGCTTACTCACAAAGATATTCTGATTTATAAAACACTGCGCACGCATTTATTTATTTTTCCAAGGTATGTTACTGTGTGCACTCAGGAGTATCAAACAGGCATTTGTTTAATCATTTTAAGATTGGCTTTTATCTATTTTTGCAAATGAATTCTTCATAATGATTCATTAGATTTATGTTATTATTTTACATGTTTCTCTCCATTCTTCCTTCGGCCAATGGTATCACAGTTTCTCATCTCTCCTGTGTCTGTGCGTACGGATGGGTCAAAGTGTTTTTTATAAATCGCAAAGATTGCTTATAAATTGGCATACGCCACGTTCATAAATGAGGCCCCAGGACTTAATTCCAGACTGGAGACAGAGCCTGGTCTCCACAGACCTGCTCAGACATGAACATATACTGTTGTTAGTCCTTTGTGACTGATGCTGTTCTTGGGAGGAAGGTTTCTGGTTGTAATACTGCTAGTAGTAGTGTAAGGGGCTGAATGTATGGGGTGTTTTGCCCCCTGGAAGCTGCCAGGATAGGAGGGGTGTCTACTTAATTCAAGGGCACTGAGGCTGGATCAGTAGAACCAGCTAACCATACCATCTGATCTTTTCAGCAGTTTTATTGGGACCGCAGTGTTTACCTACTGTAGTTTCTGTCTCTGCTGCCTATGCATGCTCCACCAAAGACAGGAGAGTCGAGGTGTAAATGAGCCTTTATTCAGGTTAACTGCAAATGTACATACATGTTGCTTATAAAAGCCGTTACATAAACCACTCAAAAACATGACATCATGTTGGCACTTGAGTGAAGCATAATTTAGAAATATCAAAAGAAGGCATTAGATAGCATTAAACATACATGTTATCTTGTATAAAGATCACACTCCATTTGCATACAAAGTTTAAATGTATTCTACAAGTACCACATCGAGCAGCATGGCAATACTTTTTGATTACATTTGAGCAAAATAATCAAAATGAACCTTTATCAGTAAAAAGTGCTTGCAGGATTCTTTAGGTAACAAATTAAGTAAATAAAAACAGACATCTAATGTTTTTGCTGATAAATAGATTCACAGATTGTACTGTAAGTTGCAGCATGTTGAATAAGTGAGTATTATGTTAAATACTTAAATGGGACTTTTAATACTGCTCTGTGTGGTTGCAGGGTTTATATACGTATGCTATGTGCATATGAACCATGCTCTGGGTTACCCCCCCCGCTCACCTGCCTTCATTAACCTCCCACGCCCCAGCACATTAATACAATATATTTATTGAAAAGTAGCATAAAATGGCAATTGTCAAGTAAAGTACAAGTATCTCAAAATTGTACTTAAGTACAGTACTTGAGTAAATGTACTTAGTTACTTCCCACCTCTGTGGACTGGCAGAATACTCCCCCATCACTCACACTGAGGGGCCCGGTGAGGAAGGCCCTTGACCCACAGCAGTATCAGGGAACAGAGCAGGGGACAGCTTCCAGGTGTGAATGAGACTGGCAGCATCACATGAAGAAAAGAGCAGTTACCACAGAATAACCAGAATGACCCCCCCACAAACAAACACACACACACCGCTCCTCTGCCCTGTGAGGAACGTCCGGCTGGCATCAGCGGGGGCTTTGTGAGCACTGATCATTGTTGATGTAGGGAATATTGCTACTCAGGATATCCTTTATGTGTGGCTGAGATTGTGTGGATTCTTTTCTCTGCTCCATAATCCAAATCCAAATCCCAATGTGGCAGAGGAGCAGAACGAGCTTTGGCTTTTTAATGTTCTCCTGGTGGGGAAATAAAGCACCCTTCTCTCTCAACCTCTGCTATAAGACAGCTGGTATTACTAACTCCCCCCCAGTTATATGACTTTATGTAAGTAACTGAAAGGATCTCTGCAGACACTGAAAATAATGCTGCTCCAAAAACAAGTCAAAATAATAAAAACAAGGTGATTCCGCTTGTAGTAAGTTAACAAATCTGCCAACAGAACAAGTGAACATTTGCTTGGTAAGATTTCTTGAAATGAGATGGGGATATTTGGAGAAATCAGATCTTGTAAATATTCGGGAAACTTATTTTGAGCTATATTTAGCAGAATCAGGAAATGTTGTGTTACAGAATGAACCAGACATGTTCAAACTTTCTCTGTTTTCTGATGTTAGTTGTTGATTCTCCAATAACAATGTGAAAAAAATTGTTTCATCTGAGATCCAACTCAAAATAAGATGCTTTCAAGAGTCTTTGACTTAATAAGATACTTGAGATGCATTTTCTAAAACCAAGACCCTCACTGCTTGATCTTCTTAGGTTATTAGATGTTATATCAAGTTTAAAGACGAATATACTTGGCAAGATTTCAAGTTTTCGTAGTGCACAAGATGAATCAATCATCAGTTTATACCTGACACCCATATATATATATATACCTGATGGAGCTTTGAAACACAGCTGTGATGCATTCAGGGTCATGTTATGTTGTGAAGTTTAGTTGTCACATGAACAGCAGGTCCTCTATCTGCAGTCAGATCAGCACAAGCCTCACAAACCCTCCTTACTGTACATCAGCACGGTTTCCAGGAATGCCTCAGGCTGCTGAGAGCGTCTGAAAAATGTGATCAAGAGAGTTGAAGTGCTTTGAAGAAGTTCCATTCGTCAGAAACGCAGTCACCTCAGACCTGAGTAAAGTGAGCCTTTATTATCATCTCCATACCCAGGAGACAAATCAAACGAACACAGCGACCCTGGCACATCCAAACCTCCTCAAGGATCATTCCAGTTTATTACATTTTCCACAACTTAAAGGTGGGGTAGGTAACTTTGAGAAACCGGCTCGAGATACACTTTTTGTTATATTCCATGGAATGCTCTTAACATCCCGATAGCAATGAATATCTTAAGTGCTTTGACAACAAATCCATAAAAAAATGTCATCTGTGGAAGCCGTGGTACTGTAAAAAGCACGACCAATCATCTGAGCCGGCCCGGCTAAAGTAACTGGATGGCCTACCTGCCTGTCAGCCTTCCATCTGTGCACAAACTTATCTCGTGCCCTCATTGGTCATGTGTGCGTTCGTGTGTGTTGGAGGAGGGGCTCTGTAAGGAAGTGGCAGATTTTTTCCGGTTGTATTTTCAAATTCTAGCGCACTCGAGCTGGTTTCTCCAAAATGACCTACCCCACCTTTAATCTATAATCGATTGGTAAGAGCAGAACTGACCTCACTGAATCAGTTGTTGAGATCAAAAACTTCGCTACCGGACATTTTAATGGTGCAATAAACCCGGGTTGTAGCTACAGATTAGTCAAAACTAGAAGTGCAAACTGATGTAAGTTAATATTAAATATTAATATAATGAAATATTAAAGATACATTTTAACTAAATATTCACTGGGGCAGTGAGAGTATCATTGTGTACGGCACTCAGTTTGAATTGCTCCTCCTCACCGTCAGGAAGTAGTTTGATAGAACAATATGTTGGATAGAACAATATTGACTCAAGGTCTACTATCTTTACCCATAGCTTTAACCTGTTAAGCCCGACAGACCCCGGTACCGGGGCCCTCCGGCAACATCTTGCAGGAAACAGTGTCTGAGGGCATGTTCATTTAATAAACTATGAATGTTTTATGTTTTATATCCATGTAACGGGAAGAAACTCATCTAACTGATCATTTGAATTTTTCTTTCAAAAAAACCCCCACAATGCTAACGCTGAGCCTCTGAATTAGCAACGAGCGAAAAAAGCTAACAGATGACTGCACCGAGATTCACTCACAAAACCTTATTATTTATCTTTGCTGCACATCTCAACCCATCGTTTCACATCGTGAGGGGACACAGAATCGATGGGTGCAGACAATATCACTCCATGATACGAACTCGCGTAGATAATAACAAGAACAGACATCAAAACATGTGGCGCTAGGTAGCTAAAAACGCTAACATGGCTCACCTGTGTCGTAGTCTGGTCAAAAGTGGTCTTCAATGGCATTAAAACGATAAAAACGCTGCTGAAGTTAATCCATAAATCAATCCAATGTGTCTGTGTCCCTTTGAAATGATTTCTGATAATCCATAAGAAATAAACCTGCTTTTCCGTTTCTAGATGTCAGAGCTAGAAATATTTTCACTCTGATGCAAAACTGCGTTGGCGAAGCCCCCACCTTTTTGTTTTAGCATGTGTGTGAGTGGCTCTAACGGTCAGAAAGAGATGTCAATCACCAAAATCGACCAATGGGTTGACAACCAACCACTTGTTTTGCATCAATCTTCATACAGGGTACTTATTATATGTTGTACTTTGGATTCCTAAAGCTTTTAGTCTACCTTACCATCATCCAAGGGTAGTTTTCACTATAAGTAAAAAAGAATTTTTGGACGGACACTATAATTTACAGTTTTTTTACTATGTTCAATCTGAATTTTCTTTCAAATAAAAAACATCTATATTGATTCTACATCCAACTCACAGGTTTATCATTACTTTGAGAAAAAAGATTATTAATTTAACCCTTTTAGAAGGGAAGATATGTTCATTTGTTCTGGGAATGTCATTTTCGAGCCTGAGACCTGAAAAACAGGCTCAGGGCTTAACAGGTTAAATGTATATGTAAATACATTTGGTCAAATGAAATGACACTGAGCCAGCGATAACAACAACAACGCGTGGATGAAGCTGGTGCAGGTCTTTCTTCATGACCCCCCCCTCTGTGCTGTCCCCTCAGAGGAAGTGGGAAAACGGGATTAGACCTCTGGACGCCACGCTGTCTCAATGATCCACACTGTTAATATGAGAGGAAAATAAATGTTTTAGGAAATGAAAAATATGAAGTTAACAAATAAAACACAGCTCAGGGGCAGTCATGGACGGTAGGTTTTCCTACAAAGAGAAGTAGTAAATGTTAGGGAAATAATTTGCTTAGGTATTCATCCTTTGACACAGTTTTGTCCTTTTCTCCTCTCACTGTCTCCTTTCCCATGGCATTGGTCTACGGCCTTGGGTATAGCTGCTATCTCTCTTAAGGAGGGGCAGCTTGGGCACATTGTTGTTGCCAGTCTATGGAGGAAAGCTCTAGTTAGATTCAGGGTCCATATTGCTTAGTCTCGCTGATAAAGAATGTTGACTATTACACTTCGAACTAGATAAAACATCGAGCTGCAGAAAGAGTTCTTGAGAATTGGTTTGGCAACCGCTGTGTCAACCCGTTACACACCACCTGTCTTGTCAAACTCTCCGGGCCGAAACTCCAAATAAACCGTCAGTGTTTGCCATCAAAGCTCCAGCTCTCCTCGTGTCTCCTTCATGAGTCGGTGACTCCCACTGCATTGCTACACAGAAGTTTCCTCCACAAATTGGCGTTGTCGGCAGGATACCAACAAATCTTCAGAACTGGTAAGTGTAAATCCATATTTGGACATTGCCTTACCAGAATCTGTGATTGACGGTATCCTAAAATTACCTGTGAAACTGAGCGGCTGTGTTTCGTTTTTGGTTAATGAACATTTGGGGATAAAAAAAAACCCAGGGGATCAGTGTCTGGGGACTTTGTCCTGGCTGATTTCCTCTGTGTGTGCTGCTCGGGACGTATGTGCCATACAAGCATACACAGCTCATGTTTAGAGAAACCTTAAAGAAAGGCATCAGTAAAGTGGAACTTCTGTATGAAAGCAGTGTAAAGATTTGTATTGAACGAATCGCCGAATTCTGGGGGTTTCAGCGGCCAACACTAGCAGTTAAAAATAAGCAGCCGGAGATATTACTCGTGTCGCTTCTGTAAACACGGCTCTAGCTGCAGCCACGGGTGTGTGTGTGTAAATACCTCCCCATGTTTGTGGGGCTGGAGCTGTGCAGCTGAGAGGGAGAAAGTCACAGCTTTTTGTCTATATCTTTAACTCACACCACCGCCGTCTCTATTAAAAAAACGAGATGGTCTAAAAGCACTCGTTGTTTGTGACCGTCTTGTACATTCTACAAGGCCGGGGCAGCGCGAGGTGCGTGCATCGCCCGACGCGACACAGTTCCCATTTTAGCTGGACGAACTGGCTAATTGATCACGGGTGGGTAGTGGCAAGCAAGTGTAGAACAAAACTGTGTTTCCTCGTTGTGATGAACCCGATAGCGAGTGTATAGGCTGGTCGAGTAGGACTACAGTTAACTGGGCTGTTGTTGGAGAGAAAGGGTAGAGAAAAAAAGTCTATGCGCTCCTGGTCGGGGGTTCATAGCGCCACTAATGGAGTAGTGGTGTCGCAAGAGGATAAGCTAGTTATTGCTTTTGGACGGCTTTCAGGCACGATCTGAGTACTTGTATACAAGAGTGGACGCGCGAGTCAAGGCGCCCCACTGATAATTCCCTACCCCCTCTGAAACCTCTTAATTCGGACTAAATTGAGCTGGATGAACTTTGCTGTCACGCTGGTGTTTATTACGAGTTCATGTTTGTTTGTCTAATTGTTTGTATGGGGGGTCTATATTGGTTTTTCTACCCGCCGTCTTGTGTATGTTTTATAACAACTAATAATGAATCAGTCCATAGCCAGGGTAAAATGAACTAGACTTTAGTTAACTCACCAAAAGTAAATGACTTGAGAAAAATAAATAATGTAAAGCAAAATTCTGGTGGTATAAATGTGCTGCAAAATGAAAATAAATAGCAAAAGAGTGTTTTTATGTCCTGCATCTGAGTGTGCAGAGAAAAATGTAAACAAGAAGCACACTGTTCAGGGTGTGCACTGTAGGTGTAAGAAGAAAATAAGATGATATTGCTTTAACAATACATTTTAAATTGTATTGCTGGTATGTTAAGATATCTTTGTGACCTTGTATAAACCCTATGTCCCGTCCTGCGCCCCGAGACCCTCAGAGGCATCACTGCTGGTCGCAAATACCTGCGGAGGAGGTCAGGATGGCAAAATCTGTCTGCTCAATTAGGTCAATGTTGTATTATTTGTTTCATTTATTGTTAAATCTATGTATTGTATGGTAATAATGAAAAAAAATACGTAATGTATTGAACACATTCCGAAACAAAGCAGATAAGACAGAACTAGACTCAGACATAATACGAATTATTGTTGAAACCTTTTGCGCTGTTGCTGCAAAATGGAAACTTTGTTGATTATCTATTCCAACTGGCCACTGGATTCAGATAATTAATATAAGTTGAAGTTCAATTTGAAGAAAAAAAAACAAAAAAACAAAAAACAAACAGTTCAAGTTGAAAAAAAAAGAAGAAAGAAAACAGTTTTAAATATAGTTTACCATTCTTTATTAAACTGCTTCAAATTATTTATTGTGTCAACCAATTGGTCTCCATAGACATTACTAAAATTCTAATAGTTGTTAAACTACTAACAAGTTTTCTGAAACCGAGCTTATGAACAAAAGAGTAAAGGTCGCTGGTTAAGCCAGGATCAATATATTTGTTGAAGTTTTTATTGTGTGCATAATAAATGTGTTAAATGAATTGAGCAATTCTTTAAAAAGTGTAATGTTGCAATCTCTTTAAAATAAGTAATTACAGTTAAACAAAAATAGATGTTGTTTTCCAATGGCCTCTCATTCACAGGCCCACACAATAAATCATGAGATTTCCAAATCCTAACAGATAGAGATCAGTATCACTGTGTTGCAAGCCAAATCCGTGTAAAGGTTCTACTTGAGCCCAATTAAAAAAAATACCATAAAGAAAGTATTAAAGCCAGCTCAAGTTGAATGTCAAATGTATTTAATTAATGTACAAGTGTTTTGATTTATTAAAAAATTCCAGTCTAGCTTCCTTCGAGTTCAGTCTGAGCAACACATTGTTTCTCATAACATTCTCACTGCTGCCCCAAATGTTTTAACCTTGGGCAGACAAGCTGTACACTACACACACACACACACACACACACACACACACACACACACACACTTTGGATAAGTATTCACCTTATCCATGTTGTAAATTGTTGCCTTCTTTAGAGTTATTAGTAATTTAAGATTAATTATTAAATTAAATGTATTAGATAAATTCAGGGTTCATACACTTTTTCACCAATGATTTTCAATGACTTCTCCATGACCTTTACCTAATTTTCCATGACCGAAAAAAATTACTCTTTCTCAGCGTACCACTGAAAATGGTTTATTTGAACATAGAACAGGAAAATAAGGTCTGCATATGAACATGTTGGTCCTATCTAAAACAAATCAAATAGTAGGCTTACTAGCTTCTACACGCTAAAGCAACTGTACTCAGGGATGCAAACTCATCAGGTATGAAAAAGGTGACAAGGATCCGAGCCCCCGACCCCCCCACCCCACGGAATATCGGCTTTAAAATTATTATGTGATTGATTTTAGCAATCAGAACAACTAAAGCAGCAGTGTTAATAATAACAGATCTGCCCAAGAGTCACATATAATAGAAATATATAAAAGCATTTATTTTAATTGTGTAGCAGTCAGTTTATCATTTTGGCAGCACTGTTTAGCATTTTCAAAATGTATTTTCATGCCTCTGTGCAAAGCTTATCTATCTGTATGGCCAGCGGTGTAAAGTAACTAAGTTCATAAACTCAAGTACTCAAGTGGGTAAAATGTTGACATACTTTTGACTTTACTTAAGTATTTCAATGTTTTGCTACTTTGTACTTCTCCTCCACTACATGTATGTAATACCTTTAGTTACTTCACAGATGTGGATGAATGATGTGAAATCTAACCAAGTGTTAAATCAGACTTTAGTTCCACCTGGAGTAAATCCACAAGCTACCCTGCAGTATACAAAGTCATTCAAACTAGCTGCACCTTTACCAGCTTTGAGAACACTTTCATGATCAATCATTATAAAACATATCATATATATTATTCTGAAATGGACCAATCTGCACAATGACTACTTGCTACAGTACTTTCACTATATTTTGATGAGAATACTTTTCTACTTTTACTTGAGGAACATTGTGAATGCAGGACTTTTACTGTAACAGAGTATTCCTACACTCTGGTACTTCTACTTTTACTCAAGTACTAGGTCTGAGTACTTCTACTTTCACTCAAGTACAAGATCTGAGTACTTCTACTTTTTCTCTAGTACAACATATATAGGTCGACTTATACAACCTCTGTTTATAGCCTATGGAAAAAACTGTTAGAAAACGAAAGCTAAAGCTAACGTTAGCAGATAGTGATAATTTATGCTAGTTAGCTAGCTCAACGATTTCAGTGCACATCACGCTCTGCCGCTTCGACAGGGAGCTCTGAACGGCCCACTCTAACAGCTGTTCACCAGCGGTCCAGTCTGTGCCACAGTGACTCCGGACCGCACAGTTACTATTAACGAACGCACCCTAGGTAATGTAGCTGCTGTAGTTAGACCCTCATCGCGGAGCAGCAGAGTTCAGCCGACAGGCCGGAAGACTCGAGCACACAGTTTGCGCTTCATATATAAAAAAATAACACCATGCGCGTCATGATGGCACAGACATAACAGCTCGCGACCGCAGATTATTTCGGCGATTAGATAAAATGTAAATTATATTTGACGCAACTTTAGTTACATTTCCATGACTTTTCCAGGTTTTCCATGACCGTACGAACCCTGTAAATTACAATTATAAAATAACTTTGACTTGATAGTTTTGTTCACAACATTAGACCTGTCCTCTAATCTCTACTAGAATAAGATACGTGTGCATGTTTGGGTGTTTTAACACTCCCGTAAATGTACCTAATCTTGTTATCCTTTTCATTACAGAGCTGGGGAAATGGTGTATTGCTTTGATTCTGATGTGTGCACGTCCAAATTTTGACTTTAGTTATAATGTTAATGTTAATTTCACTTCAACCCATAAATAATTATTAAATTAACTCTAAATTTCACATGATGATGGATTAGTGTTCCACATTTCTTCCACTAATTTGTTTTACAATTAGGCCAAAGGTAAAGAGAGACATTGATGACCTTGTGTCCCTTTTGTTAGTACGTGGTTCCATTTTGTCTATGGCCTTGGACGGCTTCACTAAAAGTCACCCAGTTCTACCCTGCTACAGTCCGGCTGAGTGCAGTCACAGAGATTCTATGGCTGCTCTACATGAAATGACATTGATGGTCTGGTCCGAGAATGGACACCATTTCCTGCTCCCAGAGAGAATGACACTCCTCAAACTGAACATTACAGCCGTTGATACTGTGGGTCCGCTCCCCCCACCGAGCCATGAACTGAAAGCTTGACCTCTGCTTTGAACACTTGGAAGCCTCCCTGTCACACCAGCACCAACCCTTGGGTCAGTCATATGAGACTAACGGCTTCACTTAGGGCATTTGGTTCAGATACATGACTCTCGTTACCACAGAGTGGGTTGTTTGTTTTTTTAAGGCTATTCATACTGCTATGCAGAGGATGCCTGTACGTTGGCAAGCTGTTAAAAGCCCCTACTTTTGATAAAATAGGCCTAATGTCAGGGGCCTCTTTATGTCTAGTTCTACATGTATTCACATTATATGGAGGCTGCTTGAGACTCAGGCTACAATACAACCATTCTGTTCTGCTCTGACGATTCAATTTATAGATTCTACATCGAAAAACAATTAGCTTTTATTGTTTCCAATGATAACGTCACCTTACGTGGAGGAATGCAAACCTGTTTTCAAATGTAAGGTTGATTTTGTTCACCCACTCTCATTCATGCTATGAATGAATGAATGAAAACTTTATTACAGACTCAGGGTCCAGGTAAAAGACAATACATTACATAGATAAAATACAAGGAATTATATATAATAAATGATATACACATCATAAAAATAATTCATAGTCTAAGAATAATTTAAATCAGTGTCCTACAAAGACACAACTATACCAATGTCTCCACAGCTGCGATTGGTAGCGTGTAGTATTAAACCTTATGTTCGATAAGGCCAAGAGGATTTCATTATCAGAGTCATTAAGCCGGCAAATACATTTACATGAGATTTCTTAAAAACAGCTTGTAGAGTATTGACTCCTGCTGCCACAAACATTTCACTTGCACTAGACCATCGAGGCCTCTTCAGCAATATTCTCATGGCATCATTATAAGCTACTTGAAGTTTCCGTAAACTTGCTTTTCTGTAGTTTGACCACAGATGTGCCGTATAGAGTGGTGTGCAATATACTCTGAACAGAGACATCTTCACTCCATCTGTACATGCACTAAACTTACATAGGAGAATGTTTGCTTGTGCATACATCATGCAGCATTGCCTATAAATATCTTCATCATCTGTCATTTGTTCTGTAATAAAGTGTCCAAGATATTTTAACTTATTACAGACACTAAGATTAATATCAGACAATTTAAAATCAGGAAATTTAAGACATTTATCCTCTTTGGTTCTAAAGATCATCCAAGGGTAGTTTTCACTATAAGTAAAAAAAGAATTTTTGGACGGACACTATAATTTACAGTTTTTTACTATGTTCAATCTGAATTGTCTTTAAAATAAAAAACATCTATATTGAATCTGACTTTTCTACATCCAACTCACAGGTTTATCATTACTTTGAGAAAAAAGATTATTAATGTAAAAACAGGCTCAGGGCTAAACAGGTTAACCTCATCTCATTGGGTATGTGCAGACCAGCATAGTGAACCCGGATATGTCGAGTACACCAACGTTTTATGATCAAAATGTAAAGTACTTATTTTGACTACCATGAGAAGTGTTGCAACCATCTGATACAGAGAGCACAAGATGAACATTATTATCTCTACTGTGGACACTATTTTACAAATAAATCGGCAATCAAAATGTTATGATTATATTTCACATCATTAATCAATATCTGAAAAGTAACTAAAGGTATTGAATAGATGTAGTGGAGTAAAAGTTCATCATTTATCTCTTAATTGTAGTGTAGTAGAAGTGCAAATTAGCATAACATGAAAATACTCAATTCAAGTATAAGTATCTTACTTAAGCATATTATGAGTAAATGTACTTAGTTACTTCCCACCACAACTCTGTGTAGTGCAGAGTAGAACTTTCCAAAGCGTTCTCCTTCCTCTAGAGTAGCGACAGCCTGAGGGAAGATGCTGCTGCTTCCCAGAGTCACTGAAGCTTTTTTCGCTGATGCTCCTGTGGATAGAAACAGACCGAGGGCCTGGTCAGTGGGTTTTTTTCTCCAAAGATTGAAGGCTTTTATTGTCATAAGTACATAGCTACAGTGTAGTTATGTCGATGAAAATCTTAGGTCCCAGGCTCCTCCAACAGTGAAGGAAAACTGAAAAAATAGTGCAAGTAAATACAATAAAATAGAATAGAAGTAGTGCCATAAGAGTCTATATACAAGTGATACATCATTTGTAAGTTACAAACAGGTGAATGTTATGGATGTTCTTAGTTCAGGTATTTAACAGTCTTATGGCCTTTTGGATGAAACGTTGGGTTACGTATTGTAACCCTTGTTATATTAGCACAGGCGGAGCCCTCTACTGGACTCTATGGGTACTACCCTCTATGCAAGCATTCACCTACTGAGACTTCTATAGACGTAGCCGGCCTTGGGGCAGGCCTACCTGAATGCGCGCGCATCTCACCGTATAAAAGGAGGCCTCGCCTACTGACTGTCATCCTACACCTCTCTTCAGCGAGCGATATAGGACAGACAGTACCCTGAGTAGAGGGCTCCGCCTGTGCTAATATAACAAGGGTTACAATACGTAACCCAATGTTATATCTCTCACAGGCTCCGCCCTCTACTGGACTCTATGGGTACAGTGGGTGGAGCCCTGATGTATACGCGCACTGTCGTCCAACAACATCATTCCACCCTACTGCCCCTGACTGGCTTTTCTGGTCAGCAGCTGCTGCCCCACATTCTCCTTTAACCCGGTTGTGACCGTGGAGAAGTCTGGGCTGCGGATGACAGAGCACACTCTGCTGCGCTTACCTCGCAGAAAGTGTGCTCAAAAAACAGTGCTGGGGCCCCCCCCCCCCCCCGCCCATAGGCAGATGGGGAGAATCCCCAGCCCTGTATGGGCTCACTGTGCACCCACCCCTCCGAGTCCCTAAGGATCACAGGGAGAGTGCAAGTGCCCATGCCCCATACTCAAACACTGACCCCGTGCAGAATGTGTGTGGACTAAAGTGTGGAGGGCTACCCCCCTCCGCCCCGTAATGGGCCAGTGCGCACCTCGCCCATCCCGGGACCTCAGAGGGCACTCACAGAGCCAGCCTGCCAGGCGTTTCTTGGACAGAGCTTTCCCGATCACCCCGCTCCACATAACATGCTAGCGCACGCACCGGGCAGGGGAGGTGCAGTTTAGCTTCCCTGTTCCCACCATGGGGGGGAAGACTAAAACCCCCTAACTGAATAGCCCTCGACCTGAACGCACTCCTTAGGCTATTGGGCACAAAGGAGGGGTTCGGTCTGAGTGTCGCGCCACTCCGGTCACCCCGAATCAGTAAACAGCTCGGGTGCACCGACAGAGCGGTTAACTCGGACACTCTTTTGGCTGACGTTAAGGCAAGTAGCAAAGCTGTCTTCCACGACAGTGCTTTTAGAGAGGAGAGCTCCAGAGGCTCAAATGGTTCTGAGACCAGAGCCTCGAGCACTAGGGGCAGGTCCCACTGCGGGGTGGAGGCGTGCACTACTGGGCTTAGCCTCCTGACCCCCTGTAAAAACCGCAACATCAGTGGTTGACTAAAGGCAGACCTGCCGCCAAATCCCTCATGGCAGGACAAGATGGCTGCTGCATACACTTTCACTGTTGAATGCGCAAGCCCTCTGTCCACCAGTAACTGTAAGAAGGATAAAATAGAGCCTAACTCACAAGATAGGGGCTCTATTCTCCGCTCCTCACACCATCGCTGGAATCCTAGCCACTTTGGCCTGTAACATGCTGTGGTGGATCCCGCTCTAGCTGCCTGGATAGACTGAATAACGCTATCAGACAATCCACCCTGTTTCAGCCTGTCCCTCTCAGGAGCCAAGCCTGGAGAGGTTGGCCGAGAGTGGGTCACGGCCCGATTGCACCTGCCTCTTGAGACATCACCCCCCAGAACTGGGGAACCGCCCAGGACGCGGTCCGGAGCCACTAGGATGACTGACAGACGTTCTCGCCTCACTCTCCCCAGGAGAGGGAGAATGAGACGCAGCGGTGGAAAGGCGTATAGCAGCTTCTTTGGCCATGGCTCGTGTGCAAACGCGTCCACCCCCAAGGGCGGGTCGTTGCTCAGGGCCATGGAGAACCACAGGGCACAGTGGCTGTTGCGCCGGCTGGCGAACAGATCCACTTCCGCTCTCCCGAACTGGGCCCAGATCTCTTCACCACCTCCGGCGCCTGGCAGGGGGCCGCCCCTCGACATGAGATCGGCCCCCCTGTTCTCCAGTCCCGGGATATGGAGGGCTCTCAGAGATAACACCACCTCTGAAGCCCATAACCACAGCCTCTCCGCTGTGGTCAACAAGGCGGCGGAGCGGACTCCGCCCTGCCTGTTGATATAAGCCACTGTGGTGCTGTTGTCGCTCCAGACCATTACATGTCTCCCCTGAATTAGGGGCATGAAATGCTGGAGGACTAACACTACCGCCTGTAGCTCTAGGAGGTTGCTGTGTCGAGACTCTGTTAGAGCCCAGCGCCCACCTATAGCCCTCTTCAGGCAGGTCCCTCCCCATCCTGTTCTGGATGCGTCCGTGAACACTGCACACGCTCTTGTGTGAGTGCGGGCTCCGCCATAATGCAGCCCTTACCACTACGGTAAACTGCATTAACTGGAGTCTTTGCTCTAGGCGTAGTGTGTTCTCTGACAGTAATACGCCGGCCATAATGCCCCTGTAACCGCATAGCGCTCTCCTTTAGATAGCACTCCCTGCGGTTAATCCCTCTCATCTGCGCATGCCCACTAGCTACCTCCTTTACAGGAGCTACAGCTGGGGCAGCGAATGGGGAATTTGTACGGTTAACATTGTGTGTAAGTGTAGCATTTGTGGAAACAAAAGACACTCAGATTTGGATACAGATCAACCTCATTCTTATTAGAAAACGTAGTGATCTGTGCATTATACAGGGAGGAGGCGGGATTCGCCCTCTCGTCCCGGGCGGAGAGATTTTCTCCCCCCGCCAGTCAGATCCGTGAAGACGGGCAGCCCGTCCCCGTGAGTGCCGGCACGCCGGTTCCACGGGGTGGGCCGAAGTGGTGGAGGTCGCCGCGGGCACGGGATCTCCGTTCATCTCACCGTCGCGCTGCGCTCCCTCGTCTGCAGGAAAGCCTGTGGAGGAGGAGCGTGTGCTGCGGTGACTCTTCTCTCTACTGAGGTCTTTGAACGCACCGCGGCCCGCCCTCGGGGGAGGGGGGCCGCGCACGCCATCACAATGCCGTCTCTTTGAAACGGACATTATGGGGAAAAGTGGAAATGTGGAGAGAGATGACTCTTACTCTGGGATAAATGCAATCGTTTTTAGTGAATGCATTTTTCACACACACACATCACTCTGGAACTAGAGTTTACAAATGTAAACCACCGTTCTCCTGCGGAGGTCCCTGAACGCACCGCGGCCACCTTTTTACGAGGGCCGCGCACCCACGTATTAACGCTGTATTTCCCCTTCAACGGTGAAATGCATTAATCGGAGCTATTATACCAGGCAAGGTGTGTTTTCTGACAAAATTATGCCGGCAATAGCGTCTCTTGAACCCGCACAGTGCTTTGACAGCACTCGGTTTATTCCAATCACGTGCACACGCCCACCTGCTGGCTCCCTATACTGGAGTTTACAGCAGGGGGCGGGGAGTGTAGGACAGTGTTTCTTCCTCTGGGGATGGGCAAGAAGCAGCCACGCTGCGATTACTCCTTATCCCGTGAGCAAGGAGATCGATCCAAAGAGCCCTTCCGTAAACACGGGGGCTCCCAGGAGATCAACACGGTCCTCTTTGGAAAGTGCCATGCGGCGTGATATCCCAGGGACATCACACGGCAGGCAGCGGCGGCGGCCTGTGATGAAGTAGGCTCGACCCTATATCATGTGAAGCCACCGAGCACCGGTCCCCGGGGGAACCGGGCCTGGGGGAAGGCCCGTGGACCAAGCCACTTATTCGGCCTTGCGGCCCAATAATCGCTCTGACCTGGTGAGGCGGGGGCATCTCTAGCACGAGTAGCCCACACACCCGCCGCCATGATCATCATCCAGGGAGAGTACAGCCCTGGGCGTTGGACTTCCATGGACGCCGGACCCGGAAGGAATGGCGAACGTGAATGGCACCGCCTCGGCCATATCCTGGTCCCCCAAACACTCGAAGCTGAGGTGGTGGGGATCGGCGCCCGCTATTTAAGCCAGGGCAAGAAGGACAGTGAGCCTGAGGAGTGTAAGGCTGAGGAAAGGCACAGGACCGCTGCAGTGGCAAAGGTTTAGAGCGCTACAAGATTGAGGACTTTAGTGGGATTTAACATGTTAAACCCTGAGCCTGTTTTTCAGGTTTCAGGCTCGAAAATGACATTCCCAGAACAAATGACCATATCTTCCCTTCTAAAAGGGTTAAATTAATAATCTTTTTTCTCAAAGTAATGATAAACCTGTGAGTTGGATGTAGAAAAGTCAGAATAAATATAGATGTTTTTTATTTTAAAGAAAATTCAGATTGAACATGGTAAACAACTGTAAATTATAGTGTCCGTCCAAAAAATATTTTGTACTTATAGTGAAAACTAACCTTGGATGATGGGTTAGTAGACTAAAAGCTTTAGGAATCCAAAGTACAACATATAATAAGTACCCTGTATCAAGATTGATGCAAAACAAGTGATATTTGACCTTTTTAGACAGATTTAGCAAAAAAAAGATTTTCCATATCTCTGGCCCCCCTTGCTGGATTTTGACATGTGACATCTCTTTCTAACCGTCAGAGCCAATAGAATCGAGGGGAACTCCCACATAGTCCTTATTTGGTAATGTGTGTGTGTTAGACTGCCGCATAGCCAAGACCGGAAGCTGCGATAACTCTGGTGGCTACCATTAGCAGCTAACTTTTGCTCTCCGATTTTTACATAAAAATTGAATTATGGATTATAAATGAAAAAAATTATTACACAGACACATTATCAACCTATGGATTAACCGATTCAGCCGCGTTTTTTCTCGTTTTAATGCCATCGAACACGTCTTTTGATCAGATTGACAGCTACGGTGAGACGATCTCCCTAAAAGCTCCGTAAAGGTACGTGTTGTGATGTCTGTGTTTGCTTCCCCTGTCGCGAGTTCGGATCACTCAGTGATGATACTATATACCTAAATAATCTGTGGAACCTCAGCTTTAATCGGATAAATTGTATGTGCAGCTATGATAAGTAATAAGGGTACTTTTATCTTGAGTTCTGTGCCAAAGTGCATTAGCATTTTTCGCTCAGGGGTCATTTAGATGCTTCTTATGAGACTTGTGTTTTGTTTTGGTAAAAATGGTTTGTATCGTCAGTTAGCTGAGATTATTTTGGTTAATCTGGTATAACACATTAATAGGTTCTTAAATATTAAGATGCCCTGAAAAAAAAAAAAAAAAAAGGACCTGCTGAGGGGGGCCTTGGGGCTTAACAGGTTAATGTAACTTGTTTGTAAAATGTATTGTCTGACAATAACACAAGTACTACTACTATACATTTCTAACATAAGACTTTGGGGAACTCAACATTTCTGGATTCACTACAGGAGACTACACTATAGAGTTGAGATACAGTGATGGATTGACCCACATTGCTGTCCATGAAGCCTTGCTGTTAGCTTGGCCATTGTTTTATGCAGAAACATGAGTAGTTGAACGCACTAGAGTTGAGTAGAGTTTTCTATGTGGCCAGCTTCCATTCCATTGGTTTATTATCACATGTAAAATCTGATGAAATCCACATGTCCTCAGACTGCTCCACATGTCCACATGTCCATGTATCCTCAGACTGCTCCACATGTCCTCAGACTGCTCCACATGTCCTCAG
>CALSBZ010046761.1:355535-373711 GCA_943591055.1 Gobionotothen gibberifrons
CTCTCTGCTAACTCTCTGTACGTCTCTTTCTGTCCTCCTGTTGCCTCGCTGTGCTCCGTGCAGACCGGGCCGCCGGGCTCTGCTGCCGCTTGGTGGTCCCCTGCCACAAGGGGATGCCCCGCCTCGCTGACCTGTCCGTTAAAACTAAGGACGTGTGGGAGATCCCGCGCGAGTCGCTGCAGCTCATCAAGCGTCTTGGGAACGGGCAGTTTGGGGAGGTCTGGATGGGTACGGATCGCCTCTGGAAGAAGAGGCCACATGGAGGGGGCCACACTGAGCCAGCAGAGACACCAGACACAAGCCAACCATCTGGCCTCTAAGGGAGGGGATCAAATGAGAACATGGGGCAGGACATTTAGACAATTCTCTGTTTGGGGCTTTTTCCAGGAAAAGACTTCTGGTTTCTGACCCCTCCCTTCCAAAATGAAAAACATCCAGTGTGTCAGGAGGCTCTGCTCCACAGTCTGAAGATGGCTCCCTTCCATGTCCCTCTCTGCATGCCCCCCTCCCCAGTAGTTAACCCTGTGTGCCTTCCCTTCCCTCCCCATGTAGAGAGTGCGGATGGTTTGTGCTTTAATGTAACGGCCGTGTGTGTGAACCACATCCCTGACACTGTGGGCTTGAGTCATGATGCCTGGGAGATCAGCAGAGACACTCTTGTGATGGAAATAAAGCTGGGCACGGGATGTTTTGCTGATGTGTTTTACGGTAAGAAAACTCCCCCAAAAAAGTACCCCCCGGCCCACCCTGGGAATACATGTGAAGGTTTTCCTTTATCCTTTTACCTGCACTCTGTAATGTGCCAAGAATTGCAATTGAGTTTTCTCGTGGGAGAAAGGAACAGTCATCTCATTCCTCTCCAGCAGCAAGGTTTGAGTGTCTCTTGTAAAACACAATCCATATCTAAGACTTTGGAGATACACTAGTAATGAATGGAGTACAGCCTTACGTGCAGTACGACACTCCAAAATTGTCAAGTTTAAATAAAGGTTTACAATCATTATAGATTAAAAAAAATAATAACATCAAGGAAACAAAGGAATATAAAAAGAGTAGCTAAAGAAATGATGGGGCTGCCTGCAGGAACGAGCTCCTGACATTGATCCTGAGTCCAACTCTAAACTAGCTGTCAGCTGGCTCTGTGTCTGAAGGGAGAGGAGCAGTGTGGAGTTTAAAACTGTTCAGTAATAAACTACAAATTCACTGTCATTGTTTTTGAATGCAAAGGTTTTTAAAATGCACCAAATAATCTCACTATTTATTTACTTATTTACCTCAAATGTCATTTACTCGTGTTTAGGTAATGAAGTCTAGTATTGGCCATTGTCAGAACACAAGGCTGTGCATTCTTATCCTACTCAGCAGTGTAGGGATCCCCCCCCCCCTCCTCATATGTGATTTATGGACTTCATTATATATCAAAGCATGCACACTTTCCGTAGAGTGGATGTCTTCCCTTGGGGTCACTCTAATATGCTGTGGTCTTGCAGTCCTGGCACAGAATGAGATCCCGGTTGTATGGAGTGATCACTGAGTGACCGTGCACGCCCTGACACAGCAGAGAGGCTGACAGGCTGGCCTCTGTTAATCGTCCTACGAAGGATTATCCTAACCCTCTCTGGCTGTGAAAGCCATATTAAAGGTCCCATGTGTCATAAATCCATTGTTGAGGTACTAGAATAGATTTACATTGTGCAATTTTCCAAACTCACAAATCAATGTCCACTCCTAATCTCGTATCCATTTGATTATCCTTCAGAAACAAACTCTGTGGCAGAAGTACTCAGATCTTGTACTTGAGTAAAAGTAGAAGTACTCAGATCTTGTACTTGAGTAAAAGTAGAAGTACTCAGATCTTGTACTTGAGTAAAAGTAGAAGTACTCAGATCTTGTACTTGAGTTAAAGTAGAAGTACTCAGATCTTGTACTTGAGTAAAAGTAGAAGTACTCAGATCTTGTACTTTAGTAAAAGTAGAAGTACCAGAGTGTAGGAATACTCTGTTACAGTAAAAGTCCTGCATTCAAAATGTTACTCAAGTAAAATTAGAAAAGTATTCTCATCAAAATATAGTGAAAGTAGCGACAGTAAAAGTAGTCATTGTGCAGATTGGTCCATTTCAGAATAATATATATGATATGTTTTATAATGATTGATCATGAAAGTGTTCTCAAAGCTGGTAAAGGTGCAGCTAGTTTGAATGGCTTTGTATACTGCAGGGTAGCTTGTGGATTTACTCCAGGTGGAACTAAAGTCTGATTTAACACTTGATTAGATTTCACATCATTCATCCACATCTGTGAAGTAACTAAAGTATTAAATACATGTAGTGGAGTAAAAGTACACAATTTACCTCTGAACTGTAGTGGAGTAGAAGTACAGAGTAGCAAAACATGTAAATACTCGAGTAAAGTACAAGTCCATCCAAATGTTACTTAAGTACGGTTCTTAAGTAACTGTCCTCAGTTACTTTACACCACTGGATGAGCGACGAGCTGCTTCTCGTGCCGTCTCCTGATCTCATTCTGTACAGCACGCTCACCTCGCGTCCTTTCCCTGTATGAGACTACAGTCACCTCTCAACCTTCTTCTCAAGTGAGATAGCAGGGTCTGTCTGACTGACTTGGTGTCATTTGAATGTGTCCCCCTGTACTGATGGCAGCATGTGTGGTGTGCAGGAACGTGGAACGGCACCACTAAAGTGGCGGTGAAGACCCTGAAGCCCGGCACCATGTCCCCCGAGTCCTTCCTGGAGGAGGCTCAGATCATGAAGAAGCTGCGCCACGACAAGCTGGTGCAGCTCTACGCCGTGGTGTCGGAGGAACCCATCTACATCGTCACAGAGTACATGGGCCAAGGTACACACACACACACACACACACACACACACACACACATACACACACACACACTACAGTTCTTTGCTCATAAATGATAAATGATTCATGAATTAAGTTAAATGTAAAATGCTACATTTGATCCAACAGAACTTTAGAAAGTCGTATTAAAATGTAAACACAATTATTATTCCAGAATAAAAAAAAGTTTGTTCAAGGTTTTTATTTGTCATACGAACATAGCTACAGTACGGAGCCCTGGAGGGTTCATAGAGAGAAAAATAAATAAAACGTGTGCACGAGTTACTAAAGCGTGCGCACGAGTTACTAAAGCGTGCGCACGAGTTACTAAAGGGTGCACACGAGTTACTAAAGGGTGGCCTCGTTTTATTTTAAATGAGGGATTCCTGTCCGTGACTCACAGTATCTGCTGCCCACAGCTGTTTTATAGAAGGAAAACCTCCTTCACTTTATGAAATCTCTGCGGCACCAGTGGCCTGTACTCATACTTGCCAACCTTGAGACCTCAGAAATCGGGAGCATTTCAAAACCACAGCGGGGGGTGGGTGCTAGTCGATCGCCGGAGCTGTATTAACATTAACATGCTCATTGTAGTTGTAAGTGCACTGCCTTGCGGCCTGGAGCATATGTGTGGGCTGGAAAGGAGTGAGCAGAGGGTAGAGTTTTCGATTCTTGTTCTGTTTTCTGTGACTATCTGCCTCACCCTCTGAGACTTTCAGTTGCGCACGCTACTAAAGAGACGTGCTACCATGGAAACCAAACAATGGTGTAGCTGTATTAAAGTCCGAGTGGAAACAGTCCTGAGTAAATCTGATTTTGTCAGAAATCGGGAGAAATGCGGGAGAAATATGACCCCGGGAGGAAACCGGGAGAGGGCTATGAAATCGGGAGTCTCCCGCGGAAATCGGGAGGGTTGGCAAGTGTGCCTGTACTACGAAGCAGGATTTGCTATTTACACTATTCATTCATGAAGTATGACGCTGCGCTGTCAGCACGCATCTCCATGTTTGTGATTGGTCAAATGTTGCTAACCCCGTCCCTTTCAGGTGAACGCGCTCTCAGCCGGACAGAGAAACCCTGGTTGATTTGCTGAGTTGATAACCAGCTTCGTAGGACCGCTTATCGACATCGCGTTTGTTAGGGTTAGTTAAGCCGGGTAAATCAAACATATCCAGGGTCTGTTGAACTGGCTTCGTCGTACAGGGCACTGGAGGCAGTAACGTGTAACTCAGCAGAATCTGAGCAGCACCAGCTGCAAAGAGCTGTGCCTTTTACTGTTTACTTCACTGTGTTTCCCTTCATTAGAACAGCTGAATAGAGATCGAGGCTGCTACGTTTAACCACACACACCTATACACACATCGAACTACCAGAGTATTCCCCCTCGATTTATGAAGGAGATGTCCTGTCACCGGGGCGCATGATGTGTGTGTGTGTGTGTTTGTGCTCAGCTCCGCTCTGTGTGTCCGTGTTCGGTGTGTTTGTGTGTGTCCGACACCACCGGCATTTGTTTTCAAATTACCACGAACAGTAATTTACACAAATCTGGTTCTCCATAGTTATATGTGTATTCCCAAGTGAAAGAAATTCGTTTAAAGGTGAGGTGTCATGGCCATTTCCACTGATCATAATTCCATTGTTGAGGTATACTAAAATAGAAAAATACTGTGCAATTTTCCAAACTCACATTGGTTTCGCATACAGCATCTCTGTAAAGTGTGTGTATTCACTTTCTCCACTAAACGGCTCGCTGCAGCTCTCCCCCCCCTCCCTGTGAGCCCAGTGTGCTCCGATTGGTCAGCTCGGCCCCTCTGTTCTGATTAGTCAACCACCAGAGAGGCTCCGCTCCGAAAGGTGGCTTAGCTGACAGTTAGCTGCTAGCTAGCTGAAAACACCAACGGTAGCACACACCATGATATGCCAATATATACACCTTACACACCCCGCAGAACCTCCATAACATGTACAGATTCGAGTATAGACATTTGGGGCGTAGAACGGAAGAATAGTACGTTATTTTTACCTGTAATAAACTACTACTTTGTTACAAATCATGGTTTGCTATATATGAATGATATGTTATAGGAGCAAATACTTCAGGGAAGAAAGGCTGCTAAGTATTTTCTATCAAACTTTATTTTAGAAATGTACAAAATGAACATAAATATACATATATACACGGTATATCATCCATTCCTCCCCGCCGTCTTGCAAGCTACAACCGGGGCTGAGGCATCAGAGTGGTCGTCTCGATCATGTATTGTCCGCCAGATACGCCAGGAGTTTCCTGATCTGGCTGGATGAAATCAAATACAAATCACAAAATATTATATAATAGAAACGTAGTTGTTTTAGATTCGTTAGTAGTAGTTGTGGACTTGTGGTAGCAGTGTGTATCTCAACACCGTTAGCTTGCCAGCTAATATGCTAACCTAGCTTTCTGGTTTACCTTGGTAGCATATGAACGTTAGCTCGGAGAAAAGGCAACTAATGTAGTGTAATAAAACCACTATGAACAAAAGCTAGTGGTTCATATTAGGCTAGCAATAACGTGTTTACAATTGCAATCTTATACAGTAGTCTGCTACGTTCGGTCATTCGTTGTAGCTGGCATGAAAACAATGTTTTCGCCTAGTATGTATAGCTAGCCTCGTTAGCATGCACAGAGCTGCGTCGCAGCTTGGAGGAAAACCACATATAATGTACTGGCCGTAAGGGAAATCACCCGGAGTATACTGTATGAGTATTCCGTGTGTGAATGCAGACATTCTCCTGCCATGACAAACTTGTAAGGCCATCTGCTGACATTGTAGTTTATATGTGTAAACGTTAGCAACTGAGTTAGCCCAGTTAGCACCGTGTCAATGGCTCAGCACCCCAAAAAACGTTTACCCATTTTCACAGTTGTGGTAGATATAGCTTGCTTGTTTTAAACATCATAAATACACAAACAACAATGAATACTTACAGATTGGGTACCCGAATCTCCCGCTGGTCCAAACAAAGTAGGAACAGCATCCTCCTTCAGTGTCCTACGCTGTATATATCCGGTATGAATCGCTCCATGTTTTGTGAAGCTATTCTCCGTGAAATGCCGCACACACAGTAAATTACCGGCTCCAACATCTGAAGGAACAGTGTTAAAAAGGAATGTCAACCACTGACTTCGTCCTGCCCTCGGGAAGGCATGCATTGAACATTTCCCCTCACAAGACAGGAAACAGACCCTCGTTGGCATGACTGGATACAGTTTTGAACTGAACCTGAGATTCCAACAGTATATATGCTAGGCTGGCAGAGGGTACGGCCATAGCTCTGGGCGTGGCTACTGGGTGCTCCTACGACACAGCACCCAGGAAGTAAAAAATGGACAATGACGTATCTCCAACAAGCCGTTTTGGGGAGGTATTTTCTGTTTTAGAGTTGTACTCACTACAGGGTGTACTTTGAGGGTTTTGACTCTGCACACCGTTTACATGCAGAAAAACCTTCATAACACACGGCCGCAGGCGTTATTGCTTGCCGGAGGGCTGGGCTGAAACTCGACCAATAACCAATCACATGAATCTCCCGCCCCTGACACACAAGCAGCGGTTTGATTGGCTAGAGCTTGTACTGGCATATGATTCGATTGGCTGACGCCTCCGTCGAGGCGTCAAAAGTAGAACATTGCTCTACTTTTGCAGCGAGCACCGCGGGAGAAGCTACGCTTTGCTCCCAGAATGCAGTACGGCGACTCGTGACGTCACCCCATTCAAAGTGAATGGGCAGAAGCGTTGAAGCGTTAACGCCCGCGGCCGTGTGTAGGGGCCGTAACACACAAGGGGACAGGTAATAACCGGAATAGCATGACACCTCACCTTTAATCTTAATCTCGATGTGCTATAGTCCTGCCGGAGTGCACCGGAAAGAACGATACTATCATAAACAAATGCCCACACACACACGCTTTAGTAACTCGTGCGCACGCTTTAATAACTCGTGCGCACGCTTTAGTAACTCGTGCGCACGCTTTAGTAACTCGTGTGCACGCTTTATTTATTTTTCTCTCTATGAACCCTCCAGGGCTCCGTACTACAGTGTAGTTATGACGATGGACATCTGAGGTCACAGGCTCCACCCACAGTGCAACACAATAACACAGATAAACAGACAAATATAGTGCAGGTAAATAGTAAATACAAAAAGAAAAATAGTTTGAAAAAGTGAAATAGTGCAATAAGAGTCTAAATGCCAGTTATTGGAATATGATATGTTAGATAAATAATAAATCATTTCTAAGTAGCAGCAGACGTCTCCAGCTGCATCAGCACCTTCAAGACACAACGCTTTGATCCCAACTCGTACGGCTCAGCTCGGGACCAAAACTGGTTGACATTTGAGCTCTTTGTCTTGCTCTATTGACATGAAGGTTCCAGGCGAATGCAACACTTTAGCTACACTCGGTCTCATTCCATATTTGCCAGTTGGGTATCTACTCGCAGCTCATGGACACAGACGGAGAGACACCTGCAGCTCTGCGCAACCAGAAGGCGTAAATCCATCTCTAGAGCCAGCAGTTTGTGGGGCCGCTCGTCCTGGATCTGATCAGGGACCGATTGTGCTTTGCTACATTTCACTTCAATTCCACCAAACTTAGTTTCTGACTGAATATAGTAATTCCAAAGCCTTTCTTTCAAAGAGACTGAAAATGATTAAGGCCTTCTCAACAATCCTCCAAAACACTGGCATTTAGAAAGCACACAACGAAGAGCTGCAGACACGCATCAAACATGGGAGAACACACACAGGGACTTTGAGGCACGTCTGGGTCCGCTCATTAACTGGAGAGGAGGATGTGTTTCAAACAGCAGAGCCCCTGTGACATCTGATGAATGTCCAAGTATCATATCCGCCATCCTGCGTTCAGCCGCTAACTCTGACTATTACTGGGGATGAAGTGAACAGGCAAATTACAAAGCTCCTGTCCCACATTCAGCTGGAGATAATTGCATGTGGTTGGTCATTCCTGTGGAGGGCGGGGTCCATTGGGCTGCACTGATTGGTGGATGGCTCTCTGACACACAGTGTGTGTGTGTTGTGTCTCTGTGTGCTGTAGGAAGCCTGCTGGAGTTCCTGAAGGACGGAGAAGGCCGGGGGCTGAAGCTGCCCAACCTGGTGGACATGGCCGCTCAGGTACAGCTCCGTCACACCACTCTGCTGCGTGGAGCCTCAGTAGTGCTATCATTTCCTATCAGAAACAGAATGATCAGGTGTATTATGTGTTTTGGTGAAAATTATTGATAATGATTCCAATACTTTCTAAAACTAAACATGACATATTCTTAATCTTTTATATCGGCATGAATCCCTTCCTTAATGATAGACCTAGTTTTTGAGTAGGTAGTCAATCTTCTGTGATATGAAACCTTTTGACTTAAATGTCTCTCTCCCAGATGTTCTGTTTTCCTCAAATGTCCCAATGAGCTACTATGAAGCACTGTGGGTAGAGGAGGCTTATCCCTAACACACCTGCTCTGCACACTCACCTTCACACAGATGTTGAATTGACCTGCTTCCCTGCCAGTGTATATATATATCCATACTTGAACCTTCTGGAAGTCATAAACAAAGTATTCCATATTCAGAAAAAGCAAGAAGTGGAAGAAAGGATCAGGTTATTTAATTAAAGGGGACCTATCATGCAAAATGCACCTTTGTACGTCTTGTATACATGAATATGTGTCCCCGGTGTGTCAGGGAACTCACCAAGGGTCAGAAAACACAACCCTCTCTCTTTTCCTCCATACCCAAATCTCTAAAAACGGGGCTGCAACGGATCTGATACAGACTGATACAGATTTGAAATATCTCTGACGTCAGAAACGAGGAGCTCCGCCTATATGGGCAACTCTCCACCTATCAGGGGAATGAGAGACCGCTCGAAAGTGCTGGAGACGCTGTAGTACATATGCCAGGCCTGTAAGTGGCGCTGTCGTCTGCCACAAAAGCAGAATCAGCCCTTGCAAAAACAGGGCTGGAAAAGAGCAAATAGAGCGAAATGAGGCATGGCTAAAATGCAGGATCTGTTTGGTATTTTAAGCAAAAAACTTCACAGACATGTTTTATATAGGTATGGCCCTACAATATATATTTCAAATATAGCATGATAGGTCCACTTTAAGTTATGGTAGGAAAACGACGGTGTAAATTGTACTCAAGTAAAAGTACTAGCATCAAAGTGAAGTACTCCTTATGCAGAACGGCCCATTTAAACAGCTTAGATTTGACATTATTGTATTATAATTATTGATGCATTAATGTGTTCAGCACTTCAATGTTGCACTTGGTCAAAGTGGGGTTCACTTGACTTTAATAACTACTAATTAATAACTAATTAGTTGATTTATATTCTGTATTAATAATCTAAATCTAAAGTAGCTAGCAGCTAAAAACGTAGAATAAATGTAGTTGAGTAAAAGAATAAAGTAGAGTGTGCTCCACAGGTGGCTGCCGGCATGGCCTACATCGAGAGGATGAACTACATCCACAGAGACCTGCGCTCCGCCAACATCCTGGTGGGAGACAACCTGGTGTGCAAGATTGCTGACTTTGGCCTGGCCCGACTCATCGAGGACAACGAATACACCGCCCGGCAAGGTGGGGCTCGGCTCACACACACACAGTGTTCATGCTCACACACACATTCACATACATACAGACCCAGGGAGCGCCAAAATGAAAACACGTTCTGACAAATAGGAGCTACCGTCCACAACGATGCACACATCACTCTAACTATGAGCTATGAATGACTGACGGGGTGTGATGAAGAACGCTCCTGTGTGTTTGCAGACTACAATAATAGTGGTGTGACTATATTAGGAAGGACTGCCAGAGTGCATCCGTGTAGACATACATGTAAATACTCTGGATGTGACAGAGGTGGGATATGCACTGCTGTGTATCTGAGAGGTCACTGAAGCTCATCTGATGTGTGCTCTCCTTCAGGGGCCAAGTTCCCCATCAAGTGGACGGCCCCCGAGGCCGCGCTCTACGGGAAGTTCACCATCAAGTCTGACGTGTGGTCCTTCGGCATCCTGCTGACGGAGCTGGCCACCAAGGGTCGGGTGCCTTACCCAGGTGAGGGGGGGGGCTTCACACTTGGGACATCTACATAAAGAAAATACACACAGAGCATTCTGCTGACAGAATGTGAGCTAACATGAGAACAATGAGAGCATCTGAAATATAGGGCTAGTCGGCTGATTTCATTCTGTCCGTGTGACGCTAAGCAGGACACCGCATGAATACAGAGGGCAGGGTATCAACAGGTAAAGGCTGCTCTGGTGTTACGTGTGACTTTAGCTGGTACTAACACAGAGCACATGTCCACAGACACTCTGTTTAAGCGACTGACAGAGCAGAAACAGACGTAGATCACGCTGCAGAGGAAGGTCTCATTCCTCCTTGTCCCCTCTCTCCACACATGGTTTCATCCTGTTTGTCAAAACCTGTCTCATCAATAAAGACAACAGGAAAGCCCCTTTGAACCCTTTCCACCACATAACAGCATACATTTTTTTTAAATGTATTTACTGGTTGAAGAAAGAAAATACAGTTGAATTTAAGATACACGGACTAATGCAAATCATAGTTTAAATAATTCATTTTTCTCAATAACTTAAATTAAATGTATTATCAATCAATCAATCAATGTTTATTTATATAGCCCAATATCACAAATGTTACATTTGTCTCAGTGGTCTTCACAGTTTGTACAGAATATCAGTATGACAATACGACACCCTCTGTCCTTAGACCCTCACATCGTACAAGGAAAAACTTCCAGAGAAAACCCACAGTTTAAAGGGGAAAAATGGGAGAAACCTCAGGGAGAGCAACAGAGGAGGGATCCCTCTCCCAGGACGGACAGACGTGCAATAGATGCCGTGTGTAAAAGAAAGATAATACATTTGCAACATAGGTAGTCCAAATGTTTGGAAATGCATGTGTGTATAATAGGAAGATGAATCCACGAGGACATCCATCTAGGACATCTAGCCACGACTGAAGATCCGGGCTCGCGACCCAGGACACAGCACTGCAGCAACAGGATCATCCATGGCTCCGGATCCCGGCGTATATAGACCCCAAAAAGAAAGAAATTTGGGGAAGCTGGGTTAATCGGAACATGAGAGTACACAGGTACAGACAGAGAGAAGGAAGAAGTAAGATGTCCCCCGACAAACTAAGCCTATATCAGCAAAACTAGGGGCTGAATCTAATCAGCCCTAACTATAAGCTTTATCAAAAAGGAAAGTCTTAAGCGCACTCTTAAAAACGGATAGGCTGTCTGCCGCCCGAACACAAACTGGAAGCTGATTCCACAAATGTGGAGCTTGATAAGAAAAGGCTCTGGCTCCCATTGTACTTTTAGAGACTCTAGGAACAACCAACAACCCTGCGGTCTTGGAACGCAATGCCCTAGTAGGACAGTAGGGTATAATGAGTTCTTTAAGGTAAGATGGCGCCTGCCCATTAAGGGCTTTGTAGGCGAGAAGAAGAATTTTAAATTCTATCCTGTGTTCTATAGGGAGCCAGTGTAAGGCAGCCAGAACAGGAGTAATGTGGTCCCTTCTCCTAACTCTAGTTAGTACACGAGCTGCAGCATTTTGAATCAGCTGAAGCGACTTAACTGACTTTTTGGTACACCCTGATAATAAGGAGTTACAATAATCCAGCCTAGAAGTAACAAATGCATGGACTAGTTTCTCTGCATCGTTTTGAGGCAAGATATGCCTGATTTTTGCAATGTTACGTAGATGGAAGTAGGCGGTCCTTGAAATTGATTTTATGTGGGCATTAAAGGATAAATCCTGATCAAATATAACACCAAGATTCCTTACAGTCTCACTGGAGGCCAAATTAATGCCATCCATAGTTAGTATATCTTTAGTTAATTTGTCTCGTAGATTCTTCGGGCCGAGTACAATAACTTCAGTTTTGGTCGTGTTTAACATCAAAAAGTTTAAGGTCATCCACGTTTTTAAGTCCTTAAGGCAGTCTTGAATTTTATTTAGATGATTCATTTCATCAGGCTTGATTGATAAATAAAGTTGAGTATCATCCGCATAACAATGAAAATGTACAGAATGATTCCTTATAATATTGCCTAACGGAAGCATATACAATGTGAACAAAATAGGTCTGAGCACTGAGCCCTGTGGCACTCCATGGCTAACTTTGGTTTGCGTCGAAGATTCATCGTTGACACGTACAAACTGAGAGCGTTCAGATAGATAGGACCTAAACCAGCCTAGAGCAGTTCCCTGTATGCCAACTAAGTGCTCTAGTCTTTGCAATAGGATGGCATGGTCGATAGTATCAAATGCAGCACTGAGATTGAGCAAGACAAGAATAGAGACAAGTCCTTTGTCTGAGGCTATTAGAATGTCATTTGTGACTTTAACCAGAGCTGTCTCTGTGCTATGATGTGTTCTAAAGCCAGACTGAAAAACTTCAAATAAATCATAGTTTTTTAAGTAATCACACAACTGTTTTGCGACTGCTTTCTCAAGAATTTTTGAGAAGAACAGAAGATTAGAAATAGGTCTATAATTGGCTAATATCTCTGGATCGAGGTTGTGCTTTTTAAGAAGCGGTTTTATCATTGCTACTTTGAATGATTGTGGAACATAGCCTGATAATAGAGACATATTCATAATATTTAATAAAGAAGTGCCAATTAATGAAAAAACTTCCTTCAATAGCTTAGTTGGAATTGGGTCTAAGATACACGTTGATGGTTTAGAAGAAAGAATCATTGAATTTAATTGTTCAAGGTTTATGGCTGAAAAGAATTCTAGTTTACTATCTAGTGTAATATTGGAACTTACATTTCCGGGAGCTGTTGATAACACTATACTGGTCAAAGGCAAGAGGTCATTGATTTTGTTTCTAAGAGTAACAATTTTATCGTTAAAAAAGCACATAAAATCATTGCTACTGAGTGCTATGGGAATAGAAGGCTCAATTGAGCTATGGCTCTCTGTCAGCCTGGCTACAGTGCTGAAAAGAAATCTTGCATTATTCTTATTCTCATCTATTAATGAAGAGTAATACGCTGCTCTTGCTTTACGCAGTGCTTTCTTATATTCATTTAGAGTAATATGCCAAATTAAACGAGATTCTTCAAGTTTAGTGGAACGCCATATCCTTTCAAGCTGTCTCGACTTTTGCTTTATTTTGCGGGTTTCGACATTATGCCATGGAGCTAATCTATGTTGTTTTATTTTCTTCTTTTTCAAAGGAGCAACAGAGTCTAATTTTATTCGCAGCGCATCTATAGCACTATCAACAACATGATCAATTTGGGGTGGTGTACATTTTGTATAAGTTTCCTCCCCTACATGCAGACATGCTATCGAGTAAAGTATTGGTGGAATCTCTTCCTTAAATTTGGCTATAGCACTAACAGATAGGTTTCTGCTGCAGGAGCTTTTGACTAATGCTTTGTAGTCTAGTAATAATACTTCAAAAGTTACTAAGAAATGGTCGGATAAAGCAGGGTTATGCGGTTCGACTAATAGTTGCTCAATTTCAATACCATAAGTCAGAACAAGGTCGAGAGTGTGATTATAGCAGTGGGTTGGTTTATTTACACTCTGACGAAAACCAATAGAATCTAATATAGAGTTAAATGCAACAGTAAGGCTATTTTTATCATCGTCAACATGAATATAATATAATAATATTATATATATAATATTAAAGTCACCTACGATAAGTACTTTATCTGTTTTAAGTACCAAAGTTGATAAAAACTCAGAGAATTCTGATAAGAATTCTGAATAAGGACCTGGTGCACGGTACACTGTAACAAATAAATATTATGTCAACACATTTCACATAACTTTATGAGTTGGACCTAATATTTGTTATCCAAACTTGATATAATTGCTGTCAACTAACGTAATACAGTTTTGTGAAATCTGTAGACCTATACATTTCATTCAAGTCAACGTTTCCGTTTTTTCTGTGTGTAAAGGCGTAAATGTAACTCATTAGCCGCGTTCACACCGAGTACTTTGCTGTACTTAGTTCCCGGCACTTAATACCCCAGGGCACTAAGTACAGATCGCGTTCACACCTGAAATAAGTCCCTGGGGGAGGATTAGGCAAATGAAGCCGCTGATGTCACTTCTTCTTCTTCTGCTTTGGGTTTACTGGCAGGCCGCAAACAACTTCACAGCGTATACTGCCGCCCCAAATCCCTGGCCGGAAGTCCCCGGAGTTAGGGAAGGCTTCAGTAGAAGCTGCTGGGAGTCCGAGTAAACGGCCAGAACGCTGACACCTCCTCATCTCCACCGCTCCCATGTTTTATTTTGTGTTGTCATAAGTTAGTCTCTCTGCGTTTTGTTGCGCTGGGTGAATGCTAATGCTAATAATGCTAATGTGAGGATAATAAAATGGCGGTTTTACGGGCGTGGTTTGAAATCGCCCAGCCAATCAGAACTGGGGTACTTTTTTCCCCCAGGAAAGTACCTGCTCTCAGCAGGCGCTAAAAATGGGGTGAAAGGTTCCCGGCACTTAGTTATTTTTTTGGTGTGAACGCAACATCAGGGGTACTAACGGAACTAAACGCGAAAAGTACGGGTGAAAAGTACTCGGTGTGAACGCGGCTATAGGTTCAGAGGGTGTGTTTCATATGTGGAGGTGGGATATACTGATGTATTTGAGAGCCAGGGTGCACTCTCTCACCCGTGTGTTTTCTCCTCAGGCATGAATAACCGGGAGGTTCTGGAGCAGGTGGAGCGGGGCTACAGGATGCCGATCCCCCAGGACTGCCCCGTCTCCCTGCACGAGCTCATGCTGCAGTGCTGGAAGAAGGATGCCGAGGAGCGGCCGACCTTCGAGTACCTGCAGGCCTTCCTGGAGGATTACTTCACAGCCACGGAGCCTCAGTACCAGCCCGGGGACAACCTCTAGACCCGGGGTCAACCTCTAGACCCGGGGACAACCTCTAGACCCGGGGACAACCTCCAGATCCGGGGACAACCTCCAGACCTGGGGACAACCTCTAGACCCGGGGACAACCTCCAGACCCGGGGACAACCTCCAGACCCGGGGACAACCTCCAGACCCGGGTCGGAAACTGGTAGAAACTCTGGAGCCTTCCCAGCCTTTGAAGGATCTGTACAGCTTCCTCAGTTCCACTCACAAACTCCCCCCCCCCCGAACCCCCCCACCGTGTCTGAACTCTGCAAATGCTATAAGCAGGGAAGTTGGGGGGGTGGATGATGGACGGAGTTAACTGATAATGCAATGTATTCAATGTAAATAAGAAAGCTGGTTTTACTTTGTGTGTTTGCTTTAAGATTGTATTTTCTCCTGCACACAGCGATGAAGGAGCCGTGTGACCTGACCCTGGATCAGACTGTAGCCTTCTCCAGAGGTTCCATTGGATGCCAACATATATTTTTTTCTAATTTTCAAATTGTGTAAATAATTCAGCCCCAGATTATTTCTTTAATCTTAATTTCTTCGCAACTGCAGAGGCTTCTCAGACGAGCAGACCTCCGTCATCACTTTGAAAACAGTTGGATGAAAGATATTTCTTGGTTCTACTGCAAGTGTTTCTGTTAGCTTGGGTTATCTTGAGAGCAGAGAATGTTTGTCAGGTGGTGTAGAGTGCTGCAGCTGGACCTGGACCGCTCTCCTCCTCCTCCTCACTGATTCCTTCTTGATGTTCCACTTCTTTCATTTGGACTATTTGACTTTATAACCCTTTCAAATGAAAGTCACTTGTACTGTATGTTCAGAGGAGGCTTCAACACTTCAGAACAGAAGTCAGGATCTGAAGCCACTGAATGAAGATGAGCTGATCAGGTCTCAATGCACATGGTTTTGTTGCCATGGAAACCCCTTATTTGTTCAGTTGTACAGCTAAATGGTTTTAAGTGTCGCTTACTTTCCTTTCTTTATACTTTTTCATTTCATTCAGTGATTTGGCATTTGAATTTCAGAAAAGAACAATAAACCTTTTACACTGTTTCCAATACACTTCTTTAAACCGTGACATGCTGAGGAGAATCCCAGGATAATGAGGAACTGCTGCTTTCATATTGCACTTCCATAAAGTCAGGAGATTAGCCAGATATATACAGACTTGAATTGTCTGATATGCTGACTGTTTCTTCAGCATATTCAACTGCACGTGCACACTCCTGCAGATGGAGGACAGCAGTGACCACAGGCCTACCCTAATGATTCCTAACATGAACAATACTTTCTAATACAAAAAAAGCATCAAATCTAATGTTTGAATACAGGAATGAGCTCAAAAAGGGAGTTTTGGTCTTTGTGTTGAAGGTGGGGGGGTCCGTGCAGTCTCTGATCTGTTCACACCAACATGATCCCTGTCTCTGAAAGACAGCCGCACTGGAGGAGTTCAAAAACAAATGTGACACAAGACAAATGATACATCCAAAATGAACATGCACTTATGGATTTATTTAAAAAAGAGCAACAGTTCATGTTACTCAGAACTAATCAGAACACTCTTATTCAGAGCTGATAGTGAGGTGTGTGTTTATACAGTCCCCTCCAAAGCTATTGGAACAGCAAGGCCAACTGCTTTATGTTTGCTGTACACTGAAAACAATTAGGTTTGACATCAAAAGATGAAGATGAGCCAAAAGGTCAGTATTTCAGCTTTTAACTCCAGGTATTTACATCTAGATCTGTTAAACAGCTGAGAAGAAAGCACCTTTTGTTTGAACACACCCATTTTCCAAATGAGCAAAAGTATTGGAACATGTGACTGACAGGTGTTTTCTGTTGCCCAGGTGTGTCCTGCTACATTATTATTCTAACAATAAATAGCACTGCATGTCTGCTCTCAGTTTGAGCTTTGGGCTTTGTCTGTGCAGACTGCATTTATAGTTACAACGGTGTAACCAAGATGGAGACTAGAGAGCTGCCTACGGGAGAAAAGCAAGCCATTTTGAAACTGAGAGAAGATGGAAAATGATGGGATTAGTTTTGTATCATAAAGATAAAGCAACACTTTCTCAGAATAAAGCAAAAAATATGAGTTTAAAAGAGAAAAAAAACTGAGTGAAGCAAAATAAATGTAATTTCAAAAATAAAACTATAAGTTACAAACAAATCATTTGTGTAATCATGTAAACTATAAGTATTTTTTCTTTGTTTTCACTTGTTTTTGTTTGCAGTTCTTGTTTCTTCCTCCTCTATGATCAGACTTTTGCTCTCGCTGCAGCTTTCTCATTTGCGCTCCTTCACTTTTTGTTTGAGATTCTGACACAAATCTCCCAGGTGAGCGGGACTTTTTTTTCGTTTTTATTATCAATTTTATAATGATAATAACAATTATTATCATTATTTTTATTAAATTAAATTAGAACAATTATTGATTACATCAATGCAAATGTGAAACAAACAAATGTTTGACCGAAACCATAAAGCCAACACAGGTGATATGATTCGGCCAATGGCCAGCACCCATTCGAATTTTGACCTACCCATAGGCTAAATTACTTTGTGACACTTGAGTGACTTCCTGTTAGCTAGAGCGCCAAATTATTTGCTAACAGCAAAGTAAAAAATTGATCGTTTTTTAGTCCTTAAAGGAGGGGTAGGTAAGTTTGAGAAACCGGCTGGAAATACACTTTTTGTTATATTCCATGGAATGCTCTTAATATCCTGATAGCAATGCATATTCTAAGTGCTTTGGAAATAAATCCATAAAAAAAATTCATCTGTGGAAGCCGTAATCCTGTAAAAACTACGACCAATTATTTTAGCCGGGCCGGCTAAAATAACTGGTTGGCCGACCTGTCTGTCAACCTTCAATCTCGTGCACACACACACACACACTCGTGCAGTCATTGCGTGCCGTCATTGGGCGTGTTTCCCGTCAGCTGTTGCTCAGTCGCCAGCAGCAGCAGCAGCAGCAGCAGCAGCAGCAGCAGCAGCAGCAGCAGCAGCAGGGCAGTTTCACCATGGCAGAGTTTTCTTCAACATCGTCTACCGGTCGCAAAAGAAAAACGGTAATGGAGCAAATTATGAAGAAAAAGAAAGTGGAAACTAGGAGAAGTCAAACCAGAGTCAATATCGGAGTTGCTTTTCAACTATGGCGACTATTTACGGAGCACACCGAGCTGATATGTAACGTTACCGGCGCAGCCTGCTCTCGTCAGCCAGACGTAACATTTGTAATACATTTTCACAAAACAAACATGCTAGCTTCAAAAATATAAGCACTGACAATAACTGTGTTATACATTTGTTTTACATTCATTATCATGATCTTGTGC
>CALSBZ010046761.1:378711-392647 GCA_943591055.1 Gobionotothen gibberifrons
TTATGTTCATTAATGTACATCGCCACATTATCGGGCAAACAATAGGATTTAAACTCCTCAAGAAGCACGAGTTCCCGCATCTTAACCAAAGTATCCACCTTCTCCGACGCGCACCACCGATCAAACATCAGCCCCTTCTCATAAGCAAACTCCACGTAGGTCTGCACATTGTCCCTTCTAAGAGCGCGAAACCTCTGCCTATATGCCTCCGGCACCAGCTCGTAAGCCCTAAGGATAGCCGCCTTCACCACGGCGTAATCCTGTGTGTTTGGGCAAAGTGACGCGTAAACGTTTTGTGCTTTCCCGGTGAGTGCGCTCTGGAGAAGTACTGTCCACTGGTCATTAGGCCATTTCAGAGATGTGGCTATATTTTCAAACATAGAAAAATATTTGTCAACATCCTTCTCTGAAAATTGCGGGACCAGACGTAGGTGCCTAGTAGCATCGAACCTAGCTTCAAGGTGCACTGCCCGCGCCCTTACCCCAAGCCTTCCAAGCTCAAGCTCATGCCCTCGCACCCGTTCTGCCTCCCCGCGCACCCGTTCTGCCTCCCCGCGCACATGTTCTGCCTCCCGGCGCACATGTTCTGCCTCCCGGCGCACATGTTCTGCCTCCCGCTCTGCATGTCTCAGCTGCTCGAATTTAAACTCTAGTTCCATCTTCCTCAGCAAAAACTGGTTCTCCGAAACCGGGTCACCTGTGACTACCTCCTCCTCCTCAGGCTTGTCCACAGAGCACTCCATAACCTCCTGGTCGGTCAAAGCCTCCACCAGTGCTAACAGCTGCTGCTGCTTTTTCATGCCCGAGGCAAGCTTGACACCGTAATGCTCTGCTATCCCCGATAATTCCTCCTTAGTGCACAAGCCCAATAAGTCGACCGTTGGCCTAGCCACAAAATCACATACCTTCACAGGCATACCTGCCCTAGTACCGTCTGTTCTTAATAACTCTGGCCACCGCTCCCCTACCGCTATCCACTAAATAGAAAACAGCACCGGTATGACCCTCTGACGCATCCACACTCAAAATTATTCGCAAGCGGTTAACAACTGTCGTGTGTTCAAAACAAAAAACCTAAAGCCCATCCCTTAAACGTTTCCATCCCTCACTATCAGACCCCCTATATAACTAATCTAACTGACATACGCCGGCCTAGGAGGAGCCTGACAGGGTCTTTCTACTACCCCGACCAGCATAGACGGTATGTCTACCAGGCGAAGGAAGGAGCCATAGAAAATGGTCCAGCTGCCCTAGCTGGATGAAAACGCTCCTTATTGGAGAAGTATTTATCAAGAGGGTATAAAACATGGGCCCACACACACACGACACCGTCAACCACAATTCCAAGTGTGGATTAAGCTCAGCGGCCACCCCCAAATACCTGCTTAAATCAGTTTGGCACGAGCCCCCATATTACATTGCCATTGAATTAAGGCAACATAAAACAAAGGAGACGGTAGCCAAAGTAAACAAAAAGAGAATTTAATTAATAATTACCTCCAGAGTTTGAACAAAGGAACACATAAACTACGAACAGACACGAAACACAAACTGCACAGACAGGATCAGCAGCCCAACAAAAGGGGAAGACAGAATATTTATACAGGGGATAATGACGAGACAAGACACACCTGGGTTGATTACAAATAGGTACACCTGGAGAAGGGGAGGGGAAAACGATAAGGACTACAAAACATGACAGGGAACTACAACTAGACATCACACACTCAGGGAACGCCTGATCAGGGCACAAACACATAACACTCCTGAAGGAACACCCTCTCACAGACTTTCATTTGCTCGCGCTACTAAAGAGACGCGTTACCATGGAAACCAAACAATGGTGTAGCTGTATTGAAGTCCGAGTGGAAACAGTAACATTTGGTGCGTTATGTTAGAATGAAGCAAATCAGATTTAGTCAGAAATCGGGATAAATGCGGGATAAATATGACCCCGGGAGGAAAACGGGAGTCTCCCGCGAAAATCGGGAGGGTTGGCAAGTATGTCACATCCACACGCACTTTTTGGCCCCCCCACTTCTGAAATGAATCCGGCGCCGCTGCCTACCTTTCTCTGTGGGTTTTTTTGTAGTGACGAATGAAGTTGGATGTTGTGGTGGTCGTGTCACCGATCTTTATGCTGCAGACCCTGCATACCGCTGTTCTCTTCTTATTACCGTCATCGACAAAATAATCCTTGAATCCAAACTTCACTATTTTTGGAGTAAAGCTAGCCGCTGCCATGTTAACTGACACTCCTGCCTTCTAGTGGGTTGCCAGGTTTGCGCGCATGGCGCTATAATCACGTTTTTCGAAAAAACTAAACGTAATATCTCACTACAAAAACAAACGCAAATATTTAATTTTAAAAAGTCAAGTCCTTTCAAGTCATCTATCTCAAGCTTAAGTCAAGTCTCAAATCATGAATAGGCCTACCAAGTCAAAGTCAAGTCAAGTCTTTTATCAATGTTAGTCAAGCAAGTCTCAAGTCAAAAAATATGCGACTCGAGTCTGACTCGAGTCAATTCATGTGACTCGAGTCCCCAGCTCCCCACCTCTGCTAACTAGCCAAGCTAACGGATATAAGGAGCTTTTTCAACAACAAGGTGGAGGGAGAACTCTCTCCTGTCAGACTGAGAGTCTCAGATAACCTCAGCTCAGGTGAAGTAAAGGACTCTCTCATGCTACGTTCACGCCGGACGCGATGCGATGTTTGGGGGCGGCGCGATTACATGTAAAGTCAATGCAGAGACGCGATCAGACGCGAATTCGCTCCGACGGCGCGCATGAAGCGGTGGACGCGGCGCGAATCACGCGATTGAGGCGATTGAACTGTGCGCGAGAGTTCCATTTTTTCAACTCGAGCGTCAACTCGAGCGTCAACTTCACGTGACGCGTTCTCGCGGAAGCCAATCAGTGGTGAGGATCTCAGCCTGCCGTTACTGACGTTCAACCAGAAAACATCAGCCGTTAGCTGTTAGCAGTTAGCACACAGAGATCACAGCTCCTCATATCCGTTCAGAAACTGTACAAAAGTTAAACAAGTACAAACCACAGGCTGTCTGTGTCATGGCGAATACAGTCGCTGGTTTATTTATGTCTGTAGGCCGTTGTTATGAGTGTGGAGTGAGCATATAGAACCAGGGCTCTCAAGTTTTGAAAAGAGTTCAGAGTGAGATTTTGGCAGCGGCGGGGCTTTGGGTGGGGACGGTGGTCTTATCTGATAAATGACACATAAATTCATACAAATAAAAACATATTTATTTCATTCTTAGTGAAGGGTTGTGTGTGTGTGTGTGTGTGTGTGTGTGTGTTTGTGTGTGTGTGTGTGTGTGTGTGTGTGTGTGTGTGTCAGGCACGTAGAACTGTGCAATACTGCTGACTGAGTTTAGAGACTGTTCTTTGGCCCGATGTCCCTTGCCTTCCACATGCCTGCTTATGTCCCTCACGCCTTGATGAGCACAGGAGTTCTCTTGTCTGCACACTGAGCACCAGTAGAAGGAGCTGGTGGTTCCCATTGTGATGAATGGCCATCGAGTTGACCACTCCTTCTTAAAGGAACACCTATATGTGGCTGCTCCACATAATCCTCTCCTTTTCTCTGTTTCCAATGGGTTCTCCCCAGTCTCCTCCACTGCCTCCTCTACCTCCTCCACAGTCTCCTCTACTACCTCCTCTACTGCCTCCTCTACAGTGTCCTCTGACCTGGCCACCTTTTTAGGGAGCTGATTGTTTTGAAAGCATGAAAGAATGCTTAGTTGCCTATTTCCTGACATCTTTGAAAGACAAATGCAATAATTATTAATATGCTTTGTTTTCTGATAAAATATACACACACTCACGCTACAGAATAGCTGCTGAAATTAGCTAGCAGGGATTCAACCGGCTAGCTAGGCTAGTTCATGCATAGCATACTCTAGTCTAGTCAGTCAAACTGTTAGCTAAAAGCTCCCTGGACATATATTCCATAACAACGGAAATCAATGATGAGATGACTTACTGTACTGAAAATATGGTCTTCTCCCACGTCGAGCAGCAGTCTGTAGCCATGCAAAATGTCAGTGAGTGACTATGTGACAGCCGTCCTCTTTGGTTACTCTTCAGCGAGAGAATGTAACGTTGTAGCGGAATGTTTAAATCCTACCCGGATACAGCCATGTTATTTTCTAATTGGCTGTTCGACAGCTTACATTCTTTTGATTGGTTGATGCGTGGCTACAGTGATTCTGTACTAGTTTGTTTACAAAATTGCGGCGCAACTTGGTGGGCGGTACCCTGGAAAGAAATCTCTGCGTGAGAAATACAAGGTGTGGCGTGTGAGCGTGTGAATGGAGTGAAATGCGTGTGTCTCACGCCAAATGCGTGAGACTTGAGAGCTCTGTAGAACGTTAGTTTAGCCTGGTCGACCCAATCTCCATTCAGAAAAACAAGCATTTTAAAAAGGTGTTTCGCCTGCCGTCTGTCTGCAGACTTGTCAAGCATTAATTCATGGTTTTTACTAACCGGTATCAGTATGTTGTTTGAAACGTGTATTACAATTTAATCACGGTAAAATATGTTCATTTTGTTGTAGTTGTAGCTCCCGAGCCAGCGCGTCTTGTTTGAATGATGCGAGTAAACACAGCTGGCAGCCGCGGTGACTAGATTAGACTAGAGAGATGCGATAGGAGCGTTTAGAGCGAAGCGAATATTCGCATTGTGTCCGGTGTGAACGTAGCATCAGTGTTTAGATAGTTCACTTTAGTCTAGTTATCTCAGTGGGTCTCAAATGGTTTGTTTTAAATAGTGATTTGTAAAATATCTATAAAGAAATTGAAAATCTGCTTACAGTTCTGTTTCATATGGGTGTTGAAAGCTGTATCCATAGATCTCCTCATGTTGCTCTCAAAGTGCACCAGATAGATGCTTTTAACTTCAATATTTTTAAAATCTTCCCGGGGGAGCATGCCCCCGGACCCCACTAGAGGAGGTGAGGACCCTCCTATAGGAGGTGAGGTCCACTCCCCACTTGCAAAACTAGCACTTTACACCGGCTTACACCTATATGCCGTGAGCTGATTATCGAGCCTTCATTGTAACAGTCGCGGGTACACTGTGCGTGCGTATGGGGAGTGTTGCAAATTCAACTGTAGCGCTGGTGCATTAATGGGAAACCCTTAATGTTTGAGCACCCTCTATGAAACGTCAAGCTACCCCACAGCACCCCCTAGAGAAAATCTCGCCGCCACTGCCTCCAGCGATTGCACAGTGCAGGCAGCTGCGGTGTGGTAGCTGAGCGTGGATAGAGCGGCGAAGTCACGCCCATCTACTTCCGGTCCATGGGACCTTATTTCGGAAAAATTATGTATTGAAGACAATGGAGGGAGAATTGTGCCACGAATTACACATATGATGTTTGTCAATCTTAAAAAATAATTTCCATGTAAAAGTCACAGTTTGTCGTAAAACTGTTGAAATATAAGACTATGAAAAATACGCAACTAGAAAGACTACAAATCCGAAATTGTGCACGGACGTCAGGACCGGTGAAAAATTTGACATTCTGGAGTCGATGGGTTAAAAATGTCCCGCATGCTCGCTAGCGCCACCTATATGTAAAGCATTTTTGAAGAATTTACATAGCCGCACCGTAACTCAAATGGAGCTGAAGTTTTGCACACTTATCCGGGTTGACCTGGGGGGTATACTACGAATCTAGTTCAACCTATCCTGGATATGTTTTGAATTATCCGGTTGACTTAATCCAAAACAAAGCCGCTCTCGCTAAACGGTACTACGACGCGGGTTATCAAGTGGATCGCTCAAGCCAGCCGTGCCCTATCTAGTTAGGTGCGCGTTCACATGAAAGGGGTGGTATTTGGAGCATTCGACCAATCACAAACATGGAGAAGCGTACTGACAGCGCAGCGCGTCATACTTCTTGAATCAAAAGTCAACTATATAATTAGACAAATATGAAGACGTTAAACTTTAAACATCCATGACTCAAACACTTTATCCAGGATAAAAGCCACATAGCTGCACCTGCAAGGTGAATACAGCTGGTACAAGAAAAAGTGTTTGAATGCGTACATTAACAGGTTTATGATATCACTGCCCCGTCTAAGACACGATCTGACTTTAATTACATTTGACTCGAGTGTTTCGTAATGTGTTGCTTAAAATAATACTTCTGCATACAGTATGTGACACTGTGAGTGTTGCAAGGCCAGATACGGCTCAGCTGACTCAGATAAGGAAATATATGATACATTATGATGTGATATGCCGCGGATTGTACTGTTACTTTGATCCGGTTACTTCTGTTGTGGCAGATATTTAAGTAAGCTTTCTTAACGCTAATGTTATAATAGTCAGATTGCTCTGAAGATGGGAGGTGATATTCTATTAATGTTCACGTTCACACAGTCTGTGATTTTTGCCGGCCGTCTTTCCTGCAACGGCAGTTTTTCTGTATTTCCTTTCTCCTGTAATGTGACTTGATCGCTTTAAACTCCGCACACGGAGATCTGATTGGTCAGCAGGCAGTGCTTTCACTGAGTTGATCTCTTAGCCTGCAACCTAACCTGCTCCAGGGCAGGTTAGCCGCTCAACATAAGTTACCATGGAGATCTAGCCTGCTAAAAGGAGAACCAGCGTCGTAGGACCGGAAAGCCGGAGTTTTCCCTGAAGCTAGCCGGCTAAGCGAAAATCCTGCTTCGTAGTATACCCCCCTGGTATCCCAAACTAGACAGAGAATTGTGTATCCTGCTCAAGCTACTTTGAATGGGATCCATTTTTGAGTCAATGTGAGTCAGCATGTCGGTCTTGATTTGCTGAATCGCGTCCCACAAAGTTTGCAGAGACATGTTTCCCTCCATAGTTGCAAATGCAAAAAATACAATAATCCAGAGACCGGTAGTGAGCCGCTTTACTATGTTATTCAAATGTTCATGGGTTCAGATTATGTGGATCAATGATATAAGCTTTAAAGAACTAATTTAACAGTGACAAACAGACGAGCTTGAGATTCGCTTACTCCCGCTGCGACCATCTTGGAAACTAAATTCAGCAGCTAAATTCTGTCTATACAGTTCCTGTTAGGGAAATAATTTGCTTAGGTATTCATCCTTTGACACAGTTCATAATGTTCTCCTCTCACTGTCTCCTTTCCCATGGCATTGGTCTACGGCCTTGGGTATAGCTGCTATCTCTCTTAAGGAGGGGCAGCTTGGGCGCATTGTTGTTGCCAGTCTATGGAGGAGAGCTCTAGTTAGATTCAGGGTCCATATTGCTTAGTCTCGCTGATAAAGAATGTTGACTATTACACTTCGAACTAGATAAAACATCGAGCTGCAGAAAGAGTTCTTCAGAATTGGTTTGGCAACCGCTGTGTCAACCCGTTACACACCACCTGTCTTGTCAACTCTCCGGCCGAAACTCCAAATAAACCGTCAGTGTTTGCCATCAAAGCTCCAGCTCTCCTCGTGTCTCCTTCATGAGTCGGTGACTCCCACTGCATTGCTACACAGAAGTTTCCTCCACAAATTGGCGTTGTCGGCAGGATACCAACAAATCTTCAGAACTGGTAAGTGTAAATCCATATTTGGACATTGCCTTACCAGAATCTGTGATTGACGGTATCCTAAAATTACCTGTGAAACTGAGCGGCTGTGTTTCGTTTTTGGTTAATGAACATTTGGGGAAAAAAAAAAAAGACCCAGGGGATCAGTGTCTGGGGACTTTGTCCTGGCTGATTTCCTCTGTGTTTGCTGCTCGGGACATATGTGCCATACAAGCATACATAGCTCATGTTTAGAGAAACCTTAAAGAAAGGCATCAGTAAAGTGGAACTTCTGTATGAAAGCAGTGTAAAGATTTGTATTGAATGAATCGCCGAATTCTGGGGGTTTCAGCGGCCAACACTAGCAGTTAAAAATAAGCAGCCGGAGATATTACTTGTGTCGCTTCTGTAAACACGGCTCCAGCTGCAGCCACGGGTGTGTGTGTAAATACCTCCCCGTGTTTGTGGGGCTGGAGCTGTGCAGCTGAGAGGGAGAAAGTCACAGCTTTTTGTCTATAGCTTTAACTCACACCACCGCCGTCTCTATTAAAAAAACGAGATGGTCTAAAAGCACTCGTTGTTTATGACCGTCTTGTACATTCTACAAGGCCGGGGCAGCGCGAGGTGCGTGCATCGCCCGACACGACACAGTTCCCATTTTAGCTGGACGAACTGGTGCCGGTCCGGGGTGCATACATAAAATTATAGGCTAATTGATCACGGGTGGGTAGTGGCAAGCAAGTGTAGAACAAAACTGTGTTTCATCGTTGTGATGAACCCGATAGCGAGTGTATAGGCTGGTCGAGTAGGACTACAGTTAACTGGGCTGTTGTTGGAGAGAAAGGGTAGAGAAAAAAAGTCTATGCGCTCCTGGTCGGGGGTTCATAGCGCCACTAATGGAGTAGTGGTGTCGCAAGAGGATAAGCTAGTTATTGCTTTTGGACGGCTTTCAGGCACGATCTGAGTACTTGTATACAAGGGTGGACGCGCGAGTCAAGGTGCCCCACTGATAATTCCCTACCCCCTCTGAAACCTCTTAATTCGGACTAAATTGAGCTGGATGAACTTTGCTGTCACGCTGGTGTTTATTACGAGTTCATGTTTGTTTGTCTAATTGTTTGTATGGGGGGTCTATATTGGTTTGTCTACCCGCCGTCTTGTGTATGTTTTGTAACAACTAATAATGAATCAGTCCATAGCCAGGGTAAAATGAACTAAACTTTAGTTATCTCACCAAAAGTAAATGACTTGAGAAAAAAAAAAATAAGATAAAGATGTAAAACTAAATTCTGGTTGTATAGAGGTGCTGCAAAAATGAAAATAAATAGCAAAAGAGTGTTTTTATGTCCTACATCTGTGTGCAGAGGAAAAATGTAAACAAGAAGCACACTGTTCAGGGTGTGCGCTGTAGGTGTAAGAACAAAAGAAGATTATATTGCTTTAAGAATACATTCTTAAATGATATTGCTGGTATGTTAAGATATCTTTGTGACCTTGTATAAACCCTATCCCCCGTCTTATACCCTAAGACCCTCAGAGGCATCACTGCTGGTCGCAAATACCTGCCTGAGGAGGTCAGGATGGCAAAATCTGTCTGCTCAATTAGGTCAATGTTGTATTATTTGTTTCATTTATTGTTAAATCTATGTATTGTATGGTAATAATGGAAAAAAACGTAATGTATTGAACACATTCCGAAACAAAGCAGATAAGACAGAACTAGACTCAGACATAATACGAATTATTGTTGAAACCTTTTGCGCTGTTGCTGCAAAATGGAAACTTTGTTGATTATCTATTCCAACTGGCCACTGGATTCAGATAATTAATATAAGTTGAAGTTCAATTTGAAGAAAAAAAAAAAACTGAAAAAAACTGAAAAAAACAAACAGTTCCAGTTGAAAAAAAAAAAAAAAAAAAGAAGAAAGAAAACAGTTTTAAATATAGTTTACCATTCTTTATTAAACTGCTTCAAATTATTTATTGTGTCAACCAATTGGTCTCCATAGACATTACTAAAATTCTAATAGTTGTTAAACTACTAACAAGTTTTCTGAAACCGAGCTTATGAACAAAAGAGTAAAGGTCGCTGGTTAAGCCAGAATCAATATATTTGTTGAGGTTTTTATTGTCTGCATAATAAATGTGTTAAAGTAATTGAGCAATTCTTTAAAAAGTGTAATGTTGCAATCTCTTTAAAATAAGTAATTACAGTTAAACAAAATTATGTTGTTTTCCAATGGCCTCTCATTCACAGGCCCACACAATAAATCATGACACTTCCAAATCCTAATAGACAGAGAACAGTATCACTGTGTTGCAAGCCAAATCCGTGTAAAGGTTCTACTTGAGCCCAATTAAAAAATACCATAAAGAAAGTATTAAAGCCAGCTCAAGTTGAATGTCAAATGTATTTAATTAATGTACAAGTGTTTTGATTTATTAAAAAATTCCAGTCTAGCTTCCTTCGAGTTCAGTCTGAGCAACACATTGTTTCTCATAACATTCTCACTGCTGCCCCAAATGTTTTAACCTTGGGCAGACAAGCTGTACACTACACACACACACACACACACACACACACACACACACACACACACACACTTTGGATAAGTATTCACCTTATCCATGTTGTAAATGGTTGCCTTTTTTAGAGTTATTAGTAATTTACGATTAATTATTAAATTAAATGTATTAGATAAATTCAGGGTTCATACACTTTTTCACCAATGATTTTCAATGACTTTTCAATGACTTTTCCATGACCTTTACCTAATTTTCCATGATCGAAAAAAAATTACTCTTTCTCAGCGTACTACTGAAAATGGTTTATTTGAACATAGAACAGGAAAATAAGGTCTGCATATGAAACATGTTGGTCCTATCTAAAACAAATCAAATAGTAGGCTTACTAGCTTCTACACGCTAAAGCAACTGTACTCAGGGATGCTTCACTTCATCTTTCTGCTGAGAGGGGGTTCTTCTCTTCACCTTTCTGCTCGGTGGGCTCAAGCAGACAACCCTGCAGGACGAGCGAGGGCTTCAGAGGCTTCTATAATATATATACTTCTTGTTTCTTGGAGGAGCAGATGTCTTCCTAACGTCTCCCATCACGGGGGGAACACCTGGATGCGCCACTTGGAATACGCAGTTGCACTGCTCTCAAGCAGATAGCAGAAGGAATGCAGGCAGATGACCCTCCATTTCACTGGGGTATCAACTACAGTGCTCACTGAATGAGCCACATAAAAGCAGAGCAATTGGGGGGGTTGAAATATGGCGCTCTGATGAAGAAGAGTTTGAGCCAATCAGCACCTCAGTGCTAATCTACAGTATCAGGATGCCTTTACACACCAGACACTCTGTGTCATAAAGAGAGGAGGACATGTCCCTTCCATCCAAGATGAACTTTGAATTGAATGACCAGATGTTTACAGATACAATTAATGATTGTTTTTTGATATTTCCAATGACCAGACATGTGTTAAATAGTGGTGATAAATATATTTTGTCAGATCAGATTACACTTTCGCACTAAACAAAATAAATAAATATTCTCAGATAATAAGGTAATTCTACTATTATCACAGATAATGTTAATATCCTTAATTGTCCAACAATCAGGCGTAATAACACTTCTCTTTAATGTATTATCCATGCACAGACAGACCTACAATGATGTTTCAAGTACTGGATTAATTTCAGTGTTGGCCCAAAACAAATATGTATAATAAGTCATATAACAATTATGTAGTATATTTGATCCTCAAATTAGAGAAGTATAATTTAAAGAAATGTATATTCTATATTCAACATTAGATAAACATAGAAGAACCTTTTCAAAGTACCATAAGTAGATTTTCAGGTAAGTATGGCTAATAAGAATAATTAATTGAGTTAGTTTGGTACAGATCAGTTGTAGCATTTACAAATGTATGAATTAAAGTTTTAGGGATGTTTAATCCTTCCTTTCCAGGTTTTTACAAAAGTCTTTGAATATTTGCCTAACCTTTCCTTTTCAGATTGTTTCAACATTTTGAGAGTTGTTTAACATTTCCCTTCAGATTTTGAAATGACATAATGATTGATAGTTCAAGTAATATAATTCTGTTATCATGCCATAGTCTTTTTGAGTTAATATTTAATGAAGCTAATGTAAATATAATCCTAAATTGAAGATACTGCAATTTTGCAGATTATAGATTGATTAGATCACCAGTGAGCATTTCTTAAACCATAGCTGGATCTCTCATGATCCTGATTTATTGACGCCTTGACTAAATGTTTGCCTTGAAGTAAATCTTTGAGCTACAAGCTAGTCTTGATTTAGTAGGTTGCTAAATAAAATTAACTAATGAGTAAATGATCAAATGTATTTGTTTTAAAATGGTTATGTTATTATGTATCTGTGATTATTTCATATATGTTCATTATCGTGCTTTTGAAAAAGATGCTTTTATTGATTGACTGTTTCAATCTGAAATGTTTTATTAATGTGATTATTTGCAACATTGTGTAGAATGCCTACACCCTTTCTGAAGAACCGTATTTATTAGGGTATTGAACAAATTATTATTAGAATAGGTTGTTTAGGTTATCAAAATTGATAAAAAGAGAGGAACTGTTAGGGAAATAATTTGCTTAGGTATTCATCCTTTGACACAGTTCATAATGTTCTCCTCTCACTGTCTCCTTTCCCATGGCATTGGTCTACGGCCTTGGGTATAGCTGCTATCTCTCTTAAGGAGGGGCAGCTTGGGCGCATTGTTGTTGCCAGTCTATGGAGGAGAGCTCTAGTTAGATTCAGGGTCCATATTGCTTAGTCTCGTTGATAAAGAATGTTGACTATTACACTTCGAACTAGATAAAACATCGAGCTGCAGAAAGAGTTCTTCAGAATTGGTTTGGCAACCGCTGTGTCAACCCGTTACACACCACCTGTCTTGTCAACTCTCCGGCCGAAACTCCAAATAAACCGTCAGTGTTTGCCATCAAAGCTCCAGCTCTCCTCGTGTCTCCTTCATGAGTCGGTGACTCCCACTGCATTGCTACACAGAAGTTTCCTCCACAGTTCCTATGGTGATACCAGTACCAGGGGCACATGATTAGCCCATGGTATCCCATCAGACCTCACCTTAGTTCAGCGTTTCTCAAAGTGTGGGGCGCGCCCCACTGGTGAGGCGGCGGGAAGATGGGGGCATGGTTGCACCCCGGAAACACATGAGCATTGAACACGTGTGGAACACGTTCTGGGGCTGGAAAACAGGGAACTTCCAGCTCTTTTACCGAGGAGAGGAGGGAAGGCTGTCAGGCTGCTCTCTTCTTTTTCCTCACCTGGTGGTCGAAGGTCCGGGCCGGCTGTAACTGTGCGGCTGCTGCCGGAACCGGGGACTTTCTTGGCCAGCTCGTCCTCGCCTCGTGTCTGGGTGGGAGACCCGGGGCGGGCTGTGGCTTTTGCTGTTATATCTCTCACAGGCTCCGCCCTCTACTGGACTCTATGGGTACTACCTTATCATGCAAGCATTCACCTACTGAGATTTCTATGGACGTAGCCGGCCCCGGGGCGGGCCTACCTGAATGCGTGCGCATCTCACTTCCGTATAAAAGGAGGCCTCGCCTCCTGACCACTATCCTTTACTCTTCAGCGAGCGGAGGTGATAGCCTAGCACTGAGTCCGAGACGTTTTATTTTTTAGAGAGAAAGGAAGAAAGAGAAAGACAACGAGTATTTTTTGGAATTATGCCCTGGCTTAAATAGCGGGCGCCAATCCCCACCATCTCTGCTTCGAGTGTTTGGGGGACCAGGATATGGCCGAGGAGGCTTTTCACTTTCGCCATTCCTTCCGAGTCCGGCGTCCATGGAAGTCCACCGCCCAGGGCTGTACTCTCCCTGGATGATGATCATGGCGGCGGGTGTGTGGGCTACTCGCTTATTGCTAGAGATGCCCCCGCCTCACCAGGTCAGAGGGCATTTTTCCAAAGAGGACCGTGTTGATCTCCTGGGAGCCCCCGTCTTTACGGAAGGGCTCTTTGGAAGAAACACTGTCCTACACTCCCCGTCCCCTGCTGTAAACCCCAGTATAGGGAGCCAGCAGGTGAGCGTGTGCACGTGAGTGGAATAAACCGTGTGCTGTCAAAGCACTGTGCGGGTTCAAGAGACGCTATTGCCGGCGTGCTGTTGTCAGAAAACACACCTTGCCTGGTATAATAGCTCCGATTAATGCATTTCACCGTTGAATGGGAAATACAGCGTTAATACGTGGGCGCGCGGCCCTCGTGAGAGTGGCTGCGGTGCGTTCAGGGACCTCCGCAGGAGAACGGTGGTTTACGTTTGTAAACTCTAGTTCTAGAGTGATGTGTGTGTGTGAAAAATGCATTCAGTGAGAACGAGTGC
>CALSBZ010046761.1:392657-413123 GCA_943591055.1 Gobionotothen gibberifrons
GACGGCATTGTGACGGTGCGCGCGGCCCCCTCTCCTGAGGACGGGCCACGGTGCGTTCAAAGACCTCAGTAGAGAGAAGAGTCACCACAGTGCGCGCTGCTCCACAGGCTTTTCTGCAGACGAGGGAGCGCGGCGCGACGGTGAGACGAAGGGAGAGGTGCCAGCACGGAGATCTCGTGCCCGCGGCGCCCTCCACCTCTTCGGCCCACCCCGTGGAACCGGCGTGTCGGCACTCACGGGAACGTCTTCACGGATCTGACTGGCGGGGGGAGAAAATCTCTCCGGCCGGGACGAGAGGGCGAATTCCGCCTCCTCCCTGTATAATGCACAGATCACTAATTTTTCTAATAAGAATGAGGTTGATCTGTATCCAAATCTGAGTGTCCTTTGTTTTCCACAAATGCTGCACTTACATACAATGTTAACCGTACACATTCCCCATTCGCTGCCCCAGCTGGAGCTCCTGTAAAGGAGGTGGCTAGTGGGCATGCACAGATGAGAGGGATGAACCGCAGGTAGTGCTGTCTAAAGGAGAGCGCTATGCGGTTACAGGGGCATTATGGCTGGCGTATTACTGTCAGAGAACACACTACGCCTAGAGCAAAGACTCCAATTAATGCAGTTTACCGAGGTGGTGGTAAGGGCTGCATTATGGCGGAGCCCGCACTCACACAAGAGCGCGTGGCGGTGCGTTCAGGGACCTCAGTAGAACACACTACGCCTATAAAGACTCCGAGTAAATGCTGTTTACCGTAGTGGTGAAAACAGCATTGTGGTGGAGCGCGCGCTCACACAAGAGCGCACGGCGGTGCGTTCAGGGACCTCAGTAAATAATCGGCCCTTTCTGTGTCGACCCTCCATAGGCAAATCTTCCCTTCACGGGGAGTTTTTGCGGCGGAACGGGTCACCAGAGAGTATCACAGCTTCATAGCTGCGGCCCCCCAGCTGAGGGTTGTCCATTAACACAATGTTATGGGGAATGGAAACTCAGCTGTGTGCTAACAAGTGGATGGACAGGACGCTGAAACGGGGCTATTCACTCCAGTTTTGCAGCATCCCACCTCCTTTTATGGGCATGCGAGAAGAAATATGTCTTCCCAGGAGGACATTGGTTTCCTCTCAGCAGAGATTCAGGCTCTGGTGCAGAAACAGGCTGTATCTGTTGTGCACCCTCAGCACAGAGAAAATGGTCTTTATTCCATGTTCTTCCTGGTTCTCAGGAAGGCAGGGGAATTCAGATCTATTCTAGATCTCAGCAACATTGCCTGCAGGAAATTCTGCATGTTAACATTAAAACAGTTAATGGGGCTAGTGCAAACCGGGCGATAGGTTGACCACCATCGACCTGAAAGACGCATACTTTCATGTGGAAATTGCTCCGGCGCACAGAAAGTGTCTGCGTTTTGCCTTCCAGGGGATAGCCTACGAGTACAACAGAGTACCGTTCGGCTACTCTCTATCCCCACGCACGTTCAGTAAATGTGTGGCCACTGCGCTTAAACCGCTGCGCGCCCATGGCATGAGAGTTTTTCTTTTACCTAGACGACCTCATAGTCATGGCCGGGTCCAGGGAACAGGCAAGGTTTTGCACAGCACAATTGATCACACACTTAACCAAGTTAGGTTTTGCGATCAATTGAGAAAAGAGCACCCCCATACCTCACCGACAGGCGTTGTATTTGGGAGTGGTGCTCGATGCAGGCGTGCTACGTGCCACCCTGTCAGAGGGCAGAAGTGCGTCCCTTCTCCGGGCGGTTCACAGGCTGCGACAGGGGGCGACAGTGACAGCTTTAACTGTCATGCAGACTTTGAGTTTCATGACGGCTGCTCACATTGTGGTCCCGCAGGGGTTACTGCATATGTGCCGCCTGCAGAGGTGGTTCTCCAGCCTGCGTTTGGATCCCAAGAGGCACAAACGGCGGCTGGTGACCATCCCCCCCTCAGTGGAGGGCAACCTCCGGTTCTGGGGTCTCCCGGGCACCTCCGGAGGGGGTCTTCACTGGGACGGGTAACCTCCTACATCACAGTGTTCATGGGAACAGGATGGGGAGGGACCTGCCTGAAGAGGGCTATAGGTGGGCGCTGGGCTCTAACAGAGTCTCGACACAGCAACCTCCTAGAGCTACGGGCGGTAGTGTTAGTCCTCCAGAATTTCATGCCCCTAATTCAAGGGAGACATGTACTGGTTAGGAGCGACAACAGCACCACAGTGGCTTATATCAACAGGCAGGGCGGAGTCCGCTCCGCCGCCTTGTTGGCCACAGCGGAGAGGCTGTGGTTATGGGAGAACAGGGGGGCCGACCTCATGTTGAGGGGCGGCCCCCTGCCAGGCGAATGGACGCTTCACCCAGAGGTGGTGAAGCAGATCTGGGCCCAGTTCGGGAGAGCGGAAGTGGATCTGTTCGCCAGCCGGCGCAACAGCCACTGTGCCCTGTGGTTCTCCATGGCCCTGAGCGACGACCCGCCTTTAGAGGTGGACGCGTTTGCACACGAGCCATGGCCAAAGAAGCTGCTATACGCCTTTCCACCGCTGCGTCTCATTCTCCCTCTCCTGGGGAGAGTGAGGCGAGAACGTCTGGCAGTCATTCTGGTAGCGCCGGATCGCGTCGGGGCTCCGTGGTACTCAGAGATGACACAGATGAAGGTGGGCCAGCCCTGGGCAATCCCCCAGTTCTGGGGGGGCGATGTCTCAAGAGGCAGGTGCAATCGGGGCGTTACCCACTCTGGGCCGTCCTCTTCAGGCTTGGCTCCTGAGAGGGACAGGCTGAGACAGGGTGGATTGTCTGATAGCGTTATTCAGTCTATCCAGGCAGCTAGAGCAGGATCCACCACAGCCTGCTAACTAGGCTGCGCCCAGTAGTGCGCGCCTCCACCTCACAGTGGGACCTGCCGCTGGTGCTCGAGGCTCTGGTCACAGAACCATTTGAGCCTCTGGAGCTCTCCTCCCTGAAAGCACTGTCGTGGAAGACAGTATTGCTACTTGCCTTAAACGTCAGCCAAAAGAGTGTCCGAGTTAACCGCTCTGTCGGTGCACCCGAGCTGTTTACTGATTCGGGGTGACTGGAGCGGCGCGACACTCAGACCAAACCCCTCCTTTGTGCCCAAGAGCCTAAGGAGTGCGTTCAGGTCGAGGGTTATTCAGTTGGGGGGATTTAGTCTTCCTACCCATGGTGGGGCCAGGGAAGCAAAATTATACCTCCTCTGCCCGGTGTGCGCGTTAGCATGTTATATAGAGCGCACAGCTACCCTGAGACGCACTGAACAGCTGTTTGTGTGCTTCGGGGGTGGGGTGACTGGAAAATCTCTGTCCAAGAAACGCCTGGCAGGCTGGCTTTGCGAAGGCATTGCACACGCCTACGAGCAGGCAGGGAGAGCCTGTCCCATGGGGGTCTGTGCGCACTCCACACGAGCTATGGCTGCATCAACAGCCTTATTCAACGGTGTGAGTGTGGAGGATATATGCACGGCGGCGTCTTGGTCAACGCCAGGCCCCTTCATAAAGTTTTATCTCTTGGATATGTCTGGCTCTTTCTCAACGTCTGTGCTTGCTGGGGAAACACAGGACTGGTGAGGAAGGGGGGGGGGCTGTTGGGCAGTGGGCATCTGACCCTCTCCCCGGGCGTAAATGCCCTTACGTTTCTCCGGACCCCTGGAGGGTCGCGGGGTGACGTGGGGTGCTCTGGGCCCTTTTCAGGGCTGGAGGGCTCCCCTCGCCTGCCTGGGGGCAGGAGGGGGAGAGTCCTCCATACTATAGTCCCTACACACTCTGCACGGGTCAGTGTTTGAGTGTGGGGACATAGGGGGCACTTGCGTTCTCCCCGTGCTCTTTAGGGACTCAGGAGGGAGAGTGCATAGTGAACCCATACAGGGCTGCGGGCTTTCCCTGTCTGCCTATAGGCGGACGCAGGGGGGCCCTCAGCACTGTTTTTCGAGCACACTTTTTTCGCGAGGAAAGCGCGTCAGGGTGTGCTCTATCAGCCGCAGCCCGGACTTCTCCACGGTTACAACCGAGGGAGAGGTGAGTGAGGCGCAGTGGCTGCTAAAGCCGGTCAGGGACAGTGAGGTGGAACGGTGTGCTGGACGACAGTGCGTGCATACATCGGGGTGTACAGAGCCTGTGAGAGATATAACGCCGGGTTACGTATTGTAACCCTTGTTATATTAACACAGGCGGAGCCCTCTACCTTGGGGCACTGTCTGTCCTATACCGCTCGCTGAAGAGTGGTGTAGGATAGTGGTCAGGAGGCGAGGCCTCCTTTTATACGGAAGTGAGATGCGCACGCATTCAGGTAGGCCCACCCCGGGGCCGGCTACGTCCATAGAAATCTCAGTAGGTGAATGCTTGCATGATAAGGTAGTACCCATAGAGTCCAGTAGAGGGCTCCGCCTGTGTTAATATAACAAGGGTTACAATACGTAACCCGGCGTTTCGGGATTTTGAAACGGGAAGGACGTGAGGCAGCCTGTGTGAAGGACTGCCGCGGGCCGTTGGAGGCGGCGGCTGGACCCTTCGGGGAAGACAAAGCTGGAGCCTCATCCTCCTTCTTTTTGGCTTCACACCGCTGTTGCATTGAAGCCAGAGCGGTGCCAAATATGCCCTCGGGGACAATTGGCATGTCCAATACGTCCTCTTTTTCCCGGTCCGGAAGGTTCGTCAGGTTAAGCCACCTGGCTCTCTCCTGTACCACCATCATCCCCAGCGATTTGCCCGTGGCTTGGACTGCACAGCGCTGCACACGGAGGCAAATGTCCGTGATCGCTGTGATTTCGTCCCACACGGCAGGCTCAGCTTTGTTCATCATGTCCTCGCAGAGCTCCGCCTGGTAAGCGGTCAGCAATGACGAGACATTGAGCGCCCTGACGGACAAAGCTGCAGCTTTGGCCGTTCGGTCATTGCTGACTGGAAACGATCTGCTTTTGTCGGCAGCGTGGGGTTCCTGCTAGGTGCCGAAGACAGCCGCGGTTGGAGGTGGGCTGCCACAAGCGGCTCCATAGGCGGCATGCGGAGCAAGCCGAGCTTCTCCATGCCCTCAAAGTCCAAAGAGGAGGCTCCCTGGATTGGCGCCTTGTTGCTGAAAGGGCGGTCTCTCCACGAGACAGACACCTCGTCCAGCAGCTCTGGAAAGACTGGGAGAAGCTGCCTCGTCATCCTCGCGGCTTGGGGCAAGTTCTTCCCCTCATAGCGAGATCTGGAGGTCTCCTTGGCCACTTCAGGCCAGGACGCAGCGCGTTGGCACACGGCCTGCAAGTCCATGTTGAGGCGGGGCGAAGCTGGTGCGCTTTCGCCTGGGGGAGCGGACATCGCCTCCGGCTTGGCAGCCTGAGCAGATGGGACGAATATGCTATCTTCGTGCTCATCTGAGTCGGATAAGAGGAACTCAGAGGTATCCTCTTCATCCTCCTCCATGTAATCCAGCTCCAGGACATCCTCCGCGGGTGGAACCACGGTGAGGTCCAGTTGGGAGCCCCAGCTTGACACAGCGCGGGGCTCCGTTCCCGCGGCGTTCGCCGCCGTCGAGCCCCAGCTTGACACAGCGCGGGGCTCCGTTCCCGCGGCTACCGCCGTCGTTGAGCCCCAGCTTGACACAGCGCGGGGCTCAACTTCTGCGGCGGTTGCCCCCATGCCTTGATTGCCGGCCGGCAAATCAACAGTCATGAAGGGGTCTTGTCCCGACAGGCTAGCTTGGCGCACTAGCCGTCGGCGGAGGCTCTTGATATTGAAGCGGGCACAGTGTCCGCACGAACCGGGGGCATCGATAGCCTCCTGGGCGTGTTCCAGCCCAAGGCAGGACGAGCAGACCTGGTGTGAGTCCGTGCTCGAAATCTTGAACCCGCAGCCTCCGAGCCGAGCCTCCGAGCCGAGCCTCCGTCTCCTCTGGTGTGAGGGAGAGAAGGGACCATCCTCGCTCGCCGGGGTGTCGGCGTGGAGGGACAAACTAGGCGCCAGCAAAAATCTTGCCTAGGGCAGCAAATTGGTCAGGGCCGGCCCTGATTGTTCCACAATGTTTATCATCATGAAATTAATATCTATATATTTTATACTATACTTGCACTGCTTACCGTTTTCATACTTTATATATCTTAGCATATTCATACACACTGTTCATACTGCTCACAGGCTGCTGTGTATATCTAGTGTATTCATACCCCTCACTGTTTATTCATCATTCAATTCATTCTATCTTTTGTAGATTGTGTACATTACTTTTCACTTTATTGCTTGTTGCACTCCTGGTTAGAAGCTAAACTGCATTTCGTTGTCTCTGTACCTCAGTACCTGTAATATGTGCAATAACAATAAAGTTGAATCTAATCTTGAGGAGGAACAAATGTATTTACTTAGTACATATCTGACATTAACGATTAAACACATTTGCGCATTCTTTATAAATGCAAACCGAGTCAAGCTGACTCCGGAGTCTTTCTGCATGGCAGCTCATATGTTGTGTCAGACGATGCAATTTGTAGTACCTTTTGCAGCCCCTTATCTTCTACCACTCCAAGTGGTCTACAGTCGAGTGCAATCCAGTGAGCCAGGGAGTTGGTTATTTTTTCAGACGTGGACTTAGTTATCCTGGCCCTGAAACCAGTCATCTGGTTGAGTGTGGGTTGGGTGTGGGTCCTCCTTGTACTCGGAGTCGGGCTAACGTCCACGCTAGCTTCCACGCTAGCTACCACGCTAGCTACTATATGTTTTGCATTGAGGTGATACTTGAGGCTTGATGTGCTGCGGTGATATGCGAATTCCTTTTTGCATAATTTGCACACAACCGTGCTCTTATCGACGCTTCCATCCGTCCGTTTAAAAAAAAAAAATGTCCCATCCACGGGGCCAACCAACGCGGTCTCATCAGCTTCTTCGTTCATGTTTGAATTGTTCACTGTGGTTTGTTGTTGTCTGAAGTCATGCACGTTAGTTGGTGCTCCAGTATAATCGGTACGCCTGAAACTCATCCAGTGAGAAACGTTCAGCGGTGCAAAAATAAGTGCGATTAAAATGCGTTAATTTTTTTAACGAGTTAATTTTTGTGTAATTAATTAATCTTTATTAACGCGTTAAAGTCCCGGCCCTACTAAAAACATATTTAAAAAATATATATAAAGAAAAAAATAATGTGTTTTAATGTTTTAAAATATTATTTTGTAGAATATCTTAGGCCCTCTCCTACACACATGTGAAACGCTCTCACAGACACACACAACAGCATTGCAGTTGGGAAGAAAAGCAATGTGGGGCGGCATCTCACCACTTCATAAGGAGTTTAACCGTGACACTTTTCGAAATCCCATTTGTGTCCCCCCACTTTACAAATAGGCCTATGTTTATTATTAATTTTTAACGCAAGCCGTCAGAGGAGCACACAGCCTATGTGACAGAGAGAGAGAGAGAGAGAGAACCTTTATCTATTTAATAAAGTTGTACAAAATAAAGTAAGAAATCATTCCAATGTGTAGCTACTATAGGACAGTAAAGAACTAAAAAAGTGTTCAAAAAGGGAGTGATTAGTAAAATATGCATAAAGAAAAAGAAAGAATGCTAACTAGGTAACATAAGATAAGAATAAACAAGTTTAAATGATTTGTTATTGGTTGTGATCATATTCTAAAGATGTTTGGATTATTGAAAAGTATACAGCTCCCTTTCATCTGAGTGTTGAGAGCTGTATCCATAAATTCATGTTGTGCTCAAAGTAGGGCTGCTCGATTATGGCAAAAATCATAATCTCAATTATTTGGGTCAATAATTGATATCACGATTATTAAAAACGATTATCTATTTACTTTGAAAACATCAATTTATTGAAGAAAATAATTTGAAAATTATGTTTTTAACAGTTGATTACCCTGAACTTTAAGTATAATTCAACGGAAAAACCTATTTAAACATTTTTTTAAATCGTTTTATTTCGATTATGTTGTTTTCATAATCGTTGCAAGCCAAAATCGTCATTGCGATTAAAATACGATTAATTGAGCAGCCCCAGCTCAAAGTACACCAGATTGATGCATTTAACTTCAACATTTAAAAAAAATCTTCCAGGTGGTGCATGCCCCCGGACCCCCCTAGAGGATGTGAAGTCCACCACCAAATAAAGCAGGTTAAAATAATTAGATTGCATACATTTTATTTGAGTAAACACTGAAAACGGGTCCCACAGACCCAAACAGCACACAAAGGTTAAAGGTAAGCATATAATAATGTTAAAATGTGCTAAATATATACACTGCAAAACAAAACAAAAAGAGGAGTAAAAGTAGCTCCCGACTTGTTTTATTTTTTGAAAGTAGCTCTCATCCTAAAAAAGGTTGGAGACCCCTGTTATAGAACGATACATTTGACAATTTTAAGCTTGGCCTACCATTTGATTGGAGCGATGAGGAACAGGTGGGGCTTGAAAAGGCCCACCTGTTCAAAGTGGAGAATGACAGAACACCACTGCCTTAGTTGATCCTTCAGGTTGTTTTATGTTGTTTTATGTTTCATGTGGAACTTAATTTCTGCAGGTCTCCCTTGAAAAAGAGATATATGATCTCAATGGGACTTATCTCAATAAATAAAGGTTACAAACAAACAAGGTCTACTGTAGTTCCACAAATGTCTTGGCAATTTAAAAAAGAAAATACCGTAACCCAGTGACATGCAATGATGTGAGCCAGCGGGGTCAGAGGCACTTGCTGTCAGAGGATTGTAGTATTTACATCATTACAGGCACTCTGGACTATCTTTTTCTTCCATAACACAAACATTTGTATCATTCTAGAAATATGTATTTATCCTATAACTTTGTTTTTGTTGCAGTGGAAAAAGACATGCATTCTGTGTCCTTGAGAATGGATTGATCAAGCTTGCTATTCAAACGGATGATTTGGAAACAAATCACAAGTTTAATTTGTATTCATAAAAACACAATATGATACATATTAATACTTGTGCGTTTTATTGTGTGCCATCAGTTATTGCCTTGAGTTTATTTGCATCCTATTGAAAAGCAGTGAGTTAGCTCCCTCCTCCTGAAGCCTTCCCTCCTCACATTATGGATGGTCTCGTGGTCTCCAGACATCACCAGCTCTATCACTTTGAGGAAGTCACTCCTGTGTGTCACCTATAGAGAACAGCTCGGAGGATCTATAGAGAGCAGGTAGGTTTTATTTCAACTATTGTAGTATTGACTACCCAGATGAACATTATTCATCTGCATTAATAATCCAGATGATCGATAATGCACTGTGGAAGGGTGAAGGCTTCAATAAAACATCCATTGTCCAGAGAGCTGTAGGACTTCTGTGTGATCTAGATAACATATATCAGTTGAGTGTTATTGTGTTTCACAGGACATATCTCCATCTCTTCAGGTCAGCCATCATTAGTCAGCTGGATGTCTCACTTTCACTTTGGAGCTAAATAAAGTTCTAGCTTAAACATAGTTGAACAAAAACAGTCTGAAAGTGATGACACATTAGTTGTACAAACAAAGCGGCTAAACGGTTGGTTCGATGACCTCTGATTTACAACAATTAGTAAATAAAATACAAAATAAATATCCACACTGAAATAACGTTGACTTTAATTGAATGTATTATGTTAACAGAACATCAGTGAACATTAAAAAATCATTTTCATCTGTAATGTTTTTGTATACTGTCTTGACTTTTTAAATGTAGTCATTTTGGTGATACTTTCACCAAAGTATCTCCAAGTAGTTCACAATAACCTTATAAAAGCTTAATGGCTCCAATGTTCTGAGGTACCAGCTGTAATCTGCTTCAACAGTGTTTGTCATCACCTCTCTAATGGCTTTATTGCAGGTATTAGTATGTGAGCTATTGAGCGGCGCTGAATGCAGCATGGAGGGGGCCGGCGCCACCGTGCTCGTCACCGTCCAGAGGGTCTACTACCCTCTGCTCTGTGTCGTGGGCATCCCAGGTCTCTATCTTCTTCTTGTTCCATGCCTTTTCCAGGCACAAGTGAATCAATCACTTTAGCTCACTGTGTCCTGCAGGCAGTAACCAGGCAGTTTGACCCACTGCCCTCACAGCATCCACATCTTATTCTATAAGTGACTAACAGTGATGACAAGTAACTAAGTATTTACTCCATTTGGAGTTTTTGTACTTTCCTTGAGTATTTATATGTTTTGCTACTTCGCACTTCTACTCCACTACAATTCAGAGTTAAATCGTGTACTTTATGTACATGTACTACACAGATGTGAATGAATGATGTGAAATCTAATCAAGTGTTAAATCAGACTTTAGTTCCACCTGGAGTAAATCCACAAGCTACCCTGCAGTATACAAAGTCATTCAAACTAGCTGCACCTTTACCAGCTTTGAGAACACTTTCATGATCAATCATTATAAAACATATCATATATATTATTCTGAAATGGACCAATCTGCACAATGACTACTTTTACTGTCGCTACTTTCACTATATTTTGATGAGAATACTTTTCTACTTTTACTTTTTTTAACATTTTAAATGCAGGACTTGTACTGTAACAGAGTATTCCTACACTCTGGTACTTCTACTTTTACTCAAGTACAAGATCTGAGTACTTCTACTTTCACTCAAGTACAAGATCTGAGTACTTCTACTTTTTCATGATAATACTTTTCTACTTTTACTTTTTTTAACATTTTAAATGCAGGACTTACACTCTGGCACTTTATTTAAGTACACCTCCCACCTCTGGTTACTAACATACAGTAACTGCAAAATCTACAGTCTGTTAAAGAAAAGTCCTGTGATTTGGGACACACATTGGCATTCAACACCACAGTCAGATAAGGTTCACTTCTGTGTGTTCAAATACAGGTAGACCTAGGGAATGTGTAGCCTAGCTTAGCTCAAAGACTGGAATAAGGGGGAAAGGGTTACAAAATAAACATGCAGAAAAAGTTACACATTTTATAATATGTATACAACATGTCAAACTCAGAAATATAGGCTCAAAATATGACCTTATGGCTTTTTTGAAAGACTAGTGACAGGCTTGCAAACAATGGTGACAAAATATTGGTGACTTGGGTGTATGGGTGTACCAGCATGCTGCAACACATATATTTGACAGCTTCTGAGTTTTAATAAAAATATGGTTAGCTGAACCAAGATAAAAGTCCTGACCAACCCCAATATGCACCAACATTGATTATTACTGAATTATTAAGCATACATTGGTTGTAACTTAAAAGTTGGACCAGCCAGGAAAATATAATAATCTTTGTGTCTCGCAGCAAACCTCTTCACATTCTACATGATCTGCTTCCGTAAATGCGGGATGTCAGACACGGCCATCATTTATCTGAGCTGCCTGGCCATCATGGACACCTTCTACCTGGTGTGGGTGATCCTTGTAGACCTGACCCTCACCTTCTGGCTGCTGCAGCCCTTCTGGAACTCCAATCCCTGGTGTTCCATCCTGGGAGTGCTGCAATATGGATCCCTCTACAGCTCCTCCTGGATCGTGGTGGTGTTTACCATCGAGCGCTATCTTGTTCTCCGCAGCACAGCGGCCAAGCAGCACTTCTCCCAGGCCCAGGTCACTAAACTCACATGTGTGGCGATCGTCCTGGTGTCCCATGTTGTGTCTGTGCCGCTGGGCTGGATCAACATCGTCTCACCTGTCAACATTACTGTGGACGGACACAATGTGACACTGCCCCGGTGTCACTACCGCGACAAGGCCTACTCTACGTATATTGTGTGGATAACTACCTTCCTCTCAGGGGGGATCCCTATCGTGTTGGTCATCATCTTTAACTACCTCATTGGCTACCATCTGGGCCGCGCCAGCAACCTCTTCACCAAGGAGGAGCGGCGTGTGATGCATGGGCGCAGCACCAGGGGCATGTTGAGGAGGACCATCCTGCTCCTGGGCACCGTCTCCGTCACCTTTGTCGTCCTCAGCCTGCCCCGCTTTGTCACATACTGCATCCTGAGGACCAAGTACAACAATGAGAACTTCAACAGGAACGACTACAACATCCCCATCAATGTGGCCGGAGACCTGGCCAACATGCTGCAGAACCTTAACTCCACCACCAACTTCCTGCTCTACTGCATGGTGAGCCGCTGCTTCCGCCGGGAGCTGCTCCAAGTGGCCACCTGTAAGGCTAAGGCCCGTGACCTGGGCTCTGTTCTCACCCACACCACCATGAGGGTCTTCTCTGTGGCCAATCATAAGGCCTTGCCATCCGCTGACCCAGTGACTGTGGTGCTGACCAATCTCAAACTGACGGAGTAGAACCCATCTGGAAGATTGGACAAGAATAAGACTTTCAAAAATGTAATCCTTTAAACATTAATGTTCCTTCTTGACTTTTTAAATAGAAATTTGACAAAAGAATCTCACATAAAAGCTCACTCACCAGAATTGTTCAGGGATTCCAACTAAATGTATAATGACCTTTCGATGTTAAGCTATCCCCACAAAAGCTGTGATGATACTAATACTGAAAAGTGATGGTATGTGATTAAATACCTTTTCAACTATTGATCGTCCCATCAGCCTCAGCTGTACTTTGTATTGAGTGTTAATAAATGCTAGCAACATTGGCAAACATTTGACCTGCTAAACATGGGGATGTTTGTTTTGACATTTTGAGTATGTTAGCATTATAACATTAGCATGAAACACTAACTACCACCTCACAGTAGATTTGTCTTGTCAAACATATGAAATAAACTAATGATGAATGTGGATGAACTATTGTAACAATGTATACAGTATGAATAAGTGGCCATAGGGTTATTCTGTAGGTGATTGTAGATTCTGAGTGGTCCAGGTCATAGGCAGTTGTAAAAGGACATCTGCTTTGAAACCTCTAAATGTTCGCTCATCAGAAACAGTCACATCTTATGAAATATTAGCATTGCTGCAGTGCTATTCATGTGCCTGTCAAGTCAACTGTTTATTTGTTGACACATTGTAATGTACTACTTCAAGACGTACATGTGCTCTTTACTAAGGGTTGGATCAAATAGAACGAGTGAAAGCTGAATAGCCACAGGAGGCTCACCTTGCTGAAGAACCCATCAGGCGGTTGCAGTAAATGCCCCGCATTATTTGCATAAATGGGTCACGACACTTCCCTGCTTTGCATAGTGGGAATACTTCCTGTTTGCTTCAGAACAGGTCTGTGCTGTGGGTGGCAGAGAAGCAGGTCTAAGAAAAGGTAGGCGTAGGAGTACACTTTATTCTCTGTATGTACATTTATAAGGGAAAACATACTAAAACTTCACAAATTGTTTCGATTTGTAATCTAAGAAGCCATACCTAGCATACCATTAGTTCTGTGATTTTGACCTTTGTACTAGTTTGCAGTGAATGTGCTAAACTCTGCCGCTCCTCTAAAGCTACGTGTAATGTGTCACACCTATTCAGTGAGGAGGAACCAAGAATGTGAGAATGCGGTTTATACTTATATGTTATGTACTCATGTTTATATGTATCTATTCACCCTGCACATACATAAAACTTATATTTTCATTTTCGGTTGTTACTTGATCGTGACTGTAAAATGGACTTTGAATCCCTCAGTTGAGACTTCATTTGTTTACGTGCCAGCTGTGTGAATGTAAGGAGCTGTGCAGTCTGTGTCTTTAACCTGTCCTGCTCTATTCATGTCCTGTACTGCCATCTTAGTGCTCACTTCAGCAGAGGCATCACACTGTTGGCAAAATGGACTCTTTGAAAGGTAGGAAACCAGACGTGATGAGTCAGCAGTATTCACTGTCTGCTGGGAAGTGTGAACATCTTTTTCTGTTGGCTCTTGTTGTCAGGGGGCTGCCCCCACCAGAGTGTTCCTGTAGAGATGGACGAGAGCATGACACCCTCCAGTCTGGAGTTGGCCTGCCCCCCCCCCTGCAGACAGTGCAGTGGACATACAGTGATCACAAGGTCTCAGATACAAGCCAGCCATGAGCAGGCGGGGGGGGCGGCACACACTGAGGGCCCATGGAGACTCCCTGAGAAACAGCTGCAGCTTCAACCCAGAGCAGAGCCCCCCCTTCATCTAATGCCTCCCCACCATGCAGATGTTAGGCTGCATGGCCTCAGAGAGCAGTCTCCACTGTATGGGCGGGACTTGCTGGTTAACCCCGCCAGAGGCTTTGTGGGTAATTCAGACTGGCCCCAGCATTACTCTGTGGAGGAGGATGAACGCTTGGACCCCCCCCTCACACTCAGGTCTGGAGATAACTTCACCGACTACGTCCCTCCACCACACCCTGCCTGTATGCCTGGTCAGTGACACATGGAACATTTTACATTATGTTACTGTCAGTGGTCCTGAGATTTATAAGATGAAACGAGATGTATAAGATGTTTCTGTGGACGACATGTTTGATGATGTCACATATTTGATGATAAAAAGTAGTGTTCAAGGTCTATGGATTATGCATCATTCCTGCTTTTTTTCTTAAATGTTATTGTAAACATCACACATTGGGTTTAATTCAATTGTACTGTGTTAGTATGGGTGCAGTAACAACAGGATCTGCACAGCCTGAATCAGGTTAAAGAAAGAGTGAACTCATGAGCGCTCTCTTCCCAACACCGGAGTACGAGGCAGCTTTTCTTGGCTTGGTATGACGAGTTGATGAATATTTTATGTAACGATATGTCAAAAAAGAAAATAATGTGAGTTTTAAAGTGAGAATCACAAATAAACAAGTAGGAACATAATAATTATAATGATGAAAATAATAATAATATTAATAAAAGTATGGTGTATCTCAATAAATACAAAGAGAAACAATCCTTATAAATGGAGATGTTGAGTCCCATGGTACTTAGTCATTAGAAATATTGGTCATTATACCTGAAAACCTGAAACATTTACTTTATTTAAATGTATTATGTCAAAAAGAAATTATATAACTGTACTAGGTTAGTTAGTTGAAAGCAATAATATGAAGTTCTTATAAAGCTTTTGCTTTCAACTAACCTAATACAGTTATGTGAAATCTGATGACATAATACATTTCATTAAAGTCAACGTTTCAGTTTCTTCAGTGCAGTCATGTTGGGATTTTATGAAGATATATATCACAGTAATTGAATATTGTTGAATATTATTAGACTACAGCACAAACCTAAATATGCCATTTAAATCAGTGTTTAAAATGTTGAGAAAAATACTTTTACAAGCTAAAATTAGATCATTTGTTTATATGCAGTAATCACTACATCTGTGATGGATTTAGTATTTTTCTGCTGTAACCCTGTGAGGAATCATTTGGCTTCTCATTGTGTTTCTGCATGACCTCACTGCTGATTTGGGAACCTGTTTAATGTCAGCTCCTTTATATCTCTCTGCAGGCCAAAATCAATGTCTGTGGCGTCATGGCAGACAGCGTGCATGCTGCCCTCCAGCACAACTGCACCATCACACTAACAATAATCATCTTTATAAGTATGATTACCCAGCAGATCCATGCGGGGAGCCTCAACACCCCCAACAGTCAAGGTATGGCCTGTTTGTCATAATGATCTGATATTTTTAACATCGATTCATATGATTCTTCACAGACGTAATACATGCAATGAACTCCTCCACAGGAATTCCCCCCATAATAGACTACAACTTAAAGATGATCCAAACCCCCCCCATAGATCTGTGGCTCAGCGTGCAGCCCCTGCCTGGGATGTGATGCGTGAGGTCAGTGTGCATCGCTCCCTCCAGCCTGATCCAGGGCCAGCCACCCAGGAGATGAGGAGGACCATCAGCCTGCCTGAGGAGTGCAGTAAGTCACATATGTACATGGTCCTTTCTGAATCGGCCAAGCCATTTTTAGGCCATTGTCTTCTTAGGATAATTACTGCTAATTAATGCGACTAATGCTAATTGTACAAATTGCCCAACATTAGCAAGTTACTTGCCAGCAGTGGACTAATACCCAAAGATAACAATGTTTCGCTGACTTCTTGTTGACAGGGAATGTTTTCATCACATATTCAGTGGACACCGCCAGAGAAATCATACCTTTCACCACATTTCTGACAGATCAAGGGTTCAAACCAGCAGTAAGTTATACCATGTCTCCCACACCTTTGATTCGCACTGATTTCGTATTCAAACATTCAAATTATGCCTGTTGTCTACAGATTGATATCTTTGACAATCCAATCCGAAGAATGGACATCACCAAATGGATGGACAGATTTTTGAATGACGTAAGTCTTTCCATTGAGCAGAGTATGAATCCAAATTGTAATGCTGTCTTCAGCAAAAGCTGACAGTGAGATGTATCATTACAGAAATCAGTACTCATCATCGTGGTCATCAGTCCCAAGTATAAGGAAGACGTGGAGGGAGATGGGGACGACGAGCACGGCCTGCACACCAAGTACATCCACAACCAGGTGAGGACTCCTATAAAGACAGCTGTCAACCACACAGTGGTTTTGTTGACTGATAATCTCCACATATAAACACCACTTAATGATTTTTGAAGTGTTAAAGCAACAGCAAGAAGTAAAAAGCTGACATTATTTTTCGGCAGATTCAATACATTGGTTTAAGTCTTACTTATCGAACAGAAAAGAGTGTGTTTTGGTCAACGGTGCCAAATCCCCCTACCTTGTCAACCCTGTTGGGGTTCCACAAGGTTCCATTCTTGGACCATTACTGTTTTCCAGTGCTTGAATTGGGCCGGTACTCACCGGTACGCAGTACTGTGACTCCTGATTTTTACCCATCTGCGTACCGGCACCTCATGACGCATCTAGGTACGCCTATTTGTTGTCTGATTCCCCTGTGTCCTCCCTGGCAGCTCCATTGATTCCCTCTCTCAATAAAATTGACTTGAAACAGTTGCTGATTTAGAGTACTGGCACCTTTTTTATTCCAATTCAAGCACTGATGTATTCACTGTACATAAATGACGTGCCTAATGTATGTCCTGAGTTGAATGTGGAAATGTATGCCGATGATGCGGTCATCTTTGTACACGGGGAAAACACTGAAATGTTCTCATCCTGTCTCTCTAATGCTTTGGACAAGGTTCAACACTGGCTGAACAACATGTGCTTACAGTTCAATGTAAAAAAAACAGTATGCATGATGTTCAGTAAACGACCAGTCAAAATCGAAGGATCCAACGTGTTTTTAAACGGAGCAAAAATAGAACTAGTAGTCCCCCACTTCAAGTATCTTGGAATCATACTGGACTCGAACTTGACTTTTAAGAAACATATTAAAGGTGAGGTGTCATGGCCATTTCCACTGATCATAATTCCATTGTTGAAGTATACTAAAATAGAAAAATACTGTGCAATTTTCCAAACTCACATTGGTTTCGCATACAGCATCTCTGTAAAGTGTGTGTATTCACTTTCTCCACTAAACGGCTCGCTGCAGCTCTCCCCCCCCCTCCCTGTGAGCCCAGTGTGCTCCGATTGGTCAGCTCGGCCCCTCTGTTCTGATTAGTCAACCACCAGAGAGGCTCCTCCGAAAGCTGGCTTCAGTTAGCTGCTAGCTAGCTGAAAACACCAACGGTAGCACACACCATCATATGCCAATATATACACCTTACACACCCTATAACATGTACAGATTCGAGTATAGACATTTGAGGCGTAGAACGGAAGAAGAGTACGTTATTTTTATCTGTAATAAACTACTTTGTTTGATGAAAAATCAAATCATGGTTTGCTATATATGAATGATATGTTATAGGAGCAAATACTTCAGGGAAGAAAGGCTACCAAGTATCTTCTATCAAACTTTATTTTAGAAATGTACAAAATGAACATAAATATACATATATACACGGTATATCATCCATTCCTCCCCGCCGTCTTGCATGCTACACCCGGGGCTGAGGCATCAGAGTGGTCATCCCGTCTCAATCATGTATTGTCCGCCAGATACGCCAGGACTTTCCTGATCTGGCTGGATGAAATCAAATGCAAATCAGAAAATATTATATAATAGAAACGTAGTTGTTTTAGATTCGTTAGTAGTAGTTGTGGTAGGAGTGTGTATCTCAACACCGTTAGATATTGCCAGCTAATATGCTAACCTAGCTTCCTTGTTTACCTTGGTAGAATATGAACGTTAGCTCGGAGAAAAGGCAACTAATGTAGTGTAATAAAACCACTATGAACAAAAGCTAGTGGTTCATATTAGGCTAGCAATAACGTGTTTACAATTGCAATCTTATACAGCGGACTACGTTCGGTCATTCCTTGTAGCTGGCATGAAAACAATGTGTTTGCCGAGCATGTATAGCTAGCCTCGTTAGCATGCACAGTATACTCCGGGTAATTTCCATCTCGGAGGGAAATCACCAGGAGTATGATGTAGTGTAATAAAACCACTATGAACAAAAGCTAGTGGTTCATATTAGGCTAGCAATAACGTGTTTACAATTGCAATCTTATACAGTAGTCTACTACGTTCGGTCATTCGTTGTAGCTGCCTCGTTAGCATGCACAGAGCTCCGTCGCAGCTTGGAGGAAAACCACATATAATGTACTGGCCGTAAGGGAAATCACCCGGAGTATACTGTATGAGTATTCCGTGTGTGAATGCAGACATTATCCTGCCATGACAAACATGTAAAGCCATCTGCTGACATTGTAGTTTATATGTGTAAACGTTAGCAACTGAGTTAGCCCAGTTAGCACCGTGCCAATGGCTCAGCACCCCAAAAAACGTTTACCCATTTTCACAGTTGTGGTAGATATAGCTTGCTTGTTTTAAACATCATAAATACACAAACAACAATGAATACTTACAGATTGGGTACCCGAATCTCCCGCTGGTCCAAACAAAGTAGGAACAGCATCGTCCTTCAGTGTCCTACGCTGTATATATCCGGTATGAATCGCTTCATGTTTTGTGAAGCTATTCTCCGTGAAATGCCGCACACACAGTAAAATACCGGCTCCAACATCTGAAGGAACAGTGTTAAAAAGGAATGTCAACCACTGACTTCGTCCTGCCCTCGGTAAGGCATGCATTGAACATTTCCCCTCACAAGACAGGAAACAGACCCTCGTTGGCATGACTGGATACAGTTTTGAACTGAACCTGAGATTCCAACAGTAATAATGCTAGGCTGGCAGAGGGTACGGCCATAGCTCTGGGCGTGGCTACTGGGTGCTTCTACGACACAGCACCGAGGAAGTAAAAAATGGACAATGACGTATCTCCAACAAGCCGTTTTGGGGAGGTATTTTCTGTTTTAGAGTTTACTCACTACAGGGTGTACTTTGAGGGTTTTGACTCTGCACACCGTTTACATGCAGAAAAACCTTCATAACACACAAGGGGACGGGTAATAACTGGAATAGCATGACACCTCACCTTTAAGAAAGTATCAAATACTATTAAATTCAACTTGCAAAAATAAATAAATACTTGTGTATGCTGCTCTTGCTCTTTTGCATATCATGTATTTTGTTTTTGCTATGTTTGTAAAATGTAATTTTCTTAAATGTGTTATGTGAGGGACTGCAGATGGAAATTAGTTTAAAGCTAAATCTGGCACTGTTACGCTTGACACATTTTAATGTTTTAAGTGTTCACTACTGTCCATTGTCCCTGCTAAATAAACTATTAAATAAAATGAATTAGGATATCACCCTCCACTTAACGTTCGACAAGATGTCTCATTCAGTCGCTTGTTAGCATCCTCCTGCGACTTAAAGTAAGGGTATCTCTTTCACTATTGTAAAGTAATGCAACAAATTAGTTCACTCAAATTTGAGTTGAGAAATCTCTCCAGTATTCATTTCCTTTTCAGACTACATGGAACATTTAAAATGAAATCCAGCCTGCAGTGTATTGCTCGCTCCAATTCAATTCAACCTACAGTAAACATGTCAAAATATCACTTGTATAAGTGTATGGAGAACTATAAGCCTTTGCTCCTGTTGGCACAGATCCAGAATGAGTTCATCCAACAAGGCTGCCTGAACTTCAGACTGGTTCCTGTTATGTTCCCTAATGCAACAAAGGTAAGTACAAGCAATAAACAGCAAGAACACGACAGTACGGTTAACCCAAATTACAGAAAGAAAAAACGATTTGAGCATGGTGTCATTTTGAAAATTCAAGTTTCTGAAACAGCACAGTCGCTATGGCGAGGTTATTTCATAGCCTTTGAGATTGAGCACTGACTGTGTGTGTGTGTGTGTGTGACTGTCTGTGTCTGTGCGACTGTGTGTCTGTGTGTTCTGTGTGTGTTCTGTGTGTGTGACTGTGTGTTTGTGTGTCTGTGACTGTTTGTGTCTGTGTGCTTGTCTGTCTGACTGTGTTTGTGTGTTTATGTGTCTGTGTGACTGTGTGTCTGTGTGACTGTTTGTCTGTGTGACTATGTGTCTGTGTGACTGTGTGTTTGTGTGTCTGTTTGACTATGTGTCTGTGTGACTGTGTGTTTATGTGTGACTATGTGTCTGTGTGACTGTGTGACTGTGTGTTTGTGTGACTGTGTGTTTGTGTGTCTGTGTG
>CALSBZ010046761.1:437822-448041 GCA_943591055.1 Gobionotothen gibberifrons
GTGTGTGTGTGTGTGTGTGTGTGTGTGTGTGTGTGTGTGTGTGTGTGTGTGTGTGTGTGTGTGTGTGTGTGTGTGTGTGTGTGTGTGTGTGTGTGTGTGTGTGTGTGTGTGTGTGTGTGTGTGTGTGTGTGTGTGTGTGTGTGTGTGTGTGTGTGTGTGTGTGTGTGTGTGTGTGTGTGTGTGTGTGTGTGTGTGTGTGTGTGTGTGTGTGAGTGTGTGTGTGTGTGTGTGTGTGTGTGTGTGTGTGTGTGTGTGTGTCCTGAGGATTCCCCTCTGCTGTACTCAGCCCCCCCTTCTTCTCCTCCCGTCCTCCACATTCCTTTGTTTTCCTCGACATGCTGTTCCAGTTTCGAGGGGCTTCACCTTCTCTCCCTGAATCACATCAGCATTTCCTTTCATCTCCCCCTCACTCCCCACTGCCCTCCGATTGTCCTGCACGGCCTCCACAGGAGAGCAGGCTCACAGAGGGGTGTTTACAACTCCTCACCCTGTCAACGCTGACCCCCTCCACTCAATACCTCCCACACCCTTTAAATCCCTCTCTGGCCTCCACGTTCACCTTTCCTTCTTATCTTGCTGACCCACACTCGACTGCCTGAACATGTTGGCAGTCATTTGTGGGGGCAACAAATGAGGGGGAGGGCACGCAGGGGGCAAGTGAAATGGACAGGTCCTTTGAGGGGCCGGGGGATTCCAGGGAAATGTACATTTGTGAGCCTTCCTGCTGAGCGCCGGCAGAGCAAACTGCTTTTTATATTGTTCCGTGTAGTCTGGTCGAGTAGTACCTTTTCTTGCATGCTTTTATTTTGGTGTGTGCATTTATTAGACAGACCCCAATGGGGGTTGATACAGGAAACAACAGGAAAGGCGACTTGCTAGCCTAGTATGCACCTAAACCACTAAGGTCAACATTACACTAGAAGAGAACTAATCGCATGACTTGTTATGTAACAAGGAGCCAGGGTTTGAAGCTGCTGCAAATGTTTGATTGTTGCTTTACAGAAATACATACACTTGTCTTCTCTTGTGTAGAAAGGCATTTCAATTTCTTTCTCATTTCATGTTGATGCAGATGAAGCTCTCATTCTTCCCAGTACATCTCACTGCATCTGCACTGCTCTTCTCTTCACTGTTGTTGCTGCTTTCCTCGCCCTCCTTCTTGTGACTTGCTGCAGGGCCAATGTGTGACCCCCCCCCCCTCCTGGGCTGTGCCTGGCCTACATGGCCTACCCCGATGCTCCCTCTGTTCCTGCAGAGTGTGCAGGCTGCTCCTCTTCCTCTGTCTCTGCTGAGAGGAGTTCAGCTGAGGTGATGGGGGAATGAAGTGTCCTGGTTCTCAGGGTTATATTTCATGACTGCTTCCAACCTAGCAGGACACTCTCCTGTTACGAATGAATCTCATTTATTTGTGTGGCTTTGACCACCTTACGTATGTTGTTATCAATATAGATTGAATTGAAGGAGATGGGCTGATTCTATGGCTTCCTTTGCTGCCTGTTCTTCAAAGTAATGCAGTTTAGTGTGAAGGCAGGAGGAGACCTTCAATGTGAAACTGGTGCTGACAATGAAAACAGATGTTTATTGCTGTTGTTATTGCGTTCATTGCAACAACACAATATAAACATTTACCAGTATTAGGTATACAATTCAGTAGAATCACATGAGGCTTATTTAGGCCTGTTGTCACATACTTACTTACTCATGTTGCTCTTACTCATTCAAGCTTGAGAGTTTCTCACACACACAAGTGCCATTGGCTGCTGGAATTATTCTTTAGGTTTGTTTGAGATTGCACGTGTATTTAAGATACAGAGGTTTATTTGTAGCTTTTCAATGGTTGCTCACAATCGTCCTGTCTGATCATTTGATGCTTTCTCAGACCACCAGTAGACTAAGTATGTGTAATCCTGCATTTCAATGCTGTTTCCCCCTCAATATTATTGTCATTTGTCAAATGTGTGGCAGAAGTTACTAGAAAATGCACGCATCGTGAATGGCTGATGCACTTTTCCCAATCCTGAAAATCTGTTATTGACAGATGTAATTGTGTGAGAGGAGGTTTTGAACTTGTCTGTGAGTGCATCCTGAGCCTCCCTCCAGGAGGTGTTTGTGTGCTGCCCTCACTACAGTCTGACCCACCTGGCCTGTCACGATAATTAATTTTGTTGGACGATACATTTTTCTGGAAATGATTGCGATAAACGATAATATTGTCAGCGCCGTTATCTCACAAGCAAAAAAACCTCCTTAAAACAACAGTCAAGTGTACAGTCCACTGTTCGAGCAAGGAACACCAACATGTTTGCATTGTCGGGCATCTTTGATTGTAAACTGTTGGGAAGGTGGGGGCCCTCCAACTCCAGCTGCCGTGTTTTCTCCCAGCTGGGAAAACAGAATGGGGTGGTTGTGTTTTAGGTGTAGTTTAAAATGCGTGGTATTGCCTGCTTTTGTCGCTACCTTTTTTAAACAAATGCAACACACCGCCCGGCTCATTCATGTCTGTATAGGTTCGCCTTGTTGATTTGGCTTGAATCCAAAATACTGCCACGCCGGAGAATCAAGATGTGTAGTTATGTGTAGTAACCAATTTCATTTCACTTTCAATTCCCCACGAGTAAGTCACACGTTGTCTCCCGCTTGTCGCAATATTATTAATTTGGCTGCTGCACACGCACGCGGAGTGTCCTGACCTGGCTGTGTGTCAGCCCCGGCCCTCACAGCGCGAGTGGCCGGCAGCCACAGCGCTCCTGGCGGTCACAGCGCTCCTGGCGGCCACAGCGCTCCAGCGCTCCTGGCGGCCACAGCGCTCCTGGCGGCCACAGCGCTCCTGGCGGCCACAGCGCTCCTGGCGGCCACAGCGCTCCTGGCGGCCACAGCGCTCCTAGCTAAAATGTTGGTCACATCCTTATGTAAACGGAAATGTATCGAGCTCAGAAAAGATATCGAGTCCATTTTTATTTATCGTACGATAAGTCAATTAATCGATTATCGCGACAGGCCTAGACCCACACAGGATGAGCAGTAGCCGTGGTAACAGGGCATCTAGGTTGGACCAGCTCAATTTGGAGTTAGGATCATGTTTTTTGTAGCAGACTCTCACTCCTCAGGTGACACGTTATTAATTGGACTAGTGAGCAGCTCGAGTGTTTCACAATCCTCAACATCATGCCAATATTTCATAAATCATGTCCTTACAAAACCCTCGGATTTCTCTTCCCAGTTTGTCTATTATTACAACACCACGCCTGTATTTGTTTTATATCTTCCCAATATACAAGAAAATACTAGTATTTTAAACTTGTGATTAATGACCAAACATTATTATTGTGATTAACACGATTACATTTTCTAATTGTTTGACAGCACTGGTATTAACTGAGAACTGGTTAACTCTCTAAATAAACAACATTTCAGTTTGCAAAGACCAAATGCATCGCTGTATTTAACTGTTGAGAAGGCAATGCACTTCTGGCTCTTTGTCTGCCGGAAATTAAGGAAGAAAAAATAAATTCAAATCACTACAGTATTTCCTTTTAGGCTTTTTGATATGTTCAGACCTCCTGAACTTGGTCAGTGTAAGCATATTTGTTAAAGGGGACCTATCATGCAAAATGCACCTTTGTACGTCTTTTATACATGAATATGTGTCCCCGGTGTGTCAGGGAACTCACCATGTGTCAGAAAACACAACCCTCTCTCTTTTCCTCCATACCCAAATCTCTAAAAACGGGGCTGCAACGGATCTGATACAGACTGATACAGATTTGAAAATAGTGTGAGGTCAGTGACGAGGAGCTCCGCCTATATGGCCAACTCTCCACCTATCAGGGGAATGAGAGGTTGCCGTGGCATGGTAACAGCATGGTAACATGACGCTTGTAACTCGGCCCCCTCCTTTGCAGGGGGGCGTGGTCAGCTGCAGCGCATGCAAAGACGGGGTGGAGGAAAGCAAAATAGAGCGAAATGAGGCATGGCTAAAAGCATGATCTGTTTGGTATTTTGAAAAAGAAAACGTATATAAATATACCTTTAATATAGGTATGGCCCTACAATATATTATTCAAATATAGCATGATAGGTCTCCTTTAAGTTTCATCCAAGCAAAAAGCTCTGACTTATATTTAAGTGTCCTCTGAGGCTTTTATTGTGAAAAGTAATCGTGGAAGAGGTGAGGGTGTAATGCTCTGAAACGGCTGTTGACAATATGGGAAGAAATACAGGTCTACAGAGTGTCTTTGTTACTGTGTTAGTCTGTGTTAAGAACAAACTGCAGATGACAAAATGTAGGAACTAAGCAAAGGCCACGGCTTCTATGATGTATTCCCTTTCCCTGTTAACGCAGGTTAATGCCAGGTGACGAAAGGGTCTTGGAGAGTCACTAAAGAGATTTCACTCAAAGACGTATAGGATAGGGATGCTTCGATCGCCAATTTTGGGGCCGATCGCCGGAATCAGTATCGGCCGATACCGATCGCCGATCCGATCGAGTGGGCGGGGCCTAAATGGAAGATTTAAACATCACTTTAAATCTTCCATTTAAAGTGATGTTTAAAACTCAGTTAATGGGGCTCATTCACTGCAGCTTCCACAAACAACAACCAACTTAATTATTACATTCAAATGATGTACATTATTCAAGTTTACATTCACTTTGGATAATAACACGGGAGAAATGAGCGGAAGCGCTCTCTTTTCCTCTCTCCCCCTCTCTCTCCCCCTCTCCTGACAGCCTCTCAGTATCTCACAGAGCTCACTGATCCAGTAATGAGTCACCCGACAGTGAAGAATACATATATTTATAACTAGTTTAGCTAGTTCCAGAGGTAGATAAAATAGCGAAGTGTGCTAGGTCTAACTCTTGTGTGTTTCGCACACAAGAAAATCCTGCAAATCCTGCAAATCCTGCATCACTCACGTTGCATACCGCTATTTTACTGTCACCTTAAAATACTGCCAGACCGGTGAAGCCATTTTGGCGAGCTTGTTTTGCCGCGCACAGAGAAAAGTGGGGGGGTGGCATTGAGATATATATATTTTTTTAATCCTCTGGAGCAGAGAGAGGAGCTATTGTTATTGATTAGTGCATCAGTGTTTCTTAGGGTCAAAACACTAAACTCACTAAACTAAACTAAACTTAAAATGAAAGCGTTTAGTTTATTTAATAAAAGAGCACAAGTTCAACGTGTAAAGTGAGAGTAGATATAGATTAGTTGCAATTTGGTTAAAAAAAAAATATCAAAGAAAAAATTATAATCTTCTTTTTTTTTTTTTTTAAACACCTTGAATTTCAGGGGGGGGGCGCGGGGCTCCGTTGGCGGGGCTCCGTTGGCGGGGCTCCGTTGGCGGGGCTCCGTTGGCGGGGCGCAGCACCCCTCCAAGACAATGGTAGGGGAAACACTGCACGATCGACTTATTGCCAGCAGAGAAGACTCTGCTGTGCTAATCCCTTTCCATGAATGTCATGAATGGACACATGCAAAGGAATAGCAGGCGTCTGCTGCAGCTGGAGCTTAGCGACAGGTCTGCCAGCTCTAACCACTGAGCTATATGGTGGCCCATGAATGCCAATCTTGCTGTTGATGTGAGCTTTTTCCAGTCCAGATCTGTCTGAGTGTACTACCCTGTTCTGAGCTCCATTCACACACAGGCAGATATACTGGAAACTGAATATAAGGAAAGCTGGGAAGACCAGAGTGCATAATCACAGCGCGGCCCCCAACAACACTCTGCAGCCAACCTCCATTTCAGGGTCTGCATGTCTGAGTATTGATGCGTTTTGACTTTGTGTGCTTAAGAAAGGTCTGGCATGAAGCATCTTCCATCTGGTCAGCCGGCCTTGTCTGCTCACATGACGGCTCTCCTGTCTGCTCTGCCGGAGAGATGCCAGCAACTGGGAAATGCTGGCTACAAAGTGGTCATTAAGAAAATTGGGAGGCTGGTTCTGTTCCCTGTCATGAAACTGGGGCAGGGGGACAATGAATTGGTTTCCATTCAACTGCTTACTTCCATCAGAGCCTTCATGTTGGACCCAGGTGCAACTGTACCTACCTTCTTGCATTGTCACAATTACAATGATTTGACTAAGCCAGTGTCGGGATCAGTCATTTCTTTACATACGGTCACACAAGCAGTCAGAGGCAGCACATTGACGGCTGCTTCATTAAATTGGACTTGTTCCAACTTTTACACTCAACTGATCTTAAACATATGATGCACGTCCACTGATGGAATATTTTAGAACAGTCAGACTTTAGACCGTTTAGTTTTCTGAATTGTTGTTGCCTATCTAAGGAATGCTACCTGCTGTCATCAGAGCCAGTGTTATGTTGTTTGCTAGAGAAGGCACATGACATGTCACAATCATAGAAATCTGTCTAGGAACAGCGTCATGTATGCACCGGGTTTCTGTACCAAACTCTACTACTCTGTGTAGAACGAGTGTGCCTAGTTGAAGTTACCATTATTACCTTGACTAAAACATTCCGTTGAGGCCTTATGCACTGTGCAGAGGAGCAAAGAAGGACGTTCTCTAGCTTGTTGAGGAATAATAACCAAGCTGGGATGTCATTTCTCCTTGCCGCCTGGTTTGTTGCTCGGGCAACCAGCCATGACAGACCTGGCTGTTCAGCGGATGGGTGGGGGGCGCACAGTCCAGCGAACAAAGCCCAGACATAGTCTGCTCCAGGCTTGGGAAACAACCTAGCAGCTGTCTACTACAGCATAGATTTGCTGGTGGTTTTGAGATAATCGTTGTTCAATATTCTGAGGAAATATGATGCTGAGACTGAAATATGTTGCATGTCATATTTGTGTTCACATTTTAGTTTCCAGGCACAAAAAAAAACCTGCCATTGGAAGTCCTGATCAGGGACTGCTATGCCCGTCACAGTATTGCACCGACTGCAAAACACACTTTTTGCATGGAGCTATTCATATATTGAAGTGGCTGTGGCTGCTTTTTCTTTTACCTTGCCTCCCTTATAATGTTTAACACATCCTCTGAAAATCAAAACTTCTGAATAATGACATGTCTTATGTTTGACAGCCCCAGAATGAACTTATTTCTGTATTAGGCTTGATTCAAGATGTAACACCATTGTCGCTAACAATGGCAGCTTGAGGCTACTCCTATAGCCGCGTTCACACCGGAGTACTTTTCCCCGTACTTTTCCCCTTTAGTTCCGTTAGTACCCCTTATGTTGCATTCACACCAAAAAGAGTACTTAGTGCCGGGAACTTTTACCCCCATTTTTAGTGCCTGCTAGAGAGGTGATACTATCCTGGGGGGAAAAAGTGCCCCAGTTCTGATTGGCTGGGCGAATTGCAAACCGCGGCCCGTAAAACTCTGAAAAGTTTTGTGAAGCCGCCATTGTATTTGTGGCATTAGCATTATTAGCATTAGCATTAGCCCCGCGCACCAACGGAGAGAGAATAACTTATGGCAACACAAAAAAAAACATGGGAGTGGTGGAGATGAGGAGGTGTCGGCGTTCTGGTGATTTACTCGGAAGGCTTCAGTAGAAGCTGCTGGGAGTCCCAGGAGCTTCTACTGAAGCCAGTCCCCAACTCCGGGGACTTCCGGCCGGGGACTTCAGGCAGTATACGCCGTGAAGTTGTTTGCAGCCTGCCAGTAAACCCAAAGTAGAAGAAGACGAAGTGACGTCAGCGGCTCATTTGCGTAATCTTCCCTCAGGGAAAAGTACTCTGGTGTGAACGCGATTGGTACTTAGTGCCCTGGGGTAATAAGTGCCGAGGGCACTAAGTGCCGGCACTAAGTACTGCAAAGTACGCGGTGTGAACGCGGCTATTTGTAGTTTTCAGCTCAAATATTTAAAGGTGAAGCAGCAGAAAGGTGTGGACTGATGGTTGTGTGGTGGGAAAACAAAGTGCAAATAAGCTACAATTGTGGTGTTTTATCAGGCTTCAGGTGAAGTGTGGCCAGCTGGATCTTTGGTAGGGTCAGCTGAAAGCCCCAGAGATGCTCTGTTGTGTAAGACTGTGGCTATTCAGTGAAGGTCCGTTCTCTGCTTCTTTGTTCCAGCAGGCAGTTATATGTAGCTCAATAGTAATCCTTAACCAGGGATAAGGATTTGCTGCTTAAAAAAATCAACAAGTTCTGCAAATTTGCTCAGTTTCTTTGCATATGTTCCCAGCTCATGAGCTGGGTGCAGCCCTCCGGTCATTCAGCACCAGCGCTGCATGATATATTGTGTCGTGACGATAATCGCGATATGCGCATGCGTGATATTCACATCGCGTGGACTTGCGATATTATGTAGGCAAATTAACTCAAACACGTCATGTTACAATTATTTTGCTGCTTGCTACCAAAGGAAAACTTACGCGGCTCTCATGTCAGGGGTACATCACAATCAAAATCTCCAAAGCAAACGGACCCGGTGATTAAAGGTACAAACACTGAATAAAGTAGTTTCATGTGTTTCTCCAGGGCAGTTCGGCGCTGCTAACCGAGCTAGCTCTGATAACTTAAGATTAGGGCTGTACCCGAATATCCGAATATTCGTTCGTTGGAGTACTATTCGGGTTTCAATTTCGTTATTCGGATATTATTATTTTTTTTTTTTGAATTTATTGAAATCTCCAATATCAACGTAAAAGCTTGTGCCTCTTCGGGGGGGGGGTGCTAACACTTAACCATAAACGTTATCGCTTACTTTCTCCGTCTTTATATGTAGATATTACTTTTTCTCCATTAATCTCCGTCACGTTGTTTCCATAGCAACAACAACTTCCTGTCAACTGCGCTAACTCTCCTTCAAAATAAAAGCATGTCCATACAATGTAGAAGGCCAAGCCAAATTACACTTAAGACATATACAACTGGAATGAAAGTAACAAACACAATGCAATATCCTTTTCAATTTCAAAGAACACAAATTGGGTTGTATACATTAACAAATAACTATACAACAACAATACTGTAGAATAACAAAACCGCGCGGAACGAATATTCGCTGCTGATTACTACCGAATATCCGGAGCCCGAAAAATGGTATTCGGGACAGCCCTACTTAAGATCCAGACGTCCGTGACTAAAATCCTTCATCTAGTTGAATATAGTTTAAAAAATCTTAATTGTATAGCATTAAAGTTCAAGAAAGGATGGTTTGCGGGGAAAAAAAACGTTCTTTTCTTCAATTCCTGTATGTTTTCATATCGCAATATATATCGCAGGGGGGGGGGAAATCGCAATGTCATTTTTTTCCAATATCGTGCAGCCCTAACCAGCGCTGAGAGTAAATTACAATGTTTTACCCATAACAGGCATGGCTGTCTAACTGCATTGCAGTGTAAACTATGGCTCGTTACCAGGCAGAGAAATTCGACTTGGCTCCCAAGAAAAAAGTCATCAGCAAGACTCAGTCAGGACTGATGCGAGGGAAATTGCTTCTTAAGAAAACCACTAAGATTATGCCTGCTTCAGAATCAGAAATCCTTTATTTATCAACAGTGGGGACATTTACAGTGTTACAGCAAAGGGGACATTATAGATAGGTAAGGCATACATCAAATGAGTGGACTAACATGTTAAATGAAGTATTATAAAAGTAAGTGAACATATAACAACACAAATAGTGGGGGTGGGGAGGCTGGCACTTGGCAGAGTGGACCTCCTCTACCTCAGCGCTCCTCCCCCTTAGATAAGCCCCTGCCTCCCTCATTCACAAATGTTCCAGCCCAAAGGCAGACAGGAAACTGCACATGTGGCGAGGGAATACACACAGCAGCCCCCCCTCACGCTGAAAACTAGCTCCCTACGCTGATTCCTACCTCGCTCTATTGAAACAATCTGCTCTGATTGAAGTCTGTCATGTATGGAGATTCAAAATGTCTGTTTCAGAAAGGTGTTGGTTAGCTTGTTTATCTCCTGCTGTCTGTCAGGGGCTTCTGCTTTGCCGTTGCTTAGCGACTGCAGCAGAATCCAACATTGTGTGTGTGTGTGGCGATATATATATATATATATATAACGTAACAGTAATAATAAAAGTAGTAATTGGGGTTATTTAACATTTATGATCAGTTTCCAGAGATAGTCAAAAGCAGACTCTTGCATTAGATACTGCTGATATGCGACATTCCATTATCAATATACAAGACAACAAATGTAAATGTGCCTGTTTTATCTCAGCGTTATGGACAGATCTTAGACAACACACACACACACACACACACACACACACACACACACACACACACA
>CALSBZ010046761.1:448051-462878 GCA_943591055.1 Gobionotothen gibberifrons
ACACACACACACACACACACACACACACACACACACACACACACACACAGTGTGTGCCCTGCTACCACACTGGAAAAAATGCTGCTCCAAAGATAAGTAAACAAATAATCAAAACAAGGTGTTTTCGCTTGTAATAAATAAAAAGTGAACATTTGCATGGTAAGATTTCTTGAAATGAGATGGGATATTTAAATACATGAAATCTTGTAATTAGCTGGTTTATATTTGACCAGAATCAGGAAATGTTGCTGTCCAATGAAAATGTGAAAGAAAACGTTTCACTCACTAGATATTAGACAAATATACTGGACAAGATTTCAAGTTTTTGTAGGTCAATGCTGAGATGAAGCAGGCAGAGCCCCTCTCCTGCTCGACACTGCCTCCTCCTGTCCTGCTGCGAGCCTCTCTGCTACAGGAGGAGAGGAGTGAGTAAGCAGCTCAGACATTTGTAAGCCTTTGTTTTCATTTTGCTGCAGCTGTTATTATCTCTTATGTAACTTGATTAAACATGCAGGCTCCTCCAGCGGTCTGCAGATGAGAGCTCTGTGCCAGGCTGACAGAGAGAATGGGACGGTGCAGTCTGTCTGCAGCATGTTCACCTCGGATGACTCTAAGCAGTGTGTCTGGGAGTGATGATGTCACACCACTTTTCTTATAAATACTGTATCTCCCTCTCTCTCTCCATCGGCTCACCTCACTTCACATCTCTCAAGACCCCAATTGACTCCGTCCACCCACAATCCTCTCTGTTTAGGAATTAAGCTAAAGGGCTGCTTTGGCACCTGCATGCCTGTCATAAATCATGGTGTTTCAGTCGTGTCCCTCTCACCATCTGTGCTGCCTGGGTCAGGAAGTGTCAGGGAGGGACGCTCAGAGGCCTATCTGAGGCTTCAGCTGCTCAGCTTATGTGTGTGTGTTCAACAGACACTTTGGCACTGCATGCTGGGAAAAAAAGTGCAGAGGATTGAGTCAAATTGCCCTGTAATACTACCGTATATTTTGATGTGACAACATAAAATCCGATTAGTGAAGTGTGACATTTTTCTTTTGGCGTGTCCTCAATTTCTCAATTCCATTTGTTTTTTTGTTGTCTCAGTTGGCTTTCTCTTTTTCCAAGTGCAGATATTGAACATGGTAGAAATTAGCCCAATATAATCATTACCTTGTTCTGGAAATGTGATTATTTTGGTTTCTTTTGCAACAGTTTTGCTTAATGTTTGAGATGCACTATGGCCTATTGATTAAAGACTACCTGCTTACAGAAAAATTCAAGCAGTCTTAGACCCCGTCTACACGGAGACGAAACGGGTTGTATCCGCTACAGTTCTCTATCGCAGTGATTCTCAAACTTTTTTCAATAATGTACCCCCTTTGATAACAAATTCAGCCAAGTACCCCCTGATCATCGCAAAAACTATTTGTTAGGGACAAAATGCCTATATAAAGAGGTACAGTACAGTGCTGCACCATCAGAGTCTGATTTATTAAAACAACAACATTGTAACTGAGAAACACTTAAATGCTACATTTCAAATGTTTACAATCCATCACTAAATTCATGGCAAACCAATTTCAACATCATGCAATAACACTACGACGACATTAGTTGCATTGAACTGATCTTTTTTATAAGTTGTACTTACAATGTAGTGAGAAACATGGGCTTGTGCTTCACTGAGGATCTTTGTCATTCTGACAGGGAGGCAACTGCAGTTATTACACTTCACGTTTTGAAATATGTGTAACTCTGTTCATATAAAACCCACACTGCTCAAACTTCGTTACTTTTCCTAAAATTGGTATATTTATCTTTTCTTTTTTTTCTTTCATTAACATAAAATAAATCTCACGTATCCCCTGCAGTACTCCAACGTACCCCTAGGGGTCCGCGTACCCCCATTTGAGAACCATTGCTCTATCGCAGGAGTGGCCAACCCGCGGCTCTCGAGCCCCATGCGGCTCTTTGCCCAGTCTCATGCGGCTCCTCAGTTCATATAGAATTGTAATTGTGTTTTTTTTTTTTTGCGCATATGTATCCCAGTTCACAAAGGGTTAACAACACACAAGTTCCAGCCCAATTGTTACACAGAGTTTTCAACAAAGAAGTGCTTTAGCCAATCAGAATGCAGACCCTGCAGTGCTGGAGGCGGGCTTTACTGCACTCGCGATGTGACAGTGAAGGGAGAGATCTGCTTCAGATCGGCAGAAATATAACTCAGATAAAACCGTAATAACTCAATACAATGTTGTCAAATCAAAATGGTAACAATTTGCAGTTGTATATGTGTATGTGAGAAGGCCTGCTCCAGGAAAGCTGGCTACTGACACAGAAGGGCCCCCGAATTTGATGATTCGCGGTAAAGAAATAAACAAGAGAGAAAATGCATCTGTCAGCAGAGCTTCTGTCAGCCCAGCCCACTCTCTTCAGTCTGCGCACAAATGACACGACTTTGCAAAGGCGTGCAATAGATACTCAGAAGTCCGTTTTTGCGTGCATATGATACTCCCACGTTACGTTTGTTGTGAACGTATCTTAAATGCGTTTATTTTCTACATATCTTTGCCATTTATTTAACCCTAACCCTAACCATAACCCAATAAGCTGCTGTGTCGTTTATTGCACCGCAAACATTAAAACTGTCATTGGAACGGCGATCAAGCCTGACGCCACAGAGCACTTTGTTTTAATGTTTGAGGTGCAATATCAGCGTATCATATGCACGCAAAAACAGACTTCTACATATCTATTGCACGCCTTTGCAAAGTCGTGTCATTTGTACGCAGACTGTGAGACCGGGTTGGTCAGCCAGAGGGTTAGGTAAAAGTTCATGTGAGGAGAATTAACAAAATTACACTATTTATTTACATTTATTTTTAAATAACTGTCATGATTCTGTGTGTGAGATACAAACAGGGAGAAAAAAGTCCAGGCATTTAAAAAAAAATTATTAACAAAGATCTCAAATGTGCCCTTTCATGCATTTGAGCCCCTTCCACATCCTCTGCACGTTTCAAGAAGCAACATGCATAGTAAGATGACAACTTTTTTCAAATGTTTTGAACTAAGAGTTTGTGTGAGAGACACAATATTAATGGTTGACTATAACTGGCCTCTGGTCTTAATAATGGTAGGAGAGGTTTAAGTCAATTTCTGTCAATATCATCGACTGTGACATTTATAGGAAATCTGGCTGAGCGGAGGTATGTGTTTCTGTATGTGAGAGGGTGTGTGTGTCTATGGGAGGGTGTGTCTTTGAGTGTGTGTGTGTGTCAATTATTGTTAATTTTTCGATTTTCATTTTGTATGTGTGAGAGATAGAGAGGGGCACATAGAGGAAGAGAGTGAGGGAGCACACAGAAAGGGTGAGAGCAAGAGAGAGAGAGGTCGGGGGACATACAACCAGCATGTGCCTGTGTGTATGATGTGGCTCTTTGCAGTAAGTGGAAAGAGGAGGTTCCTAGCTTTCTAATGATATCAGGCAGTGGGGTAGGGGTCGTTGGGCTCATCGGACATTTATGAGAGAAAATCTCTAATGTCCGAGTGCAAGTGAATGCACCACAAGACACGAGCCTTGTAACTCCTCCCCCGGCCCTGGCGCGAGCGTGGAAATATGATTGGCGGCGATTTCATTTTACGGGACAGCGCAAATCGAGAAGCATTCGGACCCAAGTACTGTACACGGAAGGAACGAGGTATTTGCGGTCTACAATGACAGAGAAGAGACTGTCAAGTTTGGCTGTACTCAGCATTGAATCAAAACGCACTAAAGCTTTGGATCTTATTCAGTTTGTGAGGCGTTTTGCTGTCATAACAGTGATTGACAGCTGATAGGAATAATATGATTGTTAATATTATCATATTAATTCAGACAAACATCGATGAGACAGTTAATGTATGTACTTATTGCAGCAGTCTGCATAGATTTGGTACCCCTGGTCTAAGAGTGAAACAAACTCATTCAGTTATTGTTCAGTTAAAATGCATTCAATGATGTCTGCCATCTTATATATTTCTATTTAAGGCTTTACTGATGTGCCACAATAATGTCATCTAATGTTATTCAGTTAAAATATCAATATTTGTGGATTTTAAAAGTCAACATTATTATGACTGCGATTAAATCAGCATATACTTCTGCCAGGGGATGCCACCCCTCAAAATCTCATGCCACCCCATGAATATTTTTCTAGATCCACCCCTGAGTAGGCTATTTTTTTGTTTCGTTTATTTAATAAGTTAATTTCAGGACAACTTTGGGAATTTTGTTTGTTTGTTTTGAGATTTAAATAGATTTTGAAAGTGGAGAGAGAGAGAGAGAGAGAGAGAGAGAGAGAAGCAGCGATGTCTGCGTATTTGCAATACTGTAGCTCAAGCCTTTATGCAACTTAGGCCTATACATTGTTTATGTTACTTATATGACGTTGTGTCCATGGTTTTGAGTCTGTGTGTGTTGAGCGCAGCGCAATCTGCTTTTTGCAGTACAGTAACTAAAGTAGGACTAAGCATATCGGTAGTTTTTTGTAGACCCGTCTGCCCGTTGTGTGAGTGTACTGCGCGCGTGCGCACTTGTGGCATTTGGGATGACCTCATTAAAATACCGTCCGCCATCCTCTTTGAGAAACATACACAACGCAGACAGACACCGGTCACACGTGTGACAAAAGTATCAGATAGGCTTCAATTTACTTTTGATTGTCTCTAATTAATTATAAAAAAATATCGGCGCTTTAACACTACGTTTTTATATGTACTTATTTTTACGGTTTGCATATGAGGTGGTCCGCGAAAATCCTTGATAATAAATAGTGGTCCGCATTAGGGCTGCACGATATTGAAAAAAACTGAGATTGCGATATTCTTTTCCCCAGCGATATATATTGTGTTTTTTTTTAACTATATTTAACCGGATGAAGGATTTTAGTCACGGACGTCTGGATCTTAACTGGTTGACTCATCATACCTTAAGTCATGATCTAACATGTCATGATAATGCAGGTTGCTTCCCCTCAAATAAGGGGGTTCATCTGTGAATGAAGAAGAGTGGTGTCTGGAAGGGATCCAAGAGATTAAACGTATTACATTAAACTATAGGAAGCTTCATTATCACATTAGGGAATTAACATACGTGACAAAATAGGTCATTTAACTTTTTATTCCACAATTAAAACCTTTTTTGTGCAAATAGCAGCAAAGTAGTGGACATCTTTTAAACAACATTATAACAATTAAATTAAGAACAGCTATACACCAGCTCCTTTATGCCGTGTTGAACCTTTCTCATATGGTGTAACACCGGCAAAGGCATCTGAAATAGTTGTTTGCTGTGCATGCAGAGCCTGCATGTCACTCCACTCAAGTACCCCTGACATGAGAGCCGCGCAGGTTTTCCTTTTGTAGCAAGCAGCAAAATAATTGTAACCTGACGTGTTTGAGTTAATTTACCTACTTAATATCGAACGCCCTAAAAAAATAAATAATAATAATAATAAATCGCACGTCCCTGCTATGTGAATATCGCGCATGCGCATATCGCGGTTATCGCCATAACACGGTATATCGTTCAGCCCTAGTCCGCATAAACAAAACGTTTGAGAACCCCTGGTATAGACGGTTCGTCCACACGAAGCCGACACGAAAACACGGATAACGGCTCCCAAGGTGGGTAGATCTGCGGACGAAACGCTCTGGGGGGCCAAACGGCTCCGTGTGTACGCCCCCTATACCAGGGGTGGGGAACCTCCGGGCAGTCTACGGTCCGCGAGGCCATTTGGTACGGCCCTCGAGGTAATTTATAAACACACGCAAAAAAAATTAAGAAATCGAGACCGCAAAAAAAATTAAACAAGCGAGTGCCTGTTTTTCCTGTCCAAGGTCATGGTCCTTGAACACAACACGAGCCTAACGTGTCATCACGTGGTATATGTCTTGTCTGACGGGGGTGAAGTGCTGCCGGAGAGCACAGGAACGCCGCTCCGGCACTTAAAAAATTGCAAAAGGCATACCCAGAAGGAGCCGTACATATGCCGCAGTTTTTGCGTGGCTGTGTCTTTAGTTGAAAGCCCAGTGGCGATCTTTTCATCTGTCATCCTGATCATACAGTCAATAACTTTGTTGTTATTAGCATCTGGTTAGCTAGCTATGCTAACGAATATAAGAAGCTTTTTCTACAACCAGTGATGTAAATGTTCAGTGAGGCACATCTTTATATGATCATTATAGTTATAAAAAAAGAAGAGAATAAAGGAAAAACTGGTATAAAATACTATATGACAGTAAAAAAAAAAAAAAGTTGTTAATAAACAAGAATACAGTTTAAAAGGAGAGTGATTTGTAAAATATCCATAAAGAAAAAAAAAAACTGCTTCCAGTTCTGTTTCATATGGGTGTTGAGAGATGTATCCATAGAGCTCTTAATTTTGCTCTCAAAGTGCACCAGATTGATGCTTTCAACTTCAACATTTAAAACAAAAAATCTTCCCAGGGGAGGACCCCCCTAGAGGATGTTAGGTCCACCCCCCACTTAAATCATGTCCACATGGATTGGAAACTAAATACATTTGCACACATCTTGTGTCCATATCTTTCTGTTTTGGTGGTCATGCCACACCGTGCACGTGCATGCATGCGCAAGTCATGGTAAGATATCTGGATTCAGAGGTTGCTTTTTCTTTGCACAGCATGAAAGAAAGGCCAAATGAATGGGCTCTGATTTTAGTTTTTTTAAGCAGAGGTTGAGTTCAATAATTTGTACGGCCCTCGGAGGATGTTGTAAAAATTGAAATGGAAAAAGGTTCCCCTGCCCTATAGATGAGAGTACCTACCTCACTTCCGTTCGAAAATTATGGCCCCACCCACTTTTGGGGGAAAACAACTTGTCATTTGAATGGCGGTCAATACAAATTCTGAAGTTTTTGCCAATCCGATCAGACATTTTTGAAAACCGTGGATTTTTGGATCTTCAAAGAGCCTGATTACTATGGCCAGTCAGGCAAACAATTACATGAAATCATTTGAAATCGACAATCGGGCTCGATATATGGTTAAATTAAAATTAGTAGGCGAGGCTGTAATGTCGCCAGCTGTTACTCTCATGAGCGAGGCGGAAAATAATTGCCAAAAAGCTGCTGTGTCGTTTATTGCACCTCAAACATTAAAACAAATCTAGAGTTACGTGTTTCTGTACTTCCTGTAACAAAAAAGGACAGTAAAAGAAGAGCTCTGTGGCTTCAGGCTTGATCGCCATTCAAATGACAGCGTGGGTTTCCCCCAAAAGTGGGCGGGGCAGTAAAGTGACGTAGATGTTACTCTCATCTATGGACATCGATAGCCTACTGCTATATTTAACCATATATCGAGCCCGATTGTCGATTTCCAATGATTTAATGTAATTGTTTGCCTGTCTGGCCATCGTAATCAGGCTACAGCGGGTCGAGCGGTCTCGTGTGAACGGACACATTTATTGAGCCGATTTCGTGTGAACGGAAGACTTTTTTGATATCGAATTTGGTACATTTTCGATTCCGTTCCGGCCTAAGGCCCCAGTTACACGGAAACGAAAATGAAAACAAACAGATGTCGATATCATTAAAGTCCCTCCATCACCCTGTTCTGATGGATCAGATCTGCCAGCCAGTTCCCACTGCCGTTACGCAACACATAGCGGTCCAAGAAGACCAGCTGGCTCTCTGGCCCGTAGAACCAGTTGTAGTTAGAATCTGCAATGGCCACCGTCCGCTGAAATCCTGGTGAAAACACAGGGGAAACTTTATTGGTGGACAAAAAGACAAATAAAATGCTCATGTATGACTGATGCTGAAATGTGCAGTGCAGACAAGGCAGGAAGAGATGACTGTGTGATGTGTGGAATCTTTGTCAATTCCAACAAACTACCACACAGAGCTCAGCACAAAGAATTTCCCCTGAAGTCACGGATATGTTACAAAGATGCCCCCCCCCCCCAGCATGAACCTCAGCCCCCTCTGCTGTGACCCGGCTCAGTCCACAGCCCAGCGCAGATTGTTGGCACTGATTTGTTGTCTGTGATTATGTGATACCCCTTTCACACCAACGCGGTTCCAGGGCCGGTTCGGAGCTGGAGCTTGAAAAGCACAGTTTTTTTCCTGTTCACACTGCAGCAGAGCCGCCTCTAAGCGCCGGAATCCGGTTCGTTTCAAGCACTAGAAAGCAAGCACCGCATATGTCACGCTTATGTCGGAGGCAGGGGCAGGGGCATCAGTTGTAATGTTATACCATAGTAATTAATGCTGCAAAGCTGGGTATTTTGAGCTTGGCGCATGCAGAGGCTAACAACAGCTAGCTCTAACGCCATCAAATAGGACGTATATTTACCTTCTTTCTCCCACGGAATCGTCGTTGAAGTTGATGATGATTGTAAAGAACTTTTGAATGTAGCATGTAACGACTGTAAAGTTGGTAGTAAAGTCTTCCCATTTCTTCCATTTCGTTTCGACAGAGCAAAACCGAAACGAGTAGCGCTCCAATACAATCGGACATTGTTGTTGTTGTCGATTTGAGGGGTTTCCGCGCGGTTTGGCTTTATGAAGCAGGCACGCAAACGCAGCAGCAGTGTCAGAGCATTAGAATGTGAAGATGTTGTTGTACAAACTCAACATCCTGTCGGGTCAAGCAAAGCTTTTAATATGTGTTTTAAATGATTGCAGAACATGTGTTGTGGCCTGATGTAATGAAATTATATAATTTGACAATATTTTCAAACTTCTATATCAAAAATGTAATGAAGTCTGAACTTGTGCTGTCTTGACAAAGTTGTATTTCTTACAGTATTTTCTTATGAAACACCAATTGAATTAAATGATATGAAGAGTTTTAAGCTAAAACTTGAGCCACTAAACAAGAAACGTGATACATAAATATGGTAATAAGTAAGTCAAACTAAAGTGAGTGATGTAAAGGCCAAAGATTCTTTGAATAAAATGTTTAATTAGTTTCTGCATTTTAACATTTTAAACGCATTAGGTTATGGATAAATGACATTTGTAGGCCTGACGTTGGTGTTGTTGTGTTGCAGGCCAGAAAACGTGCCTCCACCTCCACGGAGTGTTCCCCTACATCTACGTGCTGTACGATGGCTACGGTCAGCAGCCGGAGCGCTACCTGCGGCAGGTGGCTTTCAGCATCGACAGGGCACTGAACGTTGCCATGGGAAACCCCGCTTCCTCCGACCAGCATGTCTTCAAGGTGGTGCTGGTCTCTGGCATGTGAGTGATCCACCATTTGTTCACAACACACTGAGCTGATGGAGTAAAGATCTGATAAAAAAAACGGTGCAACAGACACGAATAAGATAACAATGAGGACAAGGCTTTAAAACATGAAAAGCGTTAAAGGCAGTGTGTTAACTCAGTCTTTCTTCCTACAGGCCTTTCTATGGTTACCACAGTAAGGAGAAGCGCTTTATGAAGATCTACCTGTACAATCCTCGCATGGTCAAACGGTAAGCTAACTGCAGATTGATGCTCTTTAATCCCAATCAGAATTCCTGTATTTGTCCTACAGAGGGGACATTTACATTGTTACAGCAAAGTATAGATAGATAGAGATGATTTGCAACAACAACAAAATGTACAGAAATTCACATTCAGGGAAAATACGTAAGTACTCAGTATTTATAAAATAGTGTAACATTATAGAGTGTGGTAGCGGGTAGATTGCGCTAGTAAATCAAATCAAATATTTTAATAATAACATCGTTTTGTTGGAATGGACTACCTAAGAAGTAGCAGCCAGTAGTAATAGTAGTAATAATAGCTTAATAGGGGGGGGGGGGGGTGAGACTGCTGGATGAATATGGAGTAACCTCTGCTTGTTGTAGGGTGTGTGAGCTGTTACAGAGTGGAGCCGTGATGAACAAGATGTATCAGCCCCACGAGGGCCACATCCCCTACCTTCTGCAGCTCTTCATAGACTTCAACCTGTACGGCATGAACCTGCTGAACCTGGGGGCTGTCAAGTTCCGCTCTTCCCACCCCAAAGGTAAAGCTTCACCCCCCCAGCTTTATATGTGGCCCTGTACTCCACAACGTTCACAGTTCTTCAGTGCCAGTTAGACTGCAAGTGTGACAGTAGGTGCACGACTGATGTGGACTTGCAAGAGACTTTATCTTTGTTCTGGTTTATTAGTTAGATGTACTTGTTGCAGATCACACATTGTTTTTCTAATTCTTTATTGTTTAATTAAATCGTAAAAAGAAATTGTTTGAATGAATTCTCACATTTGCCCTCACACCCTGTATGCCCTGTGCTGTGGAGCTAGTTGCTCCTGCTGTCTCCCAGGAGGACACTCTTCTGTGTTCAGTCCTGCTGGAGAGTGTGGCCATTCCCCGGGCTTTGTGTTGTTTACAGGTAGTCCTGGCCTCTCCTCAGCCTCAGGAAGCCTCAGATGACTTCTTAAGGCTCTTTCTCTCTTTTCACCCTTTATTTATTTGTCATGTTTTGCGCAGTGTACCACTTCCTCCCTCTTGTTTAGTCTCTATATTACTTGCATTGTTTTTTCCTTATTAGGTCACCCTGGTGCTCTCACTGCTGCTCAGCAATGAGGCAAAAGTATAATCTACTGGCACACTGCCTCCTGAAAATCCTTAACAGGGAAACACAGACAGAAACATTTGATACACAATCAAAAGGTGCGAGAACAGAACAAAAACAAACTAGCAGATATACTGTCAGGGCGCGCCGGCACTATTACAAACAATTACTTGTAAATCTGTTTCAGCAAGTGTGATAATCAGAGGGTTGAGTGATAATCCTGGAGAAAAGTTGTGTGGAAAGATTGAGCGTTGAGCTGTCTCTGACTTTTTCTAATGTAGTACTAAAACATGGTTACATGCTTTAATGTTTAAACACATTGTTTTTCTCATACTGTCTGAATGTACCTGTATTCACACATGATCATTCATTAGCCATAAAACACAGTGGCCTATGCTAGTTTATGTCAGCAAACTATACGTACAGCTCATATGTATTTTTGTGTAGCTGATATTACTGTGTCACGGTCTCCTGTTCTTGGTCTACTGTTTATGTTTATGACTTAGCACTTCTCAGGTAAACATTATAATGGTTTCATAAAAAAAATCCAATAATGCCCCCTTCCCACCAAAGTGGTTCCAGGGCCAGTTCGGAGCTAGTGACCGATTTAAGAACCAGTTCTTCCTGTTTCCACCGCAGCGGGGCCGGCTCTTAGCCCCGAAAACCGGTTCTTATCTGGCACCCAAAAAATGCTCGTCAAGAACAAAGAACCAAATACGTCAGGCATACGTCCAAGGCTGGGGCGAGATTAGCTTATCACTGCAGCGGTGGGTAAATGCCGCTGAACCACATTAGCCGCTTTCACACCAAATACTTTGCCATACTTAGTTCCTAGTACTTAGTCCCGCCGAACTCTTTAGTCCCGGAACTGTCCTAGTAAATCGCGTTCACACCAGAATAAGTCCCTGAGGGAGGATTAGGCAAATGAAGCCGCTGACGTCACTTTTTCTTCTTCTGCTTTGGGTTTACTGGCAGGCCGCAAACAACTTCACGGCATATACTGCCACCCGAAGTCCCAGAAGCGCAGACACCTCCTCATCTCTCCACCGTTCCTACGTTTTATTTTGTGTTACCATAAGGTAGTCTCTCTCCGTTGGTGCGCTGGGCTAATGCTAAATGCGAGCAAATAAAATGGCGGTTTCACTAAATCTTTTGGGAGTTTTACGAGGCGTGGTTTGCAATTCGCCCAGCCAATCAAAAATTGGAACCTTTTTCTCCCAGGAAAGTACCTGCTCTCTAGCAGGGGGTGAGGTTTGCATGAACTAAGTTCTAGTTCCAGATCTTTTTGGTGTGAACGTAAAATCCCTAGAAGAACTATCTGAACTATTCCTGGGAAAAGTACTCCTGTGTGAAAGCGCCTATTGGTAAACAATGAGCCACTGCATTCTGGGAAAGAGTATAACGGCAGTGGAAACACAACCGGTTCCAAAAAGGCGAACCAGTTTGGAACCAGAAGAGTACTAACACAGAGCTAGAACTGGAACTGGTTTGGTGGGAAAGGGGCATAAGAGGTAAACCCACTGTGTGTCAACAGGAGAGATACTGGTCATTTCCTGTTTGTTGTGGGTTTCCACTTGCTCTTGGTCAAGTTGCCTAATGATGAGTCTTAGAATAAATGACTCCAGACAATTTTGGGTTAACTGATTGAGACTTAATTTGTCATTTATGCCTCATGGTAACATAAGCTGCTACCTCAACAAAAGGTTCTGGTGTCCCTGAACTAAAGGAGAATCTGTCACTGCCACACAGCTGTCTGTGTGTAAAGGCTCTGAAGTGGCACCTCCTCAGATCCTGGGGGACCCTGGCTCTAACAGGCCCATTTCTACTTCCTGCTTATAGAGACTAAACTATGTTTGATCACAGTTTAGTCCCCCATACCCTCACTGCGGATCAGACCTCTCCCCCCACACTCAGCAGGGCCATTTTCATAGATGGGGGCATTCATGATTCAGGAAATAATTACACACATACCCTAAAGACTCCCTTCCGACTAAAGCAGAGAAAAGAGGTTCCAATGCCCTGTACAACAAACACCCTGAATAACCCCCAAAAGAGGGACCCCTGTTTCACTTCCTTCTCCCTGCAAGCTCAAACTTGAAAGCAAGTTGTTAATCTGGGATGGAGTGGGAGAATGATAAAAGGGACTGGCTTTGTATAATGGGCCAGTTTGAGGTGGATAAAGCATTAGTGTGTTTAAAAGTTCAATACACTGCCTGGACTGTCGTCTCAAAAACCCTTCAACTGTCAATACTACATGTAGAGTATATACTTGATAAAACGACACAGCTGTTCATACCTGCTCAAGCCTGGTTCACTACACAAGTGGTTCTCAAACCTTTATCAATAATGTTCCCCCTTTGAAAAAAAAATTCAGCCAAGTACCCCCTGATCATCGCAAAAACTATTTATTTGTGGAAAAAAGGCTATATAAAGAGGTACAGTGCTGCACCATCAGTGTCTGATTTATTAAAACAACAACATTGTAACTGAGAAACACTTAAATGCTACCTTTCAAATGTTTACAATCCATAAATTCATGACAAACCAATTGTAACATCATGCAATAACACTAAGACGACATTAGTTGCATTGAACTGATCTTTTTAATAAGTTGTACTTACAATTTAGTGAGAAGTGCAGTTATTACACGTGTTTGTGTAACTCTATTAATATAAAACCCACACTGCTCAAACTTCGTTACTTTTCCTAAAATTGGTATATTTATTTATTTATTTTGGGGCGTGGGGAATGAAGAGAAAAACATATATGAGCATTTATACCTATAACCGCTCATATAAACAAATGCATAATGCTGCGCTATATTTTGCGGCCACACCCTGTTGCCAAGCAGCGCTTATTGTTTAAGTCTCCTTTGATAAGCAGGCAGTCTAGCATTAGCTAGAACTAGCCAGATCTGATTGATATGGCGTAAACGCGAGTGAAGTCTAATCTGACGGGAGAGAGAGATCAGCTGCTGCTGACGGAGAACACGCAGCTCTTCATGATCACCTGCAGCGGTGACCGGAGCAAAACACACACACTAAGAGTTAGAACATCACACTTAGCTATTTGCTCTACTCTGGAACTAGCTAAACTAGTTATAAATATGTTTATTCTTCACTGTCGGGTCACTCATTACAGGTTCAGCGAACTGGCGGGCTGTCAGGAGAGGGAGAGAGACCGCTCCGTTTATTTCTCCCGTGTTATTATCCAGAATGACTGTAAACTTTTGAATAAAGTAGTTCATCTACTATTAGTAGTTTGTTTAAATGTATTACTTATGTTGTTTTTCTTCATTGACATAATATAAATCTCACGTACCCCCTGCAGTACTCCAACGTACCCCTAGGGGTCCGCGTACCCCCATTTGAGAACCACTGCACTACACTGTTTCAAATACATTATCTTCTTGTAGTTCTGACCACCATTCTCCTCACTAAGATGAGAGGAATTCTGCTACAAAAAGGCCAACTTAGGCTAACCTCGGGTTTGCCTATCTTATTTGGAATAAAAACACATTATTATCCTCACCTAACCATTGTAAACTCCAATGACGATTCATAATCCAATTTCCTGCAATGTTATAATGTCAACAAAACTAGGGAAACCCACATCGTTTTAAAACTAGAATATTTCCTGAATGGCAGTTTCACCAGCTACAAGATTCATTTCAAGAACACATGTCTACCACTTCCAAAGAGTTGAGCATGGCGGTTCATTCTGACACGCAAAGAGAAATCTTAAGCTTTTTCCACAGTTCTGAGATTACTTTCTCAATCATTGCAGATGATTAAATTATCCCACATCACATTTACCACGTGCGCAAACTGTATATTGTTTCATAGTCTTGCCAGGTGATGACAGCTCCTCTCAGAGTGTACAGTACCAGGTTCTCTGCTGTGTGTTTGCAGGAGACGCAGCAGCAGCCCCACACAGGCACACTCCCAGCATCAGCCCTCTGAAGAGCCCCTGCACCTCCAAGCTCAACGACAGCACCCTGGGGGGCACTTTTGTCCGCTGGGAAGAGAGCGCTCTGCCCTGGTAAGTTCTCCCCCCAGTCTGTCAAATGAAGGAGCTCTTACTGACATGCTGATACCCCCTAATAATAGCAATAACTCACCTTGAAGCTAAAATATAATTATATATAATTTCTAAACCATTTAATCTTATCTATCTGCAGTTATTCCCTTAAAAAAGAAAGTCACAACAGTCTAACTTTCTAACTGTGTGTGTGTGTGTGTGTGTGTGTGTGTGTGTGTG
>CALSBZ010046761.1:465625-478636 GCA_943591055.1 Gobionotothen gibberifrons
AATAATAATAATAATAATAATAATAATAATAATAATAATAATAATAATAATAATAATAATAATAATAATAATAATAATAATAATAATGCCAAAGTGATAATAAAGGCTGCATTGTTCCTGTTCACGATGACATCATCACAGTTTACAGCAGGCTGCTGGTTGCACTTTGCCCTGCTGCACTTGACCAAAAATCAGTGACCAACGTTTGTTTATGTTTCCATTTGAGTTCACTTAAGCAATGTATTGTGTGTTCATAGACTTCAGCAAGAACACACGCACGCACAAAGGGAGCTGTCATGGAAACAGTGTGATATGATCCCAGGCCAATCTGCTCTGTTGTGATTAAGCATGCTTGCTTTACCTGTGCAGGGCTCCCAGGTCTGAAAGAGAGAGGGAATGTGTGGTTCTGTGGTTCAGTGACGGTATGCAGAGTCACACCCAGTAATGTTAAAGTGATAGAACTCCACTGACAGGCACCACTACTGCAATACTTAACGACAATTACCCACCAGAATCTGAGGTCTGGAGAAAGTCAGGAATCTTTGTTTGCAGTTTTCCGGGAATAATGAATGCACATTCAAATCGTTTGTCTGATGTTTTCCAGATCGTGGGTTTGTCACTTCAACAGAGAGCGAGAAATTCTTCATGAAGAGAGTCGAGGAGATTCTGAAGGAGAATGATTTTGACGTGTAAGTTCCTCTTATTTCCTCCGATCTACTATCACTTTTGGACTGATGGAAATCAGATGTTTCTGAACGCATTGAATCTAATAGTTGTTCTTGGACATTATCCCATTTCACTGGCCATTGCCACTCCCTGGCATGCAGAAACAAACAACGTTTGTAAACAAGCACAAGATGCTTCCAGTCCACATGCATCCAGAGCTCCTCATCTGGGAATCCCTCAGGGGAGGGATGGAGAAAGTGAATTGCGAACAGATATTTTGAGGGGTTGTGGTGTAGGGGGCTGAAATGATGTCGATGAGATAGCACCCCTCCTTCTACTCCCACCATGTACAGGCAGAGTATTTCCTGTTAAATAAAAGTACAGTTGGCTTGGCAGCCATGCATTCCTCTGCACCAGATCCAGATGGCTCCCATTCACTAACCTCTAATATGAGACAGGAAAGAGGAAACACACACACACACACACACACACACACACACACTTAGTGCTTGGTAGTAAAATGTGTTAATTGCTGCAGAATCTCCTGTTGCCTGCCAGGCTCGCTCCCTCGTTGCCTCTAAAGTCGCTTGCTAGCAGACTAATTAAGAGACAGGCAGACAGTGGCACGTGGATGCTTTGTTCCCTGGAGCCCCCCCCCCCCCCTCTCTCATTGAGCCGCAGAGCAGACTCTGAATGACGATGAGACCGCTGCAGCAGCATCTTTCTGGCTGGCAGCCCAACCTCAGAGCTGCAAGATGTCAGCTGATTAAAGAACAACATTGATTTAACTGGAAATAATGCTGCTCAAAAGGTGTTTCCCCTTGTCATAAGCGAAGCATCTGCCAATAGAACAAGTGAACATTTGCTTTGTAAGATTTCTTGAAATAAGATGGGATATTTAGAGAAATCACTTCTTGTAAATAGTCGGGGAAACTTATTTTGAGCTATATTTTGCAGAATAAGCCAGAAATGCTCCAAAGTGTTCTATGTTCTGATTAGTTGGTGATTTTCCCCCCCAAAAAAAATCTGGGATAAAACTTATAATATAATATGCTTTCAAGAGTCTTTGACTTTAAAGATACTTAAGATGCATTGTCTAGAAACAAGACCCTACTATATATCTCACTACTTGATACTTCTTAAGTTAAGGTCTTATGTCAAGTGTAAAGACATATTCTTAATAGATATTAGAGGTATAAACTTGGCAAATCTTCAACTTTTTGTAGTGTTCATGTTCTCACATGTGAGTGGCTGCCTGCTGGTTTACATTTGAATATCTCAGGGTCCCTCAGTGGTGAGTTGCTAGTCGATGCAGTAGGATGGTAAGGAGAGTGATCTGGAGGGTTTCTGATCTGCAGCTGCCCGCCCCTTTTCTGTTAACGTTTGCTCCACAACATACACACACACAGCTGTCACACATCACCTGTGTGTACACATACAGTACACACAGAGGGGGGTCAGGTCTCGGCCTCTGTGTGCTTGTTCTGAGTATTTGCATAACTTCAACTGGGTGTCTTAGCTTAAAGACTGCAAGCAGCACTAAAATGATTTTAAAGATTTTAATAAATGAATCAAAGTTTGTGTTTTCTGTGTTGCAATGAATAGTTAGGTTTTCCCTGAATTCTTGAGCTGAAAATCAATAATTATATCATGTGAAAATACAGCAGGAATTATCTTCATGACTCAATTTCAGTGTCTCTCTGCTCAGGACACAATAGGCGCTTTCACACCAAGTACTTTGCCGTACTTAGTTCATCAGAACTCTTTAGTTCTGATGAAGCTAATGCTAATAATGCTAATAATGCTAATGCCAGGAAAATAAAATGGCGGCTTCACAAAACTTTTTGGGAGTTTTACGGGGCGTGGTTTGCAATCCGCCCAGCCAATCAGAAATGGGAACCTTTTTCTCCCATGAAAGTACAGCTCTCTAGCAGGGACTGAAAAGGGGGTGGAAAGGTTCTCATGAACTAAGTTCTAGTTCCGGATTTTTTTGGTGTGAACGCAACATTTTCGGAACTATATCGGAACTATACTGGGAAAAGTACTCCGGTGTGAAAGCGCCTAATAGACATGTTCTTCTGTGAGTGACAGGGAGGACCAAGAAGACCTTCTCAATGAAATGACTCTCCATTCGGCCCCCCGGACCCCTGAAGCCCTGCCCTGCACCCCAGCTAACACTGTGGAGGAGCACAGGCCCTCCCAGCCAGGTAAGGCCAACCGCTGAGAGCTGCTAATGCTGAAATACTGTCTCTTTATTGGAGAGTTTAAAAAAGAGAAGATCATGGTCGTCGTGATATAATAACATCGTTTTGACCATAACTCACGAATTCACACAAATGTCTAATAGGATAGTAAGATGTCATTCTAGTTACATTTAGTTTGCCACTGTGCCCTCATTCTTAAAAGAAAGTCTATTATTAGTCTATTATTATTATTATTTCTCTAAGGAAAGTGTGTGTGTTGATTGACCTGGCTTCTCTCAATGGAGGTCCTGCTGACGTGAGGAGCAGCAGGAAGGTCCCGGAGGAGGCGGTGGTGGACGAGGAGGCCATCCTGAGTCTGCTGGAGAACAGCCAGACCTTCCTCCCGCTCTCCCAGACATCCAGCCACTCGCCCCTGTTAGGTAAACAAAAAGGTTAAAAATGTAATTGAAACTTGAAGCTGTTATCATAAATGAGTTTATTGTTCATTAATCTGTGTTTATTCGTTTTTGAATGCTCTTTTAGAAGAAGAATAGGAGGGATGAAACCCTCTTTAATGGTCACACAGCACACACAGTGAAATGTGTTCTCTGCATTTAACCCATGCTAGTACCAGGAGCAGTGGGCAGCTAGTGTACAGCGCCCGGGGAGCAATGGGAGTGAGGGGGGAAGGGAGATGTCCGGTGCCTTGCTCAAGGGCACCACGGCAGGGCACGGTCTCTGCATTTGACCCATTCTAATGTTAGGAGCAGTGTGCTGCCATTATGTACGGCGCCCGGGGAGCAGTGTAGGGAACGGTGCCAAGTCCCTATGGACTTTGCCACCACCGCCCTTGTCCATGATCTTCTACTTTCTCAATTTTTTTTATAAAATCATAACATAATTAGTTTGTGTTATATCTCACGCAAAATGTGGACTGTAACTTTATGATACAACATTATGTATGACATTTTGTCAGCTACACCTCTCGATTAAGAATTCTCTTTACATGAAATTACATTACATGTCACTTGTTAGACGCTTTTATCCAAAGCGACTTACACACATTCAGTACTGTGGACAATCCCCACAGGAGCAATCTGGGGTGAAGTGTCTCAGGGACACAACGACATGCTGACTGCAGTGGGACTTGAACCTGTGCTCCCCTGATTCGAAGTCCAGCACACTATCCACTGAGCCACAGCCTCCCTCGAAATAACTGCATTGACATTTTATTGACCAAAAGCTAAATAACATGTCACTTACTAGGAGCCATGAACACAATAATAACAGTGCATTGTTATAGTGACTGGTGATACAGGTACTGTGACTACAGCAGCTCACATCTGATTTCAATCATAAATGTTGTGCTTCTTCAATTGATCGCTTACAGACAGGGAGAAAAAGCTGCACATAGAAGTTGTTATACTCCAAAGAAAACAAGGTGATTGTTATCATGGTCACAGTGCAAACATTAGATGCTTAAATCCATTTCAACGTCACTTCTTATGGTGTATATTCGCCAACAAATAAATAAATGACAGAACAGGTGAAGCCCAAACCTCGTTTACTCCTGAGTCCATAGGGACTTTGGGATTGTGTGTGTCCCACTGACATGGCTGACTGATTGTGCATGGCATGGCTGCCTAACATGTGGTGACAATGCTAAATCCTGCAAATAAAGTGAATAAAAAAGTGAAGAGGTCTAGGGTTAAAAAAGGATAACTTTTATAGCTTCTATTTAATTGATTCATTTGGAGCCACATTTAAAGTCATTGCTCGCAGCTTAGTGATGTCCTGTCCTTGTTGTCCATGCAGACAGCAGCCAGGACCAAGCCTTCATCGAGCTGCTGGCAGGACTGGAGAACGACGGCTTCTGCAGGACCCCCGTCAGACAGAACCCCCAGTCCCAGTCACTCCCTGGTGCCAGAAGCTACGACTGCAACAGTGATGAAGAGGAGGCAGAGCCTGAGATGGAGAAGGACGAGGCCGAGCTCAGCGTGATAATGTCCCAGCGGTGGGACAACGAGCCTCCCGACCACTCCCCCACACCAAGGCAAGTGTGTCTGTCTCCACTGAAATGCATTCATCTAATACACTTTTCCGTTTTTTTTGGATACAAATCAATTTAAAAGCAAATGATGGCCAAACAGTAATAATGTAATAATGGGTGACCAACAGAAATGTAATTGTAGCATTATTGTTAATTGTAAAGAATAAAAACTGGCATGAAATGACTGCTCAGATTAGCAATTCTGTTAATTTCAGATCAAATCAGATTTCAATTAGAGAAGTGTTTTGCCAATCTAACCCTTTATTTGTCTTTAACGGCTGCTCGTTACACATAGGAGATATGGTTGCTTTCATTACATTTTCTTTATAATGTTGTCATACACTTTTATAAAACAACCCTCAATACAAACGAAAAAGATGCACATATCTGTAGGCAGGCCATCAATTTGGTATGCACTGCCTGGCTAATATCAGTACTCGTCATCCACTATAGCTCTTTAGTGGATTACTGTCCATCCACCAAGAAAGAGTAATATAATTCACAAGCAGGACAAACATTAGCAGTGATATAAAGAATATGCCGGTGCATTGTTTAATCTGCCTCCCTGTCTCCCCTGTGTACAGGCACGGAGTGAGGGAGCCAGAGGAGGGCTTCAGTGACGAGCAGCACGAGTCCTCTGATGAAGACATGGACTGGAGCGGGAACAATTCCCTGTTCGCCAACTTGTCCATCCCCCAGCTGGACGGGGCCGCAGACGAGAGCAGCGGTGAGTCATGTCATGCTGAGACACCACTTAGATAATGCTTATCTTGTATCCACTGCTGATGAACCATCAAAGAGATCACAATACAGATCTGACAGCAGACAATAGAAGTCTGAGGGAAGTCTTTTGGCTGTACAATCTGATATCATTATGAGGATCATTATAACGGTAACGGCAAAAAACAACTGTCAACATGTATAAACTCCACATGAAGAGATTATTTTTCATATTTGTTAAATGTCTGTTTGAGGAACCTGTGACACAAGTTTTCATTACAGAACTACACTCTAGCTGTGTATATGACATCTTTGAATCTATCTATCTATTGAACAGCAGGTATATGATGCCTCTAACATAAAGTATGAGAGTACGAGAGAGTACGTACCATCGTCTGCTTTAAATGTCAGACCTGGAAATAGACGAAGTGAACTGTCATACTTATGGCGCATTTCCACTGCAGCACGGTTTAAGAGTGCCGTGCCAAACCCGGCCCGTTTTTTGTTGTGTTTCCACTAGGCATAGTTCCGGCTAACGGGTACTGTTTCACAGTTTTTCTGGCTCTCCAAAATCCAGGTTCTTTGCGGGCCAACAACCGGGCTGAATATGCTAAACTAGTGAGAGAATCGCTGGCAAGGGGGCTACAACTACAACACAATGAACATATTTGACCGTGATTTAATTGTAATACACGTTTCAAAATGATGCCGAAGTAACAACACACTGATACCGGTTAGTAAAAATCATGAATTAATGCTTTGACAAGTTTGATCAAGTGTCTCTCCTCTTGTGTCCATAGATTCCTCTCTAACGGACAGCGGCTCCAGGACTCAGTCTTCTCATATCGTCACAGAGAATATGCTGGGGAAAAGGAATCCCTTCTCTGGGGATAAGGGTTGCCTGGAGCCACCTTCTTCAGCTAAGATCCTTCTTGAGTGCAAGCGCCCCGAGCACAGACCAACTCTTGTGCTGGACATAGAGCAACCACTTGATAAACACTTTCAATCAAAAAGCACCCAGGACAGCATCAGTGAATGTTCAACAGGATTGAAGTTTAATAAAGAAATACCCTACATCCTGCCAGTCAAACATCCCATCCCCTGCAAGTTACCCAATAACCCTGAGGTGTCTCCCATCTTCCTAGACAAGCAGGACATACTACCACTATACACCTATGACAAGAAAACCTCCTTAGCTTTGGATAAGACGGACCTAGAAAGTTTCCCGTATGGTAACGGAAAGGTCACCAAAAATGGGAAGATGTTTGGCAGCATAAAGAATGTAGAAACAAACTGCCTGTCTATTCTTCAGAACCACAGGACCTTCTCTCTCTGTTACTCAGAGCTGAGAAACTGCTCAACTAAGACAGAGCTAGAACTGAGCCAGAAGGACGGTAAAAGCCCAGTCCTGAGGAACATCTCTTCAACCCCTTTACCTTTGGTAGAACAGGAGTTTCTTGGCCCTCAGGGGGAAGAAATGTGCCAGGACAGTGAGGAAGGAGATGTTGGTGAACTCAAAATCAGGTACGAGGACTATCAAGAAAATAAGACTGAGAGGACTATAGTAGCCCAGCAAGAAGCTCACTACAAGTTCTTCCCCAGTGTCATCCTCTCCAACTGCCTCAGTAGGAAAAAAGCTGGGAGCAAAAAGATGGCCGATCCCTGTAGCAAGCTTGAACAGGCCGAGCCTCGCAGATCTAAGCTTAAAGTGTATAAGAAAAGGTTAGGAATGGCAGCACAGAGAAATATATTAAACATAGTTGAAGCCTCTGAAAACACTTCCTCTGACAGCGAGGTTAGCACTGCCCTCACCCCAACCACACCTGCTTGTCCGGTGACTTCGGACACAGAGATGCCAGTTTTGGAGGATAAATCAATACAAAAGCCTGAGCCAATTAAAGATGGGCTAGTCACAAAGGTGGAGCCAATCACAAGGGAGGAGCCAGAAAGTGGGGAGAGATCAGTAAATGAACAATCGCAACCATTTTCAGAATCCCATGCCACCACTGTTTCCAGTTTTTCTGAAGAAGCTAAAAACTCAGAAGAGAACAGGTTCAGCCCATTGCACAATTTATCAGCGATGGTCACCTGTACTAAATCTTCAGCACTGCCTGGTAGTAAATACACCCTAAGGACCAAGCGGAAGATGATCTTTGACGGCGAAGATGGAGAATATTCCGGTGCCCCTCGTTCTAAAAATCCAGCCTCCGTCAAAGAACGGATCAAGGATGATGTCCCTGATGGGCAAGAGGTAAGACACCAGAAACGACCTAAGAAGGAACCCCCTATGATCATCAAGTACATTATTATCAACAGGTTCAAAGGACTGAAAAACATGCTGGTGAAGATGTCCAAAGTGAAGGCAGAGGAGCAGTTGGTGTTGCTTACGCCAGACAAGCTGGAGCAGTACAATAAACTAGCCCCTCTTAAGGATTTCTGGCCCAAGGTGCCAGAATCCACTGCCATCAAGTTTCCTGTCACTGAGCAAAAGGCCAAAAAACTACCCAAAAGAAAAGCAAAGGGCAACTCCACAAACAAGAAATCAGTCTGCAACTCCTCCAAACCTTTGGTCAAACAGGGTGAAAGGGTCAAAAGGACTAAAGGCTGTAAGAGAGGTCCAATTCTACCCTCTCTACCGCCGCCTCAGCCATGTTACTCTGAGCTAGTAGATGACCAGGAAATGAAGTATAATGACGTCATGGTAGAGTTAGGGTACCTATCTGATAGATCCCCAAGCCCTACAAACGTTACACCCCCTCGTTGTTGGTCCCCTAGCGACCCTCTTATGGACAACAGGAGTTCTGAACATCTGATAAACCCACTCATTGACCCATGTCTTAGTTTGGCTTGTCCCAAGCCACACACAGTATCTTCAACCAAAGGAGCACAACAAAAGTTTCAAACTGCCAAACCTAAGAAATCCGTGCACACTAAAAGCAAAGTAAGCAAGTTTGTAACCAAGCCTCAGGAGGAACCCAAAAAATCAAGACAAAGGAGTACTGCTGCTCCAAAGCAGAGGAAGCAAACTAAAGACACACCTGAAGGCGCTGTTGGCAGTTCTACAAACACCACAAGACCTACAAAGTCTCGCAAAAAGAAGATGGAGGAACCCAAAAGCCATGACTCAAGTAAAGACAGCTCCCATGTGCTTTTTCCAAAAGATGAGCTACCTCCTTCTGAGAGTTCATCTCAAGAAGTCCCTTCCTTTCAGCAGCCAGTAAGCGCAGATGGAAACATTCAGGGCACGTCTCACCCAACATCAATAACAGACCCTAACTCTGCAGGCCAGTCTGTAGAACCAAAGGTTGAAGACTGCGAGACTTCCATCATGGAGATCAACCAAAGCATTTCAGCCCCGGCTCAGCTGAAGCAGCAAGGCTGCCAGACCACGGTGGTAAAGGCAGAGGCTTCACAAGAGGAGAGCATGGCTCCTCCACCTCCTCTGGCTGGGAGTCCTTTACTAGAAGACCGTAAAGACTCCCAGCTATCGCCAGCTACCCCCCACTCAAGCCCTAAGAATGGCACGATCCCCCCTCTTTCTGAGACACCCTCTGGCTTGGCTGTCCTCAAGCAGCTTCTCCAGAGAAGGCAGCAGGGGCAGGCTCTTCCCATGCAGGTGGTTGGTGCAGACAGTAACCCCACTGCCATGGCTCAGGCCACAGCACTTCTAGATCCCTCAGCTAAACCAGCAAAATCCAGGAAAGCTCCTACCACAACTCTACGGAAACCCAGGGCCCCAAAATCTACCACTCCCAAGGATAAGAAACCCAGAATCAGGAAAGGCAAGGCCAGCAGCACGCAGCCAAATCTCTCAACGAAGCTGGATGGCAACATGTCAGATGATTGCCCCCTCTTCCTGTCAGACCCAGGCATGGACAGATGCAATTTCATAGAGGACAGTTTGTCACCAGAGCTCCCACAAAACTATACCTTTGATATAAATGCCATTGATCAGACAGAGTTCTCCAGCCCATACAGCGGCAGTCAGTTTGTGCTGACTGATAAACATTTACCAGTTACGTTCCTGAGTGATGTCAGCCAGGAAGCAGTGTCTACTCAAGGACTGGGATTTGAGAAGAAACCTGATAGACTGTTTGCATCTGGGGAGGAGCTTCAAAAGGGTTCCGAATGGCACGAAGCAAGGCCCGTCAGCCCTGACCTCTTTGATAGAACTGAGAACAGGGAGTCTGTATCAAATCACCTCACATTCCTCGACTCTGAGAAACATAAGAGCAGGGAGTGGGACTTGTATTTAGGTAAAGCCAATACGCTCAGCCCCTTTCAAGACTTTCACTGTGAAAGAAAAGAACTGCTGTTCTCCGTCTTCGACCCTGTCCTACCTCTGCCTTTAAGCTCTGCCTCATTCGTTGATCATGAGGGCTCTCCAACCGGGGAGCTTTTGGAGGGCAGTGATGGCCTGCCGTCCACCACCCCCAGCAGCTCTCCGAGCTCCATCAGCTCTGTATCCCAGGGCAGGGCGGGCCAGCTGCTGCGGGGAGCAGGAGGGGGAGCACACATTCTAAAGCCCCTCATGTCCCCTCCAAACCGGGAGGAGATCGTCAGCACTCTGCTGAACCTGGAGATGTCGGAGGCCACCTTCCAGGAGCCCTTCTGCAGCGACCCCTCTGATGCGCCAGGGAAACCAATGTAAGACTATATATAATAATAATAATGCATTTTATTTATATAGCGCTTTTCACAACTCAAAGACGCTTTACAGTGTGAGGGAGGGTATACAAACAAGGACAGGCAAACAAGTAAGTATAGTAAAATAAAACAAACGACAACAAAAAAGGCAGTCAAGAGGAAGTTGATTGAGAGGGGGGGGGGGCTTATGGGTAGACAGAGTTGAAAAGATGTGTTTTGAGGCGGGACTGAAAGACTGTGAGGGACTCAGAGTCGCGAAGATCTTGGGGGAGGGAATTCCAGAGCCTAGGAGCTGCCACTGAGAAGGCTCTGTCCCCAAAGCTGCAGAGTGTGGATGTGGGAATGGATAGGAGTCCGGCTGTGGTGGATCTGAGGGACCGTGGGGGTTGATAAGGGGTGAGAAGGTTTGTGAGATAAGGGGGGGCCAGATGGTGGAGTGCTTTGTAGTAGGGGTCGACCGATTATCGGCCTGGCCGATTATCGGGGCCGATATTCCGCATTTGACCGATTATCGGTATCGGCCTTTTTTTTATCAAATTGCCGATAAACCTTTGGCTCTGAAGCGGCCGTTTCTCTGGCTGCAGCTGCAGTCACCACTCTGTGTACACGAGCAATGTCCCGCCCACAGCGCTATCTGATAGGCTATTACGGAAGTGTCAATCAACACTGAAGATTTTCCGGGCGGGAGCCAGCCAGAGAGGCGGGACCTTCTCAGATTACAGGCAGGTGCGAAAGATCGCAGACACAGACTGAAGCAAGCAGCAGCGCTGAGCGGCAGAGCTATACAACCGAAGTTCAATAAACATCCCTATCCCCTCAGCTGAAGTTGCAAAAACACCACGATCTTATGATCCAATTCTATCAGTTTCCCAGTTACACAGGAAGTCAGTCAGAGTTGGGGGTGCATGCAGCGTCTCGCAGCGGAGTAACTGTGGTGCGGAGGGGGGGGGGGCTGCGAGTGGAGCCTCGCAGTTTTTCAGGTTGATATGTGAAGCTCATTAGCTAGCCAACATGTATCTAGCAAATGTTTAGCAAAATATTAGAAGTGAGGCTACTAGACTAACGTTAGGTCTACTGTAATAGCCTCACTTTTAATAGTTTGCAAAACATTAGCCAACACTAGTGTTTTGCAGTTGCTAGCAGCTCATTGGGATGTTAGATAGACAGGCATTGTTTTGATATAATAAATTAAGCATTATTGTAAGTTAAGCATGTCAGCCTGCAGCCCCACTTCTTGACTCTCTAACTCATTGCATATGGCTGCACTAAAGAAAAGGGCACAGAGAGGAAACCAGTTGTAAGATGTTTAAAAGTTAAACATAATATATGCTTAAATGCATTTGAAAGGTGTTGTGTTGAGTTGTGTTGGAGTTTGTGTTATTCTACATTTTGACACCAAGATTTTCTGATTTTACTGGGAAAAAAAATATATATATATATCGGTTCCAAATATCGGTTATCGGTCTCCTTGATTACTAATAATCGGTATCGGTATCGGCCTTGAAAAAGCCATATCGGTCGATCCCTACTTTGTAGGTGAGGACCAGAATTTTGAAGTTGATGCGATGGGAGACAGGAAGCCAGTGGAGGTCTTTGAGGACTGGGGTGATGTGATGCCATGATTTGGTATGCGTCAGGAGACGTGCAGCTGCATTTTGAACCCGTTGGAGTCTGTTGAGGGATGTAGTGCTGATGCCGTAGAGAAGTGAGTTGCAGTAGTCAAGGCGGGAGGAAATGAAGGCATGGATTAGTCGTTCGGCTGCGGGGCGGGTGAGAGAGGGTAGGATTTTTGCAATATTGCGGAGGTGGAAAATTTGGTTTTGACTGTTTGGCGGATGTGAGGTTCGAGGGAGAGGGTGGGGTCAAAGATTACGCCAAGATTGCGTGCCTGATTGGAGGGGGAAACAATGGTGCCATCGATGGTGAGTGTTATGTTAGTGACCTTGCTGAGGGTGGATTTGGAGCCGATTAGGAGGAGTTCTGTTTTGTTGCTGTTCAGTTTGAGGAGGTTATGTTGCATCCAAGTTTTAATAGCTGTCAGACAGGAATCGATGTGGATAAGGGGTGTGTTATGGAGGGATTTGGTGCTGAGGTAGATCTGAGTGTCATCAGCATAGCAATGGAAGTCCAGGTTGAAGTGGCGGAGTATCTGACAGAGGGGGAGGATGTAAATGATGAAGAGGAGGGGGCCAAGTACGGATCCTTGAGGAACGCATTGGGTGACTGAGGCTGTAGCAGAGGAGTGGTTGGGGAGGGAGATGAAGCGGGATCGTTCAGTGAGGTAGAACTGGAGCCATCTGAGTGCAATACCTTCGATACCAATGTCCCTGAGTCGGGTGAGCAGGATGTTGTGGCTCACGGTGTCGAAGGCTGCACTCAGGTCGAGGAGGATGAGAATATTGAGGGAACCAGTGTCAGCTTTGACGAGTGCAGTTTCTGTACTGTGGTGAGGACGAAATCCAGACTGAAAGGGTTCGTAGAGCTGGTTGGTTTGGAGATGGCAGTGAATTTGTTTGGCTACAAAGAGTTCAATAATTTTTGAGAGGAATGGTAGGTTGGAGATGGGGCGGTAATTAGTGAGGGAGGAGGGATCAAGACCAGGTTTTTTGAGGATTGGAGTAACGGCAGCCGTTTTGAAGGCAGAGGGGACGGTTCCATGGGACAGCGAGGAGTTGAAAAGGTTAGCAAGATACAGTAGGGGCAGAGGACGGGGAGGCAGGACTTCAGGAGAGGAGTGGGTAGAGG
>CALSBZ010046762.1:31121-55657 GCA_943591055.1 Gobionotothen gibberifrons
CCTACATGTGTGTGAACATGACCTACATGTGTGTGAACATGACCTACATGGTGTGCTCCCCAGGCTCAGTACCCCGGCATGTTGAGCCGCGCCCGAGGAGTGGGCACCTTCTGTGCCATAGATATCTGTGATGACAAAACACGTAACCGCATCCTGATCACGGCCAGAGACAAAGGTATGAAGTAAAGAACCTTTCATCTTTCCTTTCTGTGACACAGGAATCCAAACTCTGACATGTGAGAATGTGAGAACACAGTCATTGGAATATGGGACAATGGCATTCTTCCTCATGTCACCCTTTTAGCTCACACACCTGACATTTATATATTTTATGTATATTTGTATAATGTTTATTTACAGTGAAACTAAATCCAAATTCCATACTTGCCATCTTCATTTGACAAATGTATCAAAGTGTGCAGCAAAAGCACATTAAATGAGAGGCTCATTTAAAAAATAATTTGAAAACTCCACTTGGTTTGAAATGTATGCTAAAGTAATGGCCCCATTCCAATCCCACCCCTACACCCTTCCCTCTCTCTGATTCCACTTCGTTTGCACAGTCAAATTCAGGGTTTTCTGCATTAAGTGCCCCTAGTAGGGATACTTTAGAAATGTTATACTGACATACAGATATAAACAACTTCAAGGTTTCATTTGGTACACATTTGTAGTCACACCGGTATCTTTTTACTGCTAAACTCAATGTGTAAGTGACCCTGTCAAATGGACAATTCAACATCATGTTTTATTGATGTATAAATTGGCCAAAATAAGTTTGGTGTTTTAAAGGGATAGTTTGAATATTTCTGAAGTTTGGTGTCATGAAACACTTCTGTAGTTAAGAGTTAAGGCACCAAAGCAAAGCAATGTAGTCAGTGTTCGAATTACCCATTTGCTTTCGGGGGAGCCCTATTTTTCAGTGCATATCCTGCTACTAAATATAATAATAATAATAATACATTACATTTATAAAGCAATATGTCACAAACACGCTCTGTTGACTGGCGCAGCAGCGCGGATTCGATCAATTGCTATAAAAACACTCTGCTACTACTACAGACGGTGTCACTACGCCGGCGGCTGTGGCCGTTGTTGAAGCCTCTTCAGGCTCCGCATCGTCAGGCCTCTCCCTCGGTGTGGAGCTGTCAAACTCGACCCTAACGCCGCTTACAGCCGGCTAAAAGTTGTTCCGTTCACGTTGTCAATTTTAGACTCCTTCGCTTCTTTGCTTGTGAATCCAAAAGCTGCGAGGCTTGGCTGTTTTCGTTTCGCCATGTTTTTTATTACAAAGCCAGAGTTAAAAAAATATCAATATGAACATTTCAAATACGGTGCCGGCAAACTATAGTAACCATAGTAACGTAAGTAGCGTAAAGAATGCAGTGCCGCCACGTACAGATGGCAACACCGAGAAATATGAAACAAATATGAAACAAATATTCAGAAACTGTAATGAACAATGACTATTATTTATTTCAAGAACTTTTATTTACAGAAACACAACATTTCTAATCTGTGTGACACAAATATGCACGATTTTTTTGGGCTCCCCCTATTTATCTCGAAGTCAGCCTTCAGGGGAGCTCCCCCCCTCTTTAGGGGAGCCAAGCTCCCCCTGGCTCCCCCCCATTTCAAACAGTGAATGTAGTGCTGTGTGCGGGGGGTCATTCTCCAAACAAGTGGAGTACCATCCCACTCCCGAACATCACCCTTTAACCTCTAACGTTGACCTGAAGGTGGATGACAGATTACTGATTGAACTGTGTGGATATATTGTGTGGTTGACAGGTATCCTCCTTGGGGGGTGTGGGGATCGATCGATCCGTTTCCGTCCAGCGCTGGTTTTCAAGGAGTACCATGTTCACCTCTTCCTCAACATCTTCAATGACGTACTGGCCCAGCTCAAGTAAATCCGGACCCTGAAGGAACCTGACTCGCAGTGCATGAGCTTGAGTGAATCCAGAGTGATGGAAATGAAACTGCAGACAGTCTGTGTCATGATAAGCACAATCCACACAGTAACACACACAAATATCCCATATAGCCTCTGTTTCCAGGTCCAATTGGCCAATCTCTGTAGCCTAAAATGATAACGATCGTATCCTCCTACTATATATCCATAAAGACCCCCCCCCACCTTTCGGAACAGGTGCCAGCTACTTTTGCAGTAACTGGGAATTTCACAGAACACACCGTTTCTGTAAAATAAAGCTAAAACCCCAAACTGGAGAATCTTTCTCATCTGGATTTATAACAGACTCTGGATGAAGGCATGCCAGATTGTACATCATGTCAAAACAAACCAGCTTCTGTTTCATGTCAGAGGTCTTGAGTAAGGCTATAAATGTGGTTCTGTTCCTTTAGCAGATAGCACAGCGTCAGTTAAATGTAAATAGTATATTGAGGATCGTACTCACTAATAAGCTCAGTTGATAGCTCAGAACAAAGTCTTGCGTTCCGCTTGTTTTAGTGCTCAGATGCTGGCATCATCCTTACAGTGAGTGTGTATGTTTGTTAAGAAGACAAACGGTCGTCCTGGATACAGAATGATGTGTTAGTAGGAAATAATGTAAGAACGCACAATGGAGATAAGATGCCAGCCTGCATGTCATAAAATGATGTCCAATAGAAATGTCCTTGTTATGATTTTGTGTTGTTCTTATTAGGAATGACTTTTCAGATTGAATTGTTGTAGCCCAGAAAAATGTGAATCGTAAATGGACCATGAAAAATGTCATTGTTTAGTGCCTGCATGTCACTTACATTTGCTAATAATGTTTTTCAAATGATTTGTATTGGCTCAAATGAGAGCAGCCATTGGTAACCCTAAATAACCTAAAATGTACACATTCACTTTACTCGGACTACAGCTTCATATTTTACATCTATTCATGAAAAAATTGGCTCTTTACTGTCACTTGGTTATAACTGAATTATTATGACCAAATTAAGCATATACTAAAAGTGATTATTTTGAGTTTGCATCAAGCAGTTTCTGTGCTGTTAAATGCTGTTTGTCATGTAGACTACAAAGGCCCCTAAGGACAAAACACATGCATAACCAAAAGCACACACATTAGGGAATGCTTACCAAATCCAAAATCACTACAGATTGAAAAACATGTAAATGAAAAAATGATGCCCACAGCAAAACATTGACAAATATTACAATCATTTCAAAGGTAAAAACACACGTTATGGACTTATTATTATTATTATTATTATTATTATTAATAATGTAAACTTACAAGCACTAATGCTTTTTTTACATGACCTTTAAAGTAGTCCTGCTATTCTTTTATTCTGGTACTATTATGGCGCATTTCCACTGCAGCGCGTAGCACGTGCCGTGCCAAACCCGGCCCGTTTTTGTTGCGTTTCCACTAGGGCTAGTTCCGGCTCAGGACTACCTTTTCACAGTTTTTCTGGCCCTCCAAAATCGTGGTTCTTTCCGGGCCAACAACCGAGCTGAATATGCTAAACTAGTGACGTGAGTGCAAGGGTGTAACTTTGGTTTGAGAAGTGGGGGGGACACAAAACAGGGGGTCCTCCGCAATGAAACATTTTCTCAATTTAATTCCATTTCCTGCCTTTCTACAAATATATTGGGGACTATAGTGTTAACTAATACAAGAAAAATGTGTAGTGTATATAATGAGTCCGCACACTTATCTAGTATCCTATCCATGTGAACCTGTTTGATTTGTGATGACCTCACATCCTCTAGGGGGGTCCGGGGGCATGCACCCCCGTGAAGATTTTTTTCTTTAATCAAATCAAATCAAATCAAGTTTTATTTATATAGCACATTTTAAAACGATTTTTGGTCGAGCCCAAAGTGCTGTACATACAATAAAAATGCTTTACAATCAAAACACTTTACAACAAATACAACAGCACAAATATAAAATAACACACAAGGCAATGTCAGGAGTCGTGCTCCGCTCTGACTAGAAGGCCAGAGAGAAGAAGTGTGTTTTTAGGGTTGATTTAAATTTTAAAAAAAACAGGGTCTGGGCCGACCTCACATGGAGGGGCAGAGTGTTCCAGAGCCTGGGGCCAGCTGCTGAGAAGGCTCGGTGCCCTCGGGTTTTGAGCCTGGTCTTAGGCACTACCAGCAGCAGCTGGTCAGCAGACCTTAAGGCTCTGGTTGGGGTGTAGCGCTGGAGGAGTTCGGCTATATAGGCCGGAGCCAGCCCATTTAGTGCTTTAAAAACAAATAAAAGGAGTTTAAAATCAATTCGGAACCGAATTGGAAGCCAGTGCAGTGAGGCCAGAATTGGGGTGATGTGGTCACGTTTTTTGTGGCCAGTAAGAAGACGTGCAGCTGCATTCTGCACTAGCTGCAGGCGTCTAATTGAGGCCTGGTCCATACCCACATACAGACCGTTGCAGTAATCCAACCTTGAGGTTACAAAGGCGTTGATAACCCTTTCTAAGTCTTTAAAAGATAAAAACGACTTGGTCTTAGCCAATAGTCGTATTTAAAAAAAGCAGGTTTGAACTACGCTGCTGACCTGCTTATCAAATTTAAAAGTGCTATCGAAGGTCACTCCAAGGTTCTTGACAGAGGGGAGGATGTTTTTTTTAAGGGAGCCCAGAGTATCAACTGGGGAGGCTGGAGGTAGGGGTCCAAAAAAGATGACCTCAGTCTTACTCTCGTTGAGGAAATGTTGGCTCAGCCAGGATTTGACCTCTCTCTTTAAATTGAAGTTGAATGCATCAATCTGGTGCTCCTTGAGGGCAACATTAAGAGATGTATGGATATAGCTCTCAACACTCATATGAAACATAACTGTATATATTTCAATAATCAAAAAGCCATTAGAATATGCTCACAAGCAATAACACATCATTTATCAACTCCTCTCTCCTATCTTTATTTTACCTAGTCTGCATTCTTTCTTTTTATTTATGCATATTTGACTAATCACTCCCCTTTCAAACTGTGTTTTTTTATTTTCGTACTGACCTATAGTAGCTACACATTGGATGGATTTCTTAACTTATTTTATATACAACTAATATTACATAGATGGAAATATTTGTTTACATAGATGACCAAACCGTTTGAGACCCACTGAGATAACTTAGACTAAAGTTTACAACCTAATCACTCAGAGTCCTTTACCTCCCTGAGCTGACGTTATCGCTCTCAGTCCGACAGGAGAGGACTCTCCCTCTCCTTATTGTTGAAGCAGCTTCTAATCTCCGTTAGCTCCGAGCTAGCACCAGATGCTAACAACAACCCACGTAACTCTCTGTCTCACTCTCTGTCTCTGTCTGCCTATCTCTCTCTATTTCTCTCTCTCTCTCTCAGTCTCTCAAAGTCCAACAGGAAAGAGCTCTCCCTCTCCTTATTGTTGAAGCAGTTTCTAATCTCCGTTAGCTCCGAGCTAGCACCAGATGCTAACAACAACCCACGTAACTCTCTGTCTCACTCTCTGTCTGTCTCTCTCTCTCTATTTCTCTCAAAGTCCGACAGGAAAGAGCTCTCCCTCTCCTTATTGTTGAAACAGCTACTAATCTCTGTTAGCTCCGAGCTAGCACCAAATGCTAACAACAACCGCCGTAACTCTGTGTGTCTCTCTCTCTCTGTCTCTCTCTCTTTCTATCTCTCTCTCACAAGATGCGCTCGTGCCACACACACACAGACGCTCCTCCGTGACGATGACCGCTTGCGTAAAAAAAAACACATTTAAAAAGTGGGGGGGGACACAAATGGGATTTTGAAAAGTGGGGGGGACATGTCCCCCCTGTCCCCAGTGGAAATTACGCCCATGCGTGAGTGGCTACAACTACAACACAATGAACATATTTTACCGTGATTTAATTGTAATACACGTTTCAAAATGATGCCGAAGTAACAACATACTGATACTGGTTAGAAAAAATCATGGATTAATGCTTCTTTTTTTTTTATCAACTTAGCAATTAGACCAACACAACAACAGAGCAGTGTCACAGAGAACTTCCATTCTTCCATTTTTCCCCGTCATTTTATCCCTCCCACAATCCCACCCAAAGGAGAACACTTCTCAGTACACAAAATGTAAACAGTACAAAATACATACAACAAATACATAAGTATGAACATTTAAATAAAAAAAAAAAAAAAAAAAAAAATAAAAAGAAAGGGGGGGGGGGGGGCTCAGTCGTCACAGTCAGGCAGGGATGACAGAGATTCAATATGATTTAAGAAAGGTCTCGTTTTTTCAAAAGAGCTTAAAGGCCCTGTGAAGTGTGCGCCTGTGCATGATCTGTTATGCTAATACATATAGTAATGACCAACATTGTCCATTGGAACCCTATCAAAGATGTTGGAATAGCAACTAATTTGACGAGTTTTGAATTGAAATCCGCAGTCGACCTCCGCCTTCGTGGGCGTGGCTTGCGATCTACTGCGTGACGTCACAAGATGGACGCGGCCGAAGTGTTTACATTCATCACAGTTCATTGTTGCTCTGTTTCAAAGTCGAATTTATCAAAGTTTTTGAGCGAGTATTTTACTGGAAAGTGTGTCGGAGTCGACTGGAAGTGATTGCCAATCGAGAAAACCTGACAATGGAGGCGACAGTGAAGAAAAAGGGAGGAAAAACACACGGGAAGCGATGCATTGCCGCTGGTTGTAGTAATGTCAAGTCTGTCGAAAAGATGAAGGTGAGCCTGGCTGGTGTGTGTGTGTGTGTGTGTGTGTGTGTGTGTGTGTGTGTGGAGACACTGATGGATCGTTACGCTATGTGCAGCTCAAGGCATAATATGCTCGAACGGGAGCTGCAATCATGTTGCGCGCACTATCGGTGCTGAGTGTGCTGACTTTTCGTACAATGTCCAATGTCCCACTGTCTGGCTACCTGCATAAAGTCAAGTGCTCGGCGCAGTTGTCGGCGAAATGTCGTTCCTCTGTTTTCATTGAAACAGCTCCTTATATCCGTTAGCGCAGCTAGCTAGCACCAGATGCTAACAACAACAACAACACATAAGGTGTGCCTCGCTCGCGAGTCGCGCCACACATACACACACCCTCCCGGTCCTCCCGATGGCCTGCCGGTGAGCGTGGAAGTGTGGTCTGCCACAAGCGGACGGCAGGAGCGGGGCTGTCAGCATCAGCTTGTAGATGGTATTTTAAACTCGATGCGCTCTGAAACTACGGGGCGGCCGAGGACAAAAAATATATTATTATATATATTATTAACGCGTTAACTTGACAGCCCTAATATATATATATATTATATAGTATATAGTATATATATATATAGTTATATTATATAGTTATAATAATAACTAGCTAACCAACTAACCATTCAGTGTTCTGTAGCCGGGCAATGTCTTCCCCATCGTCCATGTCGTCGCCATCATCCTCCCCACTTGACGTCCCTGACGGCTCAAATCTGTAGGGTTCAATGATGTCCTGCGCTTCCTCATCGTCACTTCCATCTTCTGTGCCACTTTCCTCATCTATCCTGTCCGAAAAGCTGTCAAAATCACTCATTTCTCTCGCACTAGTATCACTTTCCGAAGTCTCCGCCATGTTTACAATCACAACTGGGCCCATCTTGTGACGTCACAGCCGCTATCGTCTTCAACTTCAGGTAGGCTCAGACGGCCGTTCACGGGATGAAAAACTCTCGTCCCTCGCACTTCCTAAAAAATTATTTTAGCCATGAACAGGCACAATGATATGTAAGGAATGAAACTGCCATTTCATTTTGGCGCAAAAAAATGCACTTCACAGGCACTTTAAGGAGCAGTTGAGGGAAAACCTAAGCTTTTCGAGTCTAATTGACAGTAACATTTCTTTCACCCACCTACTATGAGATGGAGGTTGAGCGTGTTTCCAATTGAGGAGTATAAGTCGTCTGGCTAACAGGGTGGCAAAGGCTAGAACAGTCTGTATAACTTTAGAGGCGACAGGCTGCAGGGGGGCACCAAACAAGACCAAGAGAGGATCTGGAAGGATAGTAGTATTATATGCTGTGCTAAGAGTTTTGAAGACATCGGACCAGAATGTGGTGAGCCTAGGGCAGAGACAGAACATATGGGAGTGGTTGGCTGGGGATTGTTTGCACCTATTACAAGAGTCAGTTACATTGGGGTAAATCCGAGATAGCCTCAAGTTAGTGTAGTGAACTTTGTGCACAACTTTACACTGTAGGAGGCCGTGCCTTGCACAGATTGAAGAGGAGTGAACCAACCGTAAAACTTGTTGCCAATAATCATCGGGCAATGTGATTCCAAGCTCTTGCTCCCAAGGATCCTTGGGGCCAGTCGCTGGGCTGTCAATAGCAGAACTGATAAGGCTGGAAATGCTAGAAATTAGCCGCTTTTGTTCGGGATCAAGCGCCACTAACAAGTCAACCAGGGTTTCTGGGGGACGACTCGGGAATTTAGGGTTCTGATTCTGGACAAAATGCCTTGTCTGAAAAAAACGAAATAGGTGGGTTCTAGGCAGGTCGAATTTCTTCGAGAGCTCAGGGAAGGACATAAAAGTCCCCTGGTTGTACAGGTCCCTAAATTTGGTTAACCCTTTGTCAAACCAAGTCCGAAAGGCCATATCGGTGCAAGAGGGCAGGAATAGGTGGTTATTTACAATGGGGGAGAGATCTGAGGCCCTATGGAGGCCTAGGCTCTTCCTAAATTGAATCCAAATTCTAATGGTGTTAGTTACCACTGGGTTTGAGGTGAAGTTGGAGGTAGACAGAGGAAGTTGAGAGCAAACCAGGGAGTGAAGAGAGAGTTTAGACGATGCAAGTTCCATATCCACCCACGTGGGGCGTAAGTCGCCTGCAGCATGGTTAAACCAGTATAAAAGTTTATGAATATTACAGGACCAGTAATAGTGTAGGAGATTGGGCAATGCCAAGCCTCCAAGAGCCTTTGGGAGCTGTAGCACTGATCTTCTGATGCGTGGATTTTTTTTGCCCCAGAGGAAAGAGCTTATTAGTTGATCGAGCAATTTGAAAAAATACTTCTTAATAAGGATGGGGATATGTGAGAAAAGATATAGAAACTTGGGTAAAACAACCATTTTAACCAAATTAACACGACCCATTAGGGATAATGGGAGTGCAGACCATCTGACAAAGTCCAGTTTACACCTCTCAACGAGAGGAGAGACATTTTTGGAGAAAAGGCGATCAATTGAGTCAATAATATGCACCCCCAAATATTTAAACCCGTCAGTAGAATATTTGAAAGGGAAAAAAGCTGGGGGTATACTTTTAGCTGCAGAATTGATGGGAAAAACTTCGCTCTTGTGGAGGTTAAGTTTATAGCCTGAATAGGACCCAAATGTGTCGAGGATATCTAGAACCACGGGAAGAGAGGCAGCTGGATTAGACATGTATAAAAGGAGGTCGTCGGCGTATAACGATAATTTATGAACTTTCCCAGCTCTGGTGATGCACTCAAACCCACCCTCCTGACGCAGCCAGATTGCTAAAGGCTCAATAGCTATGGCAAATAAGAGGGGGGAGAGAGGGCAGCCCTGTCTGGTACCTCGATAAAGGGGAAATGGGGCAGACTGGAGACCGTTTGTGCGGACTGAGGCGACTGGGCAGGCATAAAGCAATTTGACCCAAGATATAAATTCTGAATTGAAACCAAATTTCTGCAACACAAAAAAAAGGAAGCTCCATTCCACCCTGTCGAAGGCCTTCTCCGCATCTAGTGAAATAATCAATTCCGGACTGCATGAACTAGATAAGCCAATGATATTCAAGAGCCTCCTTGTGTTATGAAACGATTGTCTTCCAAGCATGAAACCTGTTTGGTCAGTAGATATTATACTTGGTAGGACCCGTTGTAGGCGTTGGGCTAGGATCTTTGACAGGATCTTTAGGTCAACATTTAAGAGGGAGATGGGCCTATAGCTACCACACATAAGAGGGTCTGTATCACTCTTAAGCAGAAGAGAAATGGAGGCCTCCGACAGGGTGGGAGGCAGGCGGCCCTCCGCAAAAGACTCATTATACATTCTCTGGAGGGCTGGTGCAATTGTGCCAGGGAGTAACTTAAAAAATTCAACAGAAAACCCGTCAGGGCCTGGAGTTTTACCGTTCTGAAGTGACATAATTGCCTCCTGTACTTCCTTGATAGAGATCGGACTTCCCAGCTCCTTACACAAATCCTCATTTATTTTGGGGAAAACTGTCCTATGGATGGATTATCTCCATCCCAAACATCCAGAGGACATTGGGAGGAATAGAGGTTAGTGTAGAAAGAACAAAATATCTTATTGATCTCTGTCGGGTCCGAGGTAACTTCACCTAAAGTAGATTTGATCTTGGGGATCAATCTGGATAGTGTAGCTGCACGCGCCTGATGTGCTAATAATCTTCCCGCTTTGTCCCCAGTCTCAAAGAAACGTTGTCTAGCTAGGAATAACTGCTTCTGAGTCTTACATGTGGACATTAAATCAAATTTGGACTGAAGTTGAAGGCGTTCCTTATAAAGAGCAGGGGTAGGAGCTGAAGCATACAACTGATCAAGTCTAAATACCTCCTTAGTGAGCGCCTCCGACTCTCGCCTTTCTGCCTTCCTTAGGTTTGAGACATAGGAGATGATTTGGCCACGCATAAACGCCTTGCATGCTTCCCATAGCGTGCGTCTAGAGATCTCTGGAGAATCATTAGTATCAAAGAACAAGGAGATCTGCGTATGGAGGAATTCTTTAAAGGAAGTGTGGGCTAGTAGGGAGGAGTTAAGTCTCCATTGTCTGGATGAGGGGACACGACTAGGAAAGCTAATATCAATAGATACAGGGGCATGGTCTGAGATAACAATGCTATGGTATTCACATGAGTGGACCTCTGATCGAAAGTAATTATCCAAGAGAAAAAAATCTATCCGAGAGTACGAATGATGGACGTGTGAAAAAAATGAAAAGGCTTCGACTGAATGGGATTTGGCTCTCCAGTTGCTTTAAATGAGTCATTACCTTATTACGTTTGATGGGCTGGTTGGCACCCTTCAGGTTCCAGGAGATAAAGCGAAGATTCTTACCCTGAGTCGTCATATCCTAAGGAGACGAGGAGCACTAACTCTCCCATGGCTGACGTGACTCCCGAGCCAAAGGAAAAGGGGAGAAAGCAAAACAAAAACACATAACAAGAAAAACACCCATACAAAAAATACAAATAAAATAAAATAACAACAATAATCAACAACCCTCCCACCCCCCATTCCCTTATACAAACCAAGCGTGACCACATCTTCACTCCCAACAGGGTATCCCTTTCTGCTTCCATAACCTACTCTTACTCAGAGGTCAACCAGTTAAACAATATGAAAAAAAAAGAAAAATATCCCACATTTTAAAGAACATATATGATTACAGTGAAGCAACATTAGTCCTTACCTTTAAACAAGCCGTCAATACGTTTGCCTAAACATTTACTTCAAGTTAAAAAATTAAAAAACCATCCCACTTAAGAAACTCTACTGCAGGATAGCATATGGCACAGAGATAAAAGCAAACAAAAAGAGGTAATAATAGCAATAATTAAATAAAGTGCCTGATATAGGATAGCCTAACCGTCTCATTGAAACAAACATAACATATTTACCATCGTAATCAGAACAGAAAAAATGATGATAAAATCACATGTGGCGACCACACCGTGCAATTGGAAGTAAACAAAGTCCCCATCGTAACAAAGAGAAATACATGGAGTCTATGCACGTCGCTCCCGGAACATACTGAGAGTAAGCACAACTCACGCGCCGACCCGTCACCACGACGCTCGTTCAAGGTGACCGCATAGCAGTGAGTCCACGGGGCAGCATGCAGTAGCAGGAGTAGACGGCTTCCTCCAAACAGACGGAGGAATACAGTCTTTTGGAGAAACCCTCAGTAGTGGGTGGCCGCCAGGAACACCATACTGCCCCCTACTCTTTACCCATCACCCGCTCGTTGTAGAATGCGTGTGCGTCCTCCGGAGTCTCAAAAGTGAACGTTCCATCCTCAAACGAGAGGAGGGTTTGGAGAGGACATCGGGGCCGAGGCTTCCCATCAGCAGGTCGGATATGAACTCGGTCGGGTCCCGGCCTTTTTCACTGCCCTCGGGAATATTTATTATCCGGAGGTTGACTCTACGGGACCGGTTCTCCATGTCGTCGAGGCGATCTAGAAGAGACTTATTCTGGGTCAGTAGTGTTTCCACTGTTTTTTCCGTGCTTGTTATGCGCTCAAAGTTATCCCCCGCCAGGGTCTCTGCAGCAACGAGGCGGTTATTAAATTGATTCACCGTCTCGCGGAGCGCGTCCACCGAGCTCTGCAAAGGTTTGACAGACTCCTGGATTAACTCAGACATGTCTTTCCGGAGCGAGCAGTGGCGTTTCTATATGTACAAAAGTGGTGGGGCACAAAAAACGTAGATGTTTATATATAAACTTCTGCAGTGACATGCAGTGAGGTTCATGGATGGTGAGGCACTGGCACTGACTCTTCAGGTTTACAAATATTATATTTTGACCTAAATCAAAATATTCTATTATTTTAGTCTGATGCTTCGATTAATTTTAAACATACAGTTCAAAAATGTCATTTTATCATTTAAATATTGGATTGTTCTCTCTTAGTAAGATCCCATTTCCAATCAAATTGTGGTCTTACCTTGACTTGAAGATGAAGTCCATGCTATCCCTCTGGACAAAAATCTCTATTACTTTTTTCTAAAAGTCCTCCTTATCTTCTTGTAGTTTCAAAAGTCAAATCTTAAATCTAATAGATAGATTTATGATTCGAAAATTATAAAAGTAGGGTAGACATGTGGATATTATCCGGCTGAACAAAACGTTCATTTATCTAACCGTTTCCCACAGTTCTTATTTCGAGCTATTTTCTAAAATCCTATGGAGAAATATCATTGTTTTTGTCGAGGGAACCCGTGCGCAGCTTACTTCCGGGTTTCCACTGCTCTCTCTCGTCTCCTCTTCACACACTACACTTTTCGCGGCACACGTGCTTACAGCCAATCAGCTCTGAATGATGTGAGATGACGTATGGTGGGGATGGCAGCTCTATGGCCCTATGGTCATTATTTTTTTGCCACAAACACTAAATAGCATGCGCAGTGTAGTTTTTACAGTCACCGTTCACTTTGACAGTGATAGGGAGGGCAAGATCAGGTTTTGTCCCACATTGTTCAAAACGGCTCAATAGGCACACTGTAGACACGAATTAGAAGAAAACAGACTAAAACAGCAATGTACAGACGAATCAGTTGATTAAACATGATCTTAAAATATATTTTATATATTTTTGAATTTATTTATTTAGAATTTTTTTGTAATGATTATTTTTAATACTTTCTGCTGACACTAGGTGGGGCGAGGCCCGTTGCTTCTCCAGTTCAGAAACCAGCTGGTTCATTGAAAAGGTGTCCGGTGTGTCGCTAGCGCCAGAGCTTGCAGCCGCCATTTTAGCAACTTTGCTAGCTACAGGGGTCGCACCGCCACGAGTAACTGGGCAGCTCGGCGTATTGCTCTCTTTAGATTTAGAACCACTCATTTCACGACTGAATTGAAGTTATAACTGTAATCCGTCACTTTCCCGAATGAATTGTGGTGTTTACAGAGATATATTAAAGTTAAAGTTAAAGTACAACCGGGAGACCTCTTCCGTGCGACTTTCTCCTACCTCATCACTACCGGAAGTCATGAATTAATGCTTTGACAAGTCTGCAGACAGACGGCAGGCGAAAAACCTTCTAAAATGCGTGTTTTCTGAATGGAGATTGGCTAAGCTAACGCAGTATATGCCGACCGTCCACACTCACAACAACGGCCTATACAGACATAAATAAAGCAGCGACTGTATTCGCCATGACACAGACAGTCTGTGGTTTGTACTTGTTTAACTTCCTAGTTTAGTTTCTAGTCTAGTTTCTGAACAGATATGAGGAGCTCTAAGGGCTAACAGCTAACGGCTGATGTTTTGGTTTTGTGGTTTGCATTGAAGATTACGTCATGGCTCCGCCTACACTGCATTACTATAGTTACTGCCCCAGCTACTAAACTGTAATGGAAACGCAGCATAAGTGAGCCTGGCCTACCAAGGCCTAACTATACCGTACTAAGCCGTGCGAGGCCCTGCAGTGGAAATGCGCCATTTGAGACTATAGCTTTATCAGGAGACAATATATTTTCAGATAAATCAGATGCGATGGGGGGGGGGGGCAATCTTCAATCGAAGGTTGTCTACCCCATGTCGAACAGCCTTATTCAATTACAAAAAAACTCACTTCAGATTAGGCTTTGAATACATTTCTAATAAAACACAAATGATAAACCTTTGTGTCCAGGTAATATTTTAAGTCTGGCATCTTCTTGGTCTCATAGCTGTAGAAAACCACAGGTACATAGTAAGTGCAGTTGTACTCTGTGTTGTCAGCCCCACAGCCAATAGAGGCAACAATGAGTCCATCCCAAAAGAAGACAAAAGTTACTTTAAGTACAGATCCATTAAATAAACACATTATATCCTAGGCAATACAAAAACGTAGAGCATAAGGTCTAACAACCTAACCCTTGTTGAGTTTCCCTTTTTTATTTTTCAACTGCTCAAACTGTTTGCTTCTGTAAACACTTCTGAGCTTCACCAGTCTCTGTGAATGTTCCATGGAGCTTTTTCTGGCAAGTGTTACAAATGTGTAGCAATTTAGTGCAGGGTCATTACTTCCTATCTCATTTAGAACTTTCTACAATCATAAATACATATATATATATACATATATATATATATATATATATATATATATATATATATATGTATGTCGGTCTTTTAAGACCATAAGGATGGTGTTGATGGCAGCGGCTGTCTAGTATTCCATGATGAACTTCTTTAAACATTTCGGCATTAACCATTTACACTTTCATCTGAGATAGATGATTATTGATGTAATTATGTGTGATGGCTCTAACTGTTGTTGCCTCTATAATATACTTTCAATTTACTGTGATAAATAAATGATGTTTTGAATAACTTATTGGAGTTATTTCTTGAGCGTGAAAAAGATTGTGGGACCAGGGGAACTGTAGTTATATAAAGAGTTATGTAAGTTAAGTATAATCATGGAAGACAGCTCTAGACAGAGACAATATGTGAGCTTGAGAGAAAGAAGCAATGTAAGTAAATAGCTTTGACCATTGCCATTTACACACTAGCTCCGGTCCTGTGTCATCAAAACACAAATGAACAGGTACTGTACTGTATAATATCCACTTCTACCAATATGCCAGATATCCAGCAGGTAGTAAGCTAGCTAACAGAAGATGTGGGAGTTTTTGAGACCCGTTTGAATTGTGCCACGAATTAAACATAACATAATTTTGCAAGTTCAAAAAAAAAATGTTAGCCGTAAAACTGTGAAGTAATACTTTTGTATACCACCTCGCGTGCCCACCTTTGCTAAGGAGGAAGCAATGCAGTTGGGACGCGCCAGACTATCTCCTGAGGAGCGCCTTCGACGTCTGAGGTCTGGAGAGTGCCTGTATTGTGGGAAATTGGGGCATTTCCTTGCTGTTTGTCCTGTCCGCCCAAACGCAGGGGCTCGTCAGTGAATTTGGGGGTCCTGACGAGCCCACATCCAACACCAATTGTAGCCCCAACCTTGCGCCATTTTCTCATTCCTGCCAGACTTTGTGCTAACTCTCAGTCTTTGCCCCTCTCGGCCCACATTGACTCTGGAGCAGAGGACAGTTTTGTGGATCTAGAACTAGCCAACCAGCTGGGTCTCAAGTTGGAAACCTTACTGGATCCTATGACTGCTTATGCCCTAAATGATCAAAGCATTTCAAGAGTCACACAGCAGACACAACCTGGGGGGGGATCACTTCTAGGCAGGGTTGGGAGGGTTACTTTGTAAATGTAATCAGTTACTGAATACATGCTCTGAAAGTAATCAGAATACAGTTACAGTTGCGTGTCTTAAAAATGTAACGTATTCAGATTACTTTTAGAATACTTTTGGAATACTTTCTTTTTCCATAACAGATGGGTATGTTTTGGTGAACAGGAGACACTTGTTTACTGTTTTAATGGCTTATCAAGAACTCAAACACAACATCTTGGTGTCATTCTGGACAGCTCTCTCATCTGCACCCCACATAAAAAACATCACCCGGACTGCATTCTTTGTACCGTATTAAAACCTTTCCTTGGAATATGTTATGAATTGTGAGGTGTCCTTGGGTGCTTTGAAAGGCGCCCCTAAATAGAATGAATTATCATTATTATTTATTATCTGAAACGATGTAATAACTTTTAAAACGTGTTCCAGTCACTTTCCCCATGCATTCAGCAGCAGCAGGCCATTCATTTTGATTTGATCCCGTTATGAAATGTCATCATTTCGACAATAAAGAAATGCTACATAAACGTTACCTTGCACATTTTATCTAACCATCTCCGTTTCTAACTTTCAATATATTTTAAAAGAGATCTCTCTCTCTCATCTGCGTGCGGGGGCGGGGCCTCACAGACACGCTGCATCTCTCTCTCGCTCACAGACATGCTGCAGCGCTGTGCAGTGTGCACACAGTCTGCCGGTAATGAATATTACATTTTGTGAGGAATCTTTTCCACCAATAATTCCAATAAGTATTCCAAAATGTATTCACTTCAGGTTTACGAAAGTAACTGTAATCAGATTACTCGTTTTTCAAATGTAACGCCAGCTGAATACAGTTAGCCGACTTGATTTTTGTATTCTGATTACATAACGCAGTTACATGTATTCCGTTACAACCCAACCCTGCTTCTAGGCTACTGTCCCGCAGCTCCTGCCTCTCTGTTGGACTCTGTCGCAGCGGGGCTACTGCTGTGGTGCGGAGCGCATAACCAGACTCTTCACAACGAAGGATCAATTCTTCTTCAAGGCAGGGAAGGTTTCGCAGTGCGCAGTCTACTGACCCGCAAGCTGCTGCCTCTCTGTTGGACTCCGGTACTGCACCTTACTCACGAGACGTTGTAAAAAAAAAATGGGTGGGGGGCGAACGCACTAACCACTCCACCAACGCCACAGTCACCCCCGTCGTGCGGGGCGGATGAGAATGTCTGGCGGGCCCCTGTTTCCCGAAGAGGAGAATGAGTTGGCTGTTCCATCCGTCCAGCAACATGTTCTTCGGTGCCGTAAGCTCTGGAGGGACACTCGCTCAGCTCTCCTCCGGACTTCCGCCAAAAACCAACAATCTGCCAACCGCCATAGACATGTCGCTCCCCCTTACGCCCCTGGAGAATCTGTTTGGTTGTCTTCCAAAAATATCCCCCTCCTTACCGAGTCCAAGAAGTTGTCGGTTTATAGGCCCATTCCCCATTGTGTGCATAATTAACCCCTCTGCTGTCTTTGTGTGCCCTCCAACCGTTCCCCCTCGTCCCCCCCGAGTCATCGATGATCATCCTGCCTACACCGTACGTCGACTTATGGATGTCAGGCACCGGGGCAGGGGCTTGCAATACTTGGTTGATTGGGAGGGTTACAACCTTGAGGAACGTTGCTGGGTTCCTCGGTCACGGATCATGGACCCTGCCATGGTGAGGGAGTTCCACACGGCACACCCTGACAAGCCTGGTGGTTGCCAGGAGGCTCCCGTTGAGGGGGGGGGGGGGGGGCGGTGGGGGGCTACAGTGCTGCCTCCTTCTTTTCCCCTTTTTTGTGTTTGTTGTTGTTGTCTGTCTGTCTGTCTGTCTGTGTGTCTGTCTTCCTTGCTGGGCGTGGCTGACCTACTTTCAATTCCCGCCAACTCACCTCCTCAGCTGTTGCTCGTCACTCTGATTCAACTACTCACCTACACCTGCTTATATACCCGGTTTTCGTCATCCAGTATTCACCAGTTCGTCGTCTCACCACAGTGGTAATACGTCTTGGTATTTAGCTCTTAGCAAAACCTAATCTCAGTGTTCCTGTAAATCCTCACCTTGTGCTCTCTCTGTTCAGAATCCATCTGCCTACTCCTCTGCCTGCCACGTCCAGCCACCAACCCCTCGTCTGTGTTCCTCCGTGCTTCCACGCACACCTGCTCCAGCCTGCTCGCACTCGCAAACTGGATCCCCGGCTTCAGACCTCCGCTCCACGTCCGGAGAAACTCCCTGCCCCTGGACATTGTGAATATCAATTCCCTCTGCTGTTCAGTATCACCGGTTTTGGAAATAAAGCCTTTTGTTTCTTAAACTTCAGTCTCCTCTCAATAGTGTTCAGTATTGTGGGTTCACACCTGTAAGCTCTCGGAGAGCGTAACACTCATAGAGCATGCGCAACTTTAACCACGGCCCCCAAAATGCTCGTTCACAACAAGCACGTCAATTTGTACACGTAACAGCACCGCACGTTCATGACAGCATGGTACTGGATTGTTATATGATGGATTTTGATATTAACGAGGCGGCAGTTATCACAGAATCCCTTATATCTTCTGATTTTCCAGAGAACTATCCCCCAGGATCCCCTCAACACAAGTTGGACTCCAGGGTGTGCCCCGTCTACTGCCTGCCTCCAAGTTTTGGCATGCCTACCTCCCCAGAGATCGATCCCCCAGGACCCCCTCCACCTAAGTTGGACTCCAGGGTGTGCCCGTGTTGTAGGACAGCTAATTATAAGCACACACACTTCCCAGCATTTGTCCATGTCTAAAAACTCATATCTGACCTTAGGTCAAACAACACACACACACCCATCCACAGATTCTCAGGCCCGTGCAACCATTCTCAACCGAGAATCCTAAACCCTACCCCAACACAAAACCTAACCCTAACCCTAACCCTCACACCAGATACTGACTGGTTTTCGGACCCCCCCAGACCCCCCCAATAAAGCAAAAATGCACGTTTCAGAGTGGCCTTTTATTGTGGCCAGCCTAAGGCACACCTGTGCAATAATCATGCTGTCTAATCAGCATCTTGATATGCCACACCTGTGAGGTGGGATGGATTATAATTATTATTATTAAGTGCTCACTATCACAGATTTTTTCAGATTTGTGAACAATATTTGAGAGAAATGGTTATTTTGTGTATATAGAAAATGTTTTAGATCTTTGAGTTCATCTCATGAAAAATGGGAGCAAAAACAAAAGTGTTGCGTTTATATTTTTGTTCAGTGTATGATCTGATCAAAAAATAAATAAATCAACAAAAAACATAAAATAAATAAAACAAAATAAGAATCTATGATCTTCCCTGACCTAATGTTAAATTATTTTTCCTACCCCAGTTTCACTCAGAAAGGTAAACAGTGCCTTTCTGGTAGCTCTTACTCCTTCTCCTTTTGTTCCCAGAATACCAACCCCTCTCCCTCTCTGCCTCTATAACTTTAGCCTTTAGTTTTTCTCTTTCAGCTTTATAGATGTCACAATGGAACAAGATATGTTCCACATGTTCTTTAACTCCACAGCTCCTACACTTGTCACTGTTACTTTCCCCCATGACATACAGCATACCATGCTGTGTGATCCAGTCTGAGTCTAGCTATCATGATTTCCTCCCTTCTGTTTCTTTCTTTATAAATATGAATTGTAATTGTCTTTTGAACTTTATGATAGTCTTTGCCTTTCTGGTCTTTCTCCCACCTTTTCTGCCAGATCTCCATCCCTTTCTTCTTAATTACTGCTTTTCCTTCTCCTTTTCCAAGTTGAACTGGTAATGTTATTTCCTTTTGTAATGCACCTTTTGCTCATTCATCAGCACACTCGTTCCCTTTGACCCCCTCATGTGCACTCGTTCCCTTTCACCCCCTCATGTGCACTCGTTCCCTTTCACCCCCTCATGCAGGCACCCAGCAGAACTGCAGATCTATACCACCTCTGTGAAGTCTTGACAGGCTGTGGTTAAGTTCTATGAGAATGTCTTCTCTGGCAGTTGTTGCTGATTGTATGCTTTTTAATATGGATAATGAATCTGTGCATATCACCACCCTATCTGCTCTGACTTCTTCAACCCACTGTATTATTACAGCAAGCATTTCTGCTGTGTACACTGATAGTTGATCAGACGCTCTTTTTGAGATCGATATTTTATATATATATATATATATATTATGGGATGTATATACCAACTCCAACACACTCTTCCTTGTTCTTAGAACCATCTGTATAAATGTGTAGGTAATTGTAGTACTTTTTGTTCAGGTATACTTGTTTTAATTCCCACTTCATTTATTTGCCCCTCTTTTTTCCTTTCTATGATACTCACATCTCTGTTAGCTTCTGGGGAAAGCCATGGGGGAACACTGCTAAATGGGGTTGCTTTGGCAAACGTGATATTCTCCACTCCACATGCCCTCGTTCTCTCCTTACTCGTCCAGCCAAACCCACGCCCCTGGAACTTTGTATATTCCCAGCAATCCTGTAATATTCTGTTTGTGATATGTTCCTCTCCACTTCCTTGTAGCCTGACCCAGTATGACAGAGCAAGTCTCTCTCTTCTGATCTCCAGAGGTGTCTCTCCTGCTTCTATCAGAACTGCATTGATAGGGGATGACTTTATCGCTCCAATACACAGCCGCAATGCTTTATATTGTATTCTATCAATTTAAAAGCGATGTTTTTTGCTGCTGCTCCATACACTACACAACCATAATCTATTGTGGACCTCATCATTGATCTGTAAAAAATGCGTTTGTTTGTAAATACCATGTAGCATGACTTGCTTCCTGACATTTTGAATCCCCAGTTATATGACCACCTCTCCACTTTTTAATCGCTCTAGCTTCTCCATTACGTATGGGGCATTTCTTCCCCTCATCCAAATAGCCCCATCATCTGCGTATAGAGCCGATTGGATGCATGTGTCTAAGCATGTAAATATATCATTAATCATGATGTTAAATAATATTGGACTGACTGCACTCCCTTGGGGAATACCATTTTCTATTTCTAAATAATTGGAAATATCTGCTCCAACCTTTACTCTAAATGTCCTGTCTGTTAAAAAGGCCCTTACCCAATTGTACATTCTCCCTCCAATACCCATTCTACTCAATTTGATCAGTAATCCATCCCTCCACATAGAGTCATACGCCTTTTCAATGTCAAAGTACACTATTGCCATTATCTCTTTCATTTTCAGTGGTTTTTCCACATCATTACTCACTCTTACTAAAGCATCTATTGTGGACCGCCCCTTACGAAATCCGCTCTGAAAACTACTCAGCAGCCCTTTCTGTTCCAGTACATGTGAGAGCCTACGGACAATGATCTTTTCCATCCATTTACATAGGTGTGATGTAAGAGCTATTGGTCTATAGTTACCAGGGTTAGCTGTATCTTTCCCTGGCTTATTGAATGGTAGCACGACTGCTGTTTTCCACACACTTGGCATATCTCCTTCTCTCCAGATTGTATTGAAAAGACTTAGCACCATTTTCATAGTTTCCATAGGTAACTGTCTAAACATAGCATAACATAGCTGGTACCTTGTAAGGCTATTTTGAGTTCTGACATTCTAAATTCCACATCCAGAGCTGACCTATTATCCTGTCTCTTCTCCTTCACGTTTTCATTCTCTGCTTGTAACTGCTGTTGTTGCTGCCTATGAATATCACTGAGATGCTCCCCACTATGTACTGCTGCAAGTGTCCTTCCTAACATACCTGCCTTCTCTTTATCTGTCACTGCCAGCCTCTCCCCATCAACCAAAGCTGGCATTTTAATGGATTTCCTTTTCCCACTCATCTGCTTAAACATGGACCAGACATCACCTAATGTTACTCCTCTGCCAATGGTAGAACAACATTCTCTCCATGTTCTCTTTTTTGTATATTTGATTGTCCTTCGAGCAGCTGCCCTTTTCCTTTGATACTCTATAACATTATTTTGTGTCATGTTTCTTTAATTCTCTAAATGCGGAGGCGCAGTCAGCATGTCGTTGTGTCCCTGAGACACTTCACCCCAAGTTGCTCCTGTGGGGATTGCCCACAGTATTGAGAATGTAAGTCGCTTTGGATAAAAGCGTCTAACAAGTAACATGTAATGTAAAAATGCATTATTTCGCTCTTTAATAGCCCTGCTGCATTCCTCATTCCACCATGGCACCACTTTCTTCCTACCCTTGGTTGTTGTTTTGGGTATACTTTTCTCTGCTGCATTTAGTATATGTTGCGTTATTTGGCTTGTAATGACCAATGTAATTGGCTTTGATTCTATCACTTTTCTTTTTTAGCTGTAATGCAACATTTACAGTATGGCATAAGAATACCACAAAATTCACCTTTTCCACTCCTAGAACATCATCATCCTCTTTACTCTTGGTGGCGCTGTGGGGTTGGATTTGAAGATTACTTTTTGGTGTGTTCCTGCCATGTTGTATTGTAATGCTCTGCTCCATTCCACTAGGGATCTTATTGATTGTTACTATTCCCCTTACTTTCTTTATTGCTTCTGCGTATGAAACGCTGTTAAATCTCTGCACTTCACATCCTCCAAACGCAGCACTGTGATCTCCTCCGCAGTTACAACATTTAACCTTTGCATCCTTTTCACACTTTCCATACTCATGTTGTCCTCCGCATCTCGCGCACCTTAGCTGCCCTTTACACTGCTGCGCTGTGTGGACCATTCGTTGACATGCGTAGTAGCACCTGAGAGGTTTGGGAATGTACTCCCTAACAATGCCTTAGTAAGGTTCTCTCAAACTGAATGAGAACTGATCATGTTTCTTTGAGTGTGCCAACCCGTTTGCTTTTAAGCCTTGTGACTTCCACTACTTTGCCTCCTTTTAATTCACTTTTAACATCTTCCATCGACATGTCCAATGGTACTCCTGAGATTACTCCTCGCAGTTTTTCGCCTCTCTAATGCAAAGTCGAGCCGAAGTGGTCTGCTGTTGTGTGGCAACGTGGCGATTAACAGCCAATAAGAACTTATCCTAAAGTATTTCACTACCGTGTCCTACTTTGTATTGGTTAGAGCCCCCTTTAAGGCGTTACTCATTGGTTATCTGAACAACAAGCCCCGCCTTCATGACGTTGTTATTTAAAGGTACAGAGTGCCAACGCGGACTGATCTGCTGTTCACACACTGCTAAGGAGATTTTGCAAGAAGCTCTCGAGAAACTGGTGAGAACATTTGTTTCTTTCCTCTAAAAGGGAACATTTGAAAAACACAGGCTAACATGGTTGTTGCTGTCATACAATGCATAGAGCTGAGTTGATGAACTTCCATCAACATGGAGAGTATCTGTTAGTATCTGTTAGTGTGTGTGAAATGATGGGTTCATGAAGGGCCAGAGGAAATTACACTACCAGCTCATTCTGATCAATGAAGTACTATTTTCTTTCTCGTATTATGGATTGTTATCAATTTGTAAATGTTTGTAGAATGTATATATGTTTTATCTCCGATGACACCATCCTTAGACAGTTATCTCTAAGTTGATCTGACCTGGTTCTGTCCATTCAGGATTTTCTTTCTGTTGAACACAAATCAGTTGAAGGACTTCTGAATGTATTTTTCATCCTGTACCACACAGAAGTTCCAATACACAATATTTTTACTATGTCAAAATGTTTCATGCTTTAAGTATTAAGTTTTTACCTTTTTTAATAGTGTATTGTGTTTTTCAAATGACTTTTCTGTCTTCTCCAACGAGAAGTAGAATGAAGCTGCTGAGGTCCCTGGCCTCCATCTGCCTGCTGGCGGCCGCGGCCCTCTCCGTCCCCACTCAGGAGAAGCGCGTCCATCACCAGGCGGATCTGAGCGACCGCGCCCACGATGATTCTCATGGCTTCCAGTACGATCACGAGGCCTTCCTGGGAAAGGAGGAGGCCAAGACCTTCGACCAGCTGACGCCTGAGGAGAGCAAAGACAAGCTGGCGTAGGTTCCCCAACCTTCAGCAGATCTTTCTAACCGGTTGCTTCTGGCTTCAGGGGGTTCTTCTCTACTGCACAAATTAGGGGGGCTGAGAATGTCAGAGTTGTGGGTTCTATTTCCCATGGAGTCAGAATATTTGAGTCAATTATCCATAACTCTCTCCACAGGATGATTGTGGTCCGGATTGACACCGATAAGGACGGCTACATCAGCCACGCTGAGCTGCACCACTGGATCAAACACCGGCAGAGGAGGTACATCGAGGAGAACGTGAACAAACACTGGAAGGACTACGACAAGAATCAAGACGGAAAGATAGGCTGGGAGGAGTACAAGAACACCACCTACGGCTTCTACCTGGGTAATTCTCAAAGACAATTTAATTCTAACTTGTCTAACTGTCTGCATTTACAACTATCTAAGGAAACACAAGCATCTTCTATTAGTCCACTTTCTTAATGCTAACTATGAAACATTAAACACGCATCAGCTCTTCACAACTTGTGTTCTTATATACAGAATATCTAGAGTAATGAGCAACACTAGTCATAGCTGAAAAATAACAAAATGACCTTCTATATACAAATGTACAATATATCCATCTCTCCCTTCTGTGAGCCACTTCTCTTGCCCTGCATCACACTGAGGGTGGCCGGGTACACCTGGGCACATTGCAGTACACACACACACACACACACACACACACACACACACACACACACACACA
>CALSBZ010046762.1:78798-88923 GCA_943591055.1 Gobionotothen gibberifrons
GTGTGTGTGTGTGTGTGTGTGTGTGTGTGTGTGTGTGTACATAGGCTATGTCTGTAAATGATTTTGCTTTCAGTTGTGTGTGTGCGCAGGCTCGAATTGGCCATCGGGAGATTCGGGACTTTTCCCGGTGGGCTGCTGCCTTCGGTGGGCCGCTGGCTCTGGCATAGGTGAGCCATGAACTTTCACAGCGCCGCCGCAAGTCCACCGCCGTTGCGAGTCTCCGGCTGTAACAGTCCACTACCGCCCGCGAGGACCCATGTTCGATTCCGGCCTGAGGTCCAAAACATTTATAAACAAATAATAATCCAGTTCATCGCGTCCATTCGCGACCCACCTCATCTCTGTTTTACATAACGACTGCACCGATTCAATGCACCTGCCAGAAAGGCCAGATTGTCTTTAGCATTAAATGTTTGGCTCATCAGTATAGTTGCAATGAACTTTGAAATATTTCTGTGTGAGTTTCTCTCAGGATGGAAGTTTTCATAAACATGAACAAGAGCAAACCAAATGTTATCAGCATATTCAGGGAAGAGCCACATCCTCATGAAGGACCAGACCATATAAGGCCAGAAGGTTTCAGGATGTTTGTTTCTATGGTGACACAGTGAGTACAGTCTGGAGTTAATGATGTGCTGGGTCTGCTGAAGGATGCTGTAGCAGATAATAAGTGGGGCTGGACCTCCTTTATAAACACGAATCCCCCAAAGACCCCCGCCCAGCAGCTATCAGCAGCAACTCTCTTATCTGCCCCCTTTGAGCCTGCTCCTATCCCTCCATCAGCCCTCCCCCAGACCCCATCATCTCCATCCTGTCCACGCCTGTCTTCTTTCTGTCTTCAACACAAATCAATGTATGTCTTTCTTTCTTTTTGTTTTTTATTATTATTCTATCATAAGTTCTAAAAACATAATGACACACAAAACCGCATTCCATCAATAAATAATAAACATCAAACCAGCAGGGAAATAAGAAATACATCTGGGCACACAACATCTACAGTAGCCTACATTTAAAATAACAGAATAAAATGGTAAACTGTGGAAACAAGTGAGAAATTACGACGGAGTATTAGGGCCACACTTAGAGAAAAAAAACGGAGAGATTTCGAGAATAAAGTCGCAATAATACGAGAATAAAGTCATAATTACGAGAATAAAGTCGTAACATTATGAGAATAAAGTAATAATTACGAGATTAAAGTCGTAGTTTCATAAGTGACATGAGAAGCAGATTTGGAGGAGATTGTCTCTCTGCAGGAGGAAATGGCTGGTTCTGGCCGACTACATTACATTACATACATACATACATACATATTAGTATTCCTTCGTAAACAATTCTTTGTTAGTAATTCTATCGCTCGAAGTGGAGTCGAAAAGTTGAGTAAAGTTGGAACGATATTGGCAGAACGTTTTGCTCAACTTTTCGACTCCACTTCGAGCGATAGAATTACTAACAAAGAATTGCTAACAAAGCACTACTAATATGGATGTATGGATGTATGTAATGTAATGTAGTCGGCCAGAACCAGCCATTTCCTCCTGCAGAGAGACAATCTCCTCAAAATCCGCTTCTCAAGTCTCAAACTACGACTTTAATCTCGTAATTATTACTTTATTCTCGTAACATTATGACTTTATTCTCGTAATATTACGACTTTATTCTCGTAATTATTACTTTATTCTCGTAATGTTACGACTTTATTCTCGTAATTATGACTTTATTTTCGTATTATTGCGACTTTATTCTCGAAATCTCTCCGTTTTTTTCTTCTAAGTGTGGCCCTAATACTCCGTCGTAAGAAATGAACTGACTAAAAACTGAATTTATTAACTATTCTAGTATTTCCATACAGTGCTAGTACAGAGTGGGGGTCTGTGGACTTGAACCGGCAACACTCTGGTTCCTAAGTCTCCGAGGACTGAGCTTCTGCTCCCAGTCCGTGAGTTACCCTCATTTATTTAATAGAAACAAATATTTACTTCCTGGGAAGTTACTTCCTTTTTTATGCATCAAGAATGTCGACGAAACTTCATAAAGCACATCTTGGAAATTGAAACATGATAAAAAAGCTGGCATTGCTGTTTCTTTCATGTATTCTTTTGAAAAGCTTGCTGTCTGCTTGTCACTCACTAACTTCATCCTGCAGTTTAACAATATACCTGATTCTTCATCTGTTCATCATTATGCTTAACATTATGGTTAACGATATGTTCACAAACTCTTAATAATAATAATAATAGATTAATTTTGTTAGCGCTTTTACAGGTGCTCTAAGTCGCTTTACAGAGATAGTGAAAATAAAAGAACAATTAATAAATATAGTTGAAGTCAATTAAAATCAAGAAATACAAAAACAATCACACATTAAAAGCCAGATTGAAGAGGTGAGTTGTTTGAAGGTGCTGAGGTCAGTGCAGTCTCTGATGGGTTGTGGGAGTGAGTTCTTCTTAGTTTTTAATTTCCTCTCCTATCATCCAATACATGAAACATATAAATCCCAGACGCAGAGCAGACAGAGGTCCTGTAGTATAATCAGATCAGAATCAGAATCCCTTTATAAGCCTATATTCCTGCTGCTGCAGTATTTCTGACCTTAGAACATTTTAATATCCAGCATTTTTAATATTGTTTATATTAGATATACTATTTTTCATTTTCATTTGAATTGTTAATTCTATTCCACTTTTTAAGTATTTGTATTTGAATGTTGAAAACACTGGTCCTGTGACACAAACCTTTCCCAAATGGGGATGAATAAAGTACTGTGTTTTTATCGTTAGAAAATGTACGATGTTTTTAATGTTGTTATTTGTCAATATGGAACATTTGAGATAGTATTGAAAGAGATAGCAGTACATATACATAATATAACCACAACCATGTCAAAAGTACAAGTGTCAAATACAAGTAGTGGAGTAAAAGTACAATATTTACCTCTGAATTGTAGAGGAGTAGAAACTACAAAGTAGCAGAAAATAGAAATACTCAAGTGAAGTACAAGTATTAGTACCCAACATTGTACTTCACTTGAGTATCTCTATGTTCTGCTACTTTGGACTTTGAGTAAATGTACTTAGTTAAAATGCCACCGCTGCAGTCAGGGCACACTGAACATGCTTTGAAGCTAATCTTTGGAGGTCCATAATGTTGCTTTACGACAGAAAAAGAATGAAGTTATACTTTGATGCCGAGACGGCAGGGAGTCTCTGTCTGATTCGTGAGATGAACAGACTCTCAGTTTAGTTAGGGAAGAATCCTGAAGCAAGCCACATGATTGAGATTTGAGTTGCTCTAAACCGACTGACTGAAGAACCAAATGATGGTCAGCCAAATCTCACAATAGACATGTGTGAACAACTTTTATTTTATAAATAAAAACCATATTCATTTAACATTCACCTTTTCCTGACCCCTAGAGCTCTGTTGAGAACTGTTTAAACATCTGTGCCTCTTTATCTCTCTCTCATTACCCCCCCACCCCTCTGGTTGTTTCTGGGTGTTTGTTGTTAGTTTCCTGTCACAAAGGAAGTGCCTCGCCCTGCTGCCTGGCTCCCAATTGGCCCCAGATGAACAGAGATGTTTGGGGGGCCGAGCATGAGGAGGGGTCGGACAGCTCAGAGGATAGAAAGAGGAGAGGAGGAGAGCAGGAGCAGAGGACAGAGGACGGAGGACGGAGCAGAGACATCATCAGAGAGAGACATGTGAGCGGGACATGCTGGAGGAGGTGAGTTTACATCGCAGTGTGTAGCTGCTTTTGTGTTTATATTGTGCTTGTATTCAATTGGCAGAGGTGGAAGAAGTACTCTGATCTTGTACTTGAGTAAAAGTAGAAGTACTCAGATCTTGTACTTGAGTAAAAGTAGAAGTACCAGAGTGTAGGAATACTCTGTTACAGTAAAAGTCCTGCATTCAAAATGTTCCTCAAGTAAAAGTAGAAAAGTATTCTCATCAAAATATAGTGAAAGTAGCGACAGTAAAAGTAGTCATTGTGCAGATTGGTCCATTTCAGAATAATATATATGATATGTTTTATAATGATTGATCATGAACGTGTTCTCAAAGCTGGTAAAGGTGCAGCTAGTTTGAATGACTTTGTATACTGCAGGGTAGCTTGTGGATTTACTCCAGGTGGAACTAAAGTCTGATTTAACACTTGATTATATTTACCATCATTCATCCACATCTGTGAAGTAACTAAAGGGATGAAATACATTTAACCAATTGTGAGTTCCTAATATCTAAGAGGTTTTTTGAATGTCAGCGTCCTCTGTTCTGAGCGTAGTGCATGGATGCATCTGTATTACTATTTATGTCTCTGTCAAAGAGCTGATGATTTGGTTATTGTTTCAGTTTGTTTGTTACATTGCATTTAGCTGATGCTTTTATCCAAAGTGACGTACAATTGTTTGTTTGTTTGTCTGTCAGCAGGGCAACAGAACACTACAGAATCATACCTGATTTGACCTGATTTGAATGAAGGCTGGTGACTACAACAGAACCAGGACCCCCACTGAAGTCTGGACTGATGTGAATCACAGGGCTGACCACATGATTTCCCCCTTTGGATAACACCACAGGAGGGCATGGTGGAGGGGGGGTCGTTTTCCAGGTGCTTTTCTAGTCTTTCTAGTTTTTCTAGTTTTTCCAAAACAAGATATTTGCCATTAGAGAAACCAGCTGTTTCCAGACTGCTGCCTCTCTTGGTCTGGTCACTCCCAATCCTTGTACCAGTGTCTGATTGCTCAGTGACGCTGGACAGGTTTGGGGGGGGGCTGTGCTAAGGACTGCTGTACTCCATTATCTCCTGCTGACTTTTTTTTTCATTCTCCTCTCATCGGTTTTTGGACTTTTGTGATTACTTATGTGCATCTCAATTAAAACGTAGAAACCTTTGAACTTCCTGTACTTTCTTTTTGCTCTGCCACTCACATGTGTTTTGTCTGTATGTGCATTTCGTGGCTAGAGCAAGTGCAATGCTAATATGAGGACTGTTATCACACACAGATTTAATGTAAATAGTTCGGAATATATTTGAATGTAAACCAATTAAGCCGCTAAGACGTTCATTTTGAAATGCGATGATTTCCCTGGGTCACACTGTCAGAAGTGTTAAAGCTCAGTTTTCAAGGTTTATGTTATGTACTGTCCAAAACATTTTAATGTATGAAAACAGATACTTTAAGTACATCTTAAATTATATTTACTAATAAAAACAAGCAAGCCCATTTTCAGGATGTTAAGGTTCATTTGATTATTAACAGTCCTCCCTGTACCCACTGACAGGCTGTTATGGTTTACACATACATGAGCAATGTAACTTCATTTAGCTTTTTATATTTAGTGTGGCACTTGCTCCATCCTGGGACTTAAACCTGCCACCCTCTGGTGCCAAATCCAATGAGACTGAGCGGCTGCTCGGATTCCAGGCTGATTTAAAGGTCCCATGTCATGCTTTTCTGGTTATCACCCGTCCCCTTGTGTGTTATGAAGGTTTTTCTGCATGTAAACGATCTGCAGAGTCACAAACCCTCAAAGTACACCCTGTCGTGAGTAAAACTCTAACACAGAAAAGACCTGTCTATGCTGCCCCAGAACGCCTCGTTGGAGATTTCTCATTTTCTTCCTGGGTATCGCTACGTAGGGATACCCAGTAGCCATGCCCAGAGCTATGGCCGGTACACAACCTGTAAGTATTCATTGTTGTTTGTGTATTTATGATGTTTAAAACAAATAAGGTATCTACCACGACTGTTTAAATGGGTAAACGTTTTTCGGGCTACTACGTTGGGATGGCTGAGAAATGCTCTCCGCAGACCCATGCTCACAGCGTTTTAAACCTTTTTCTTACTCAATATCAAGCCACACTTATTGGTTTTACTTCGGCTGTGAGTGTTTGTGTGCTCAGGATGAGTTTCGCTTGTTCTCGCTGTATCGCCGACCCGGAAGCCTGTCCGCTCCTCGCAGCAGCTCACAGCAATGAGCCTCGCAACGTCCCGACCAATCAGAGCACACTGGGCTCACAGGGAGGGGGGCAGGAGCTCCAACAAGGCATGTAGGACAGAGAGTGAATACACATACTATACATTGAACAATGTAAATCTATTCTAGTAGACAATGGAATTATGATCAGTAGAAATGGCCATGACATGGGACCTTTAAAAAAATGTTTTAAGTCCAACTCCATGCCAACTGTTTTTGCCTAAGTGAAAAGCCTTGCAATGCAAATGCAACATCCATATTAACCATATGCACCCTCTCTCAAGACAACACGTAATGCTGTTTTAGTTTTTCCTGAAACACTGAAATTCGTTGAATATAGCCCATTTTTATTTCATTGTACATCTGAATAATCATCCACAGTAATATCTTCTAATAATTATTTATTTATTTGAAATCAAATACAGACTGATAAACTGGGTTAAAGGTAGTGATGGGAATTATGGCTCTTTGAAGGGAGCCGGATCTTATGGCTCTGTTCCTTTGCGAGAGCCGTTCAAAAGAGCCGTTTTTTTTAAAGGGGCGGGGTTAATAGGTTTATCTGCGAAATATACCTTTTATAATTCAATCAAATGTAGCCCTGTTTTGACGAATGATTTATATGTGTACACATACAGTGCATCCGGAAAGTATTCATACCCCTTCACTTTTTCCACATTTCTGTTCGTTACAGCCATATTTAAATTTGGATTAAATTAATTTGTTTTCTCAACATTCTACACACAATACCCCATAATGACAAAGTGAAAACAGTTTTTAAATCATTTTTGCAAATGAATTAAAAATAAAACACTCAAATATCACATGTGCATAAGTATTCACACCCTTTACTCAATACTTTGTTGAAGCACCTTTGGCAGCAATTACAGCCTCTAGTCTTCTTGAGTATGATGCTACAAGCTTGGCACACCTATCTTTGGGCAGTTTCTCCCATTCTTCTTTGCAGATTGTCTCAAGCTCCATCAGCTTGGATGGGGAGCGTCGGTGCAGAGCCATTTTCAGATCACTTCAGATATATTCAATTGGGGTCAAATCTGGGCTCAGGCTGAGGCACTCAAGGGCATTCACAGACCTGTCCCGAAGCCACTCCTTTGTTATCGTGGCTGTGTGCTTAGGGTCGTTGTCCTGTTGAAAGGTGAACCGTTGCCCCAGTTTGAGGTCCAGAGCGCATACTTGTCAACCTTGAGACCTCAGAAATCGGGAGCATGTCGGGGGGGGGGGGGGGGGGTGCTAGTGGATCGCCGGAGCTGTTAGATTAACATGCTTATTGTAGTTCTGAGTGCAATGCCTTGCGGCCTGTAGCACCATCCTCTTGATGGAGCATGTGTGTGGGAGTGAGCAGAGGGTCAAGTTGTCGATTCTTGTTCTGTTCTGTTTTTCTGTGACTAAAAGTCTGAGTGAAAATAGTCGTGTGTAAATCAGATTTTGTCAGAAATGCTGGAGAAATGCTGGAGAAATATGACCACGGGAGGAAACCGGGAGAGGGCTATGAAATCGGGAGTCTCCCGGGAAAATCGGGAGGGTTGGCAAGTATGCCAGAGCGCTCTGGAGCAGGTGATCTCTCTGTACATTGCTGCATTCATCTTTCCCTTGATCCTGACTAGTCTTCCAGTTCCTGCCACTGAAAAACACCCCCACAGCATGAAGCTGCCACCACCATGCTTCACTGTGGGGATGGTGTTGGCCAGGTGATGAGCGGTGCCTGGGTTCCTCCAGACATGATGCTTCGCATTCAGGCCAAATGTGATTTCATCAGACCAGACAATTTGGTTTCTCATGGTCTGAGAGTCCTTTAGGTCAGGGGTGCCCAATACCTCGATCGCAAAGGTAGTGTGGGTAGATCGCATGGCATTTTAAAGTTAGCCTATCATCCATCCTTACCATGGCATTTGCCACTTGATTGACGTACAGGTAAGCCAGTCTGAGTTGTATTGTGCCATACAGGTTCATGCAGTTATGAGGGGGCCTCACCTCCTCATCTGAAGCGCAAATGCGGCGGCCCTGTAGGTAGATCATTTGGGCATGGTCATTTTAAAAGTAGCTCCCAAGCTGAAAAAGTGTGGGCATCCCTGCTCCATGTGTACCATGTGGGCTTTCATGTGCCTTTTGCTGAGGAGTGGCTTCCTTCTAGCCATAAAGGCCTGATTGGTGGAGTGCTGCACAGATGGTTGTCCTTCTGGAAGGTTCTCCCATCTCCACAGAGGAACACTGGAGCTCTGTCAGAGTGACCATCAGGTTCTTGGTCACCTCTCTGACTAAGGCCCTTCTCCCCCATTGCTCAGTTTGGTTTGGGCGGCAAGCTCTAGGAAGAGTCCTGGTGGTTTCAAACATCGTCCATTTGCAAATGATGGAGACCACTGTGCTCGTTGGGACGTTCAATGCTGCCAATTCTGTACCCTTCCCCAGATCTGTGCCTTGATACAATCCTGTCTCTGAGGTCTACAGACAATTCTTTGGACCTCATGACTTGGTTTGTGCTCTGATATGCACTGTCAACTGTGGGACCTCATATAGACAGGTGTGTTCCTTTCCAAGTCATGTCCAATCAATTGAATTTACCACAGGTCAACATCTCAAGGATGATCAGTGGAAAACGGGATGCGCCTGAGCTCAATTTGTGTCAAAGCAAAGGGTGTGAATACTTATGTACATGTGATATTTCATTTGATTATTTTTAACGCATTTGAGAACAATTATTTAAAAACGGTTTCTATTTGTCATTATGGGGTATTGTGTGTGGAATGTTGAGGGGGAAAAAAATGTAATCCATTTTGAAATAAGGCTGTAACATAACAAAATGTGAAAAAAGTTAAGGGGTATGAATACTTTCCCGGATGCACTGTATATCAGTAGTATTTCAATACATCCTTTGTACTGAAGTATTCAAAAGTAAAAATTACATTTTTAATAAAAATGACCAATTGTTTTCATTGCATTTACAGACCCATGTAACTCTCTGATTGTAGAACCACGCAAAAAAACAAACAGATAGCAACACCTATACAAACTGACAACAAATCTTTGCTGAGCCTAAAAATAATCCTAAATAAATAAAATAATGAAAATAAATATATTGCAATGCTCAAAACAGCATCCAACAGTCTCCAATCCAATCCTTGGATATTACATGTCACTGCATGCATGCACCCGTAGCACGGAGATCATCATATCATTCTGTCTTGTATTACTTAACAAAGGGGGGGAAAAAACGTCTTGTTCGCGGGCGCGAGCCGGCTCCCGTCGTTCACTTAAAAGAGCCGGCTCGCACGACCGACACATAACAAGTTAAAGGTGTGGGCCTGGGAAAATATTTCCCCAACACCAGTCACAGTTGAGGCTGAAGCAGGAGTAAAGACAGAGGAAGATCCGAAGAAACATCATTCATCAGCTAAGTGACATCTTAATAGAACTTAACTTAAACTGGAATACTTACACTTAAACTGTTATACTTACACTCAAACTGGAATACTAACACTTAAGCTATATTAACATTCAAACAGGATTACTTACAAAAAATAAACCTAAAACTTCACTAGTTGAACCTAAATTAATATATTATAGGTGCTTGGAGAAAGTGTTTATTATCTGAATGATTTAACAAAAAACATCTGAGCATATCATCCACAACCTCATGAGTGTAGTATCAGGCATAATAGGGTAGGAACCTTCATGATGTAACGTGTTGTGCATGGGTGATTAATAAACGAGAGCAAGTCAACTTACACGTTGGTCCAATCCTTTCCTATACAAGAGCCTCTATATAAGTTATAGTGAACACTTATAACAATAGAACATGGTGTCAGAAGTGAAAACGAGACATTAACAAGTCAATGTTAGTGTCCAAAAAGTACGTCAGGTTTAGTGCCGTCTATTATTATTTTTTCCGTGGAACGCCGAGGAAGAGGCTAAAGCTAGCTAGCGTGCCACGATGAACCAGTTTCAAGTCTCACCACCGGAAAAGTTCACTTTCAAGGCCGATGACTGGCCTAAGTGGATAAAACGCTTTGAAAGATTCCGCATTGCGTCTGGATTGGAGACACAACCGGACAAGAATCAGGTGAATGCCCTCATCTACACTATGGGAGAGGAGGCAGAGGACATACTGACTTCTCTGCACTTAAGCCC
>CALSBZ010046762.1:122497-134508 GCA_943591055.1 Gobionotothen gibberifrons
ACGTGTGCTTCACTTGGAGGCTGTCTGAAGGTGTACACAGGTCTCAGATGGACTTGGTATCACATTAAGAACGATATTCAGTAATAAGTCTGGCAACAATAGCTGGTTTAAATGATTTATTGGAGTTCGCAATGCTTTGAACAGACATCCCTATGTCAACTCGTTTTTCTTTTTGTAGTCCTCGCTGTTCGCGTCCGGATATCGCCATCGTAACCACAACCTCTCACACTGGTACTGAATGTGCATCAAAGTCTTCCTACCGAGCCAAATATACCAAAAGATGTATGTAAACAACAGAAGAAGCGATCGAAATGTGTATTTCAGTCGAAAGGCCACGCCCCCCACCTCTGTGCCCCAGTTGATCGGGAAACCAGTTAATCCGGAACACCCGTTAGCCGCTAGCATTAGCAGCTAGCGGGTATCCTGCAGCTTGATTACTGCAGAGGTGACTAGCAGGCAGCTAGCTCCAGGTAGCCCACGGAAGAGGGGTCCAAGCCAGCCAAAAGGCAGGACACGTTTTGAGAAGTCCGGGAGTGGGATGGAGGCAGCGTTGGAGGAGCTAGGCAGGTGAAGCCGGGAGGATCAGAAGGAGAGCAGGTGGAGCGGCGAAACGGAGCCGGAGTTTTCAGGTAGGAAAACACGGACACTTTCACACATCTCAGTGATCCAGGCAGCGGTAGATTGACATAGAGCTTAACCGGACTGGTCGGCCAAAAAGCTGCTATGAAATGCTGAGGAAAGAGTAGAAAAGAGTAGAAAAATCCAGACAGAGAAGCGGCGAGCAAATGACGCCAGCATCCTCTCACATCCGGTTTCCAGTCATCATATGACTATAGTTAACCTAAACTGTAAACTGGCCCTACACATATCTTCCTCTAGATCCAGACGGACCCCTTCCTGCGCTCCAGCTTGGCTCGTCTCTCCTACGCTTCCTTTGCCAAGCTTCTCGACACGTTCAGTGGCAGTGAGGTGTCGGACCCCCCCGCCCTTCAGCCAGCAGCCAGTCCCACGCTCAGACGCATGGCCGTCACCATGGAGGTGTCACGCAGGATAGTGACAGCCACAGGAACCCAGCGCATGCAAGGCTACGCTGAGAGCTACATGGAGACTTTCGCCCCCTGGGTGAAGAGCCACGGAGGATGGGTGAGTGATTTAACATATTCAACTTCTCGATAGAAATTAATTACATCTGTGGTATGGAATTGATCCATTCATGTAAATAATGCATAGAGAACCGCAGTGACGCGTCCTAAAACCCGGAAGTAAACTCCTTCCGGTTCCTTCGTCAAAAACGCAATGCAATTTCTCCATAGGATTTTGGAAAATAGCTGGAAATAAAGTCTGTGGTTGAAACACATTTAAGAGACGGATCACGTTTTGTTCAGCCGGATAATATCCACATGTCTACCCTACTTTTATAATTTTATAATCATAAATCTAGTCGCCAGAAGCAAAATGCTAACGTTATGCTATAAAGGAACTACAGCAGGGTCGCTGCTTCAACGTCACGCCAACTTAAGATCCATATTCAAAAGTACAGATTCAAAATTGTACAAGTTGAAGCGTTTGTTTGAACAGTTTGCAGGAGGCAGGTACTTGCTTTCAAGCAGAACAGGGCAAACTAACTTAGAGGAGTGTTTTACGTGTTCGGTGTAATGACGTAAAACGGCCTGGACAACTTCTGTAGTCCTATTCAGCCACTTGGTAACAACCATCGTTTTTCAGACACGTAAACTCTTCAGAAATCACCAGCGGGGTCACTGCTGATGTCCTTATTTGGAGCTATTTTCCAAAATCCTATGGAGAAATTGCAATGCTTTTTATCGAAGGAACCGGAAGTGGTAAAAATGCTAACTTACTTCCGGGTTTTAGGACGCGTCACTGCCGTTCTCTATTGCCTTTACTAGAGAAGACAATTATTGGATAGTTTTGGCCGATACATGTACAAGGGGGTAACATTTTTTTGGTTATTTATAGATTGGCCGTTAGTCTTAAAGGTCCCATGTCATGGCCATTTCTACTGATCATAGTTCCATTGTTGAGGTCTACTAGAATAGATTTACAATGTTCAATGTTCCAAACTCACATTGGTTTCTCATACAGCATCTCTGTATAGTATGTGCATTCACTCTCTGTCCTAAACGGCTTGTTGGAGCTCCTGCCCCCCCCCCCCCCCCTCCCTGTGAGCCCACTGTGCTCTGATTGGTCAAGCGACGTGCAGCTGCTCGTGAGGAGCTGCTGTGAGGAGCAGACAGGGCTTCCGTGTCGGCGAAACAAATACAGCGAGAACAAGCGAAACTCATCTTGAGCACACACAAACACTCACAGCCGAAGTAAAAACAATAAGTGCGGCTTGATATTGAGTAAGAAAAGGGTTAGAAAGCTGTGGGCATGGGTTTGCGGAGAGCATTTCTCCGCAATCCCAACGTAGTAGTCCGAAAAACGTTTACCCATTTAAACAGTCGTGGTAGATACTGTTGGGGATTAATTCTGTCTTACTCCTAGGAGTCTAACCTTTTCTGCGTGTTGACGTTGATAACCAACCCTGACTCTGTTATCTCCTGTGCTGCTGCACTCATTCTCAGTTTTATGACCGGTCAACTCTCGGTCACAGAGCCTAAGAGTCAGGCAAGTGATTCAGTGTCTCCAGATGTTGGGGATATCTCCAGTGTGCCCAGCTGTTGATTAACTCTCTGTAAACTAGTTAAAAGGTCTATCGAGAGAGAGGCTGGGCAGAATTGAAGTGGCAACCCACCCGGGCATTCAGAACCTCTGGCTGCTGTGACTTGTGATATGAATTCTCCGGACGATACTTGTAATAAACTACCAGTGTTCCAAGCTCCAACTCTCCTCGTGTCTCTCTGAGTCCTGACTAGGGTTGCAAAGGGGCGGAAAGTTTCCGGAAAGTTTCCATGGGAAGTTAAGCTGGGGAATTTTGGAAATATTCAATGCAAAATTAAACAAAAAAACATGACATTTCAACAGATTAAAAAAAAAAATTATTTTATTGAACAATTATTTGTTTCATTGAAGAACGAAAACAGGAATGTTGAGTTAAATGTTACTCATCCCCCCCAACCCCACTCATTAAAAAATGAACAAAAATGCACCCCCCCATCCAAAAATCCCCTCAAAGTCCCATTCAAAATGTTAAATGAAAAGAGCCCTTCTCCCTCCAAACAGTCCCATTAAACATGCAAACCTTCCTTCAAGCGATCCTCTGCATTTTGGCTAAACCCTTTCAGTCAACGGGCTCTTCCTGGGCCTCATCAACATCACACTCTGAGTCTTCCTCTGCAGTGTCACTGTCCAGCCTTGTTGAGGATGTCTCTCTGTCAGGCTCAAAGAGCCTTAGGTTTGCCCGAATGCCAACCAGTTTTTCCACTCTGACATTTGTGAGCCTGTTGCGAACCTTTGTGTGGTCTCAATAGCCATGCAGTAAGCAGTGTGCTATGGCATGGATATTCAAGTGTACTTGAATGGCACCTGTTTGTTTTAGTCAAGATTATGCTAAAATATACTTTCCCCAACTATATTGAAGTTCCCTATGAAGAGCCAACCTTCAATTTAGAAATTTCCCAGTTTATTCCCGTTTATTCCCGTGGAAAGTTTCCATCTTTGAAAATTCCAGGAATTTTGCAACCCTAGTCCTGACTCTCCATTGCTGCAGAAGTTTCCCTTACAGATACCTTGTTTGTTTTAAACATCACAAATACACAAACAACAATGAATACTTACAGGTTGTGTACCCGAATCTCCCGCTGGTCCAAACAAAGTAGGAACAGCATCGTTCTTCAGTGCCCTACGCTGTACATATCCGGCATGAACCGCTGAAAGGTTTGGGAAGCTTTGTTTCGTGAAAGGCTGGCAGAGGGTGCGGCCATAGCTCTGGTCGTGGCTACTGGGTATGCCTACGTAGCGATACCCAGGAAGTAAATGAGAAATCTCCAACGACTCTGCAGACCGTTTACATGCATACAAACCTTCATAACACACAAGGGGACGGGTAATAACCGGAAATGCATGACATGGGACCTTTAAGAAACTTCATTAATGATAAAATACACCCTTGTGTTGGTCGGTCAATTAGTCACATTAGAATCAGACCCTTTTAGATGCCTGGTTTTAATCAGGGTTAGAGAACATACAACGTACATTTGGACTAAACATGCTCAAAGCTTTCTGCACAGCCTGGTGGGTGGGGGCCTCACAGGCGGCACATGTGAAATGTAGACTCTTGATGTTGTAAATTCATTTTGAGCTATTTTCCTCCTTTGTTTCTCATCAACCACCCTTTGTGTTCAGGAGAACGTGGTATATTTGGAAGAGCCTGCGGAGTGTGACTGAGTGTTCCGAGCTCTCGGGACAATTTTAGTTCTGCTGACCCCAGATCAGCACTGAGCTCTGGAGGAGGACATCAGAGGCAGAGAGGGCCTCACTCTGCTGCTCTACACGGACACTCTCTTCCACTGACTCTCACCTGTGACAAGATTCCAGAAGCCTCTGTGATACATGTTCCTCTGGAGCCTGGACATCAGGAAGTACTTTGACGACAACATGGTCAGCAGGAAGCTGCTGTGGAGATTCTTTGATCACTGTGACTTTGATAATCAGTTTACAGTTGCATCATGATTACGCCCCCCCCACAGAATGCCTCCAGGCCCCGGATCAATTAGTAGGAGTATTTTTACCTTTTTTATTCACCACTTTTTTAAATGTTGTTGTTTGTTAAAGGTGCTATTTTAACATTTTGTATTAAATAATTCATACACAGGTGTTAAAACACAAACTGAATCGTTTTTTTCTGCTATTTACATCAATCATGATTAACGTTAATGAAATGTGAAAAATGAATGATTGTACGTTTATGCAATATAATGTTTTTGATATATATTTATAGATGAGGACTTTTCACAATGATGTTATTCAGATACAGTCAGAATGGGGGGATCTTTAATGGGCATGTGGACCCTTTTTCTAACCCAAACTCCCTGCATGGCACCCCCCCCATGTCGGGGATTGGAAATGCTTCCTTGGCTATTTAAGTATTTTTACTTACAGTTTTAGTTTGACATCTGTTAAATAAAACAAATTGACTCATCAATGCAGCATCCATTTATTGACAGTGATCTTTAAGAATGAATGGGACTGGGGGGGAAGCAGATGTGAGGAGCAGAAAATGACAGCGCCGTAATTCACATAAATATGTGAATTATAAATTCACACATATTTATAATCATGTCTTTGTTTCTTTATGATCTGTGATTTTCTTAAAACAGTTTTAGTTGATGTCAACAGCCAGACTAAATTGCATGGCCTCTGTTTTCTCTATAGACTTAATCGTAACAATGCTTCTTGGCAAGCCTGTTTTCTTACCTTTCAAATGGGGCCACATTTGTGAGGAACGTGCATTTGTGGGATGAGCAGCAGAGCTGAGTATGTGGGTTGCGCCCATGAAAAATGTGACAAATCTCCTCTGCCAAACAGCAGCCACTCTCCGGTCTCGCTAGGAGGCCTGCCATGACTGGAACCTCAACATGTGGAGGAACATCTATCGAGACAACACGCTCTCCACCCAGCCCTCACCCACATGGACACTAAAAACTCTTAGGAAGCTGTTCATAGACTTTAGCTCAGCGTTCAACACCATCAACCCCCAGCAGCTGGTTTGCAAGCTAACAAACCTGGGCCTCAGCCCCTTTCTGTGCAACTGGCTGCTGGACTTCCTCACTGCCAGACCCTAATCTGTACGGGTCGGCAACAACACATCAGGCACCATCACACTGAGTACGGGGGCCCCCCAAGGACGTGTGCTCAGCCCCCTGCTCTTCACCCTGCTGACCCACGACTGCACACCCACCCACAGCTCCAACCACTTCATCAAGTTTGCAGATGACACAACCGTGGTGGGTCTCAACAGCAACAACGACGAGACCCACTACAGGATGGAGGTGAACCAGCTGGCCACGTGGTGCATAGACAACAATCTCTTTCTCAATGTGGAGAAAACAAAGAAGATTGTCGGTGACTTCAGGAGAAACGACACCCAACACCCCCACCCACTGACCATTGGTGGTACTGCTGTGGAACAGGTGAGCTGCACCAAATCCCTGGGGGTGCATCACTGAGGATCTCTCCTGGAGTAACAACACCACGTCAATCACCAAGAAAGCCCATCAGCGCCTCTACTTCATCCGCAAACTGAAGAGAGCAGGAGACCCCCCCCCCCCCCCCCATCATGCTCTCCTTCTACCGAGGCGACATCGAGAGCATCCTCAGCAGCTGCATCACACGGTGGTTCGGAAGCTGTACAGCATCCAACTGCAAGACCCTGTAGAGAGGATCATCGGTGCCTCACTCCCATCACTCCTGGACATTTATAACACCCGCCTCACCCGCAGAGCATTGTGGGTGACCCCACCCATCCCTCCACCTGCCGCTTCACCCTCCTGCCTTCAGGGAGAAGGTTCCGCAGCCTGAGGTCGAGCACCACCTGACTAAAGAACAGTTTCCACCAGGCTGTCAGGAGGCTGAACTCTCTCCCTCCCTCCCCCCTCTCTCCCCTCTCTCCCCTCTCTCCTCTCTCCCCCCTGCCCACACTGGACTATAACTCTCCACACACACTCAGACACTCAAATCCAGCACCAGACATGTTTTACGCTGCTATGGACAATCTGCACATTCTATGTACAATATTGCACTAATGTACATTCTCAAATATTTAAGTGACTGTTATTTTGTATATATTGATTGTTGTGTTTTTATTTAGGTCTTAATGTGTGCACATGTAAAGATGTGTCTTTGATTCTGTGTATATATATATATATATATATATATATATATATATACAGTGGGGCAAAAAAGTATTTAGTCAGCCACCAATTGTGCAAGTTCTCCCACTTAAAAAGATGAGAGGCCTGTAATTTTCATCCTAGGTACACTTCAACTATGAGAGACAGAATGGGGGGAAAGAATCCAGGAAATCACATTGTAGGATTTTTAATGAATTAATTGGTAAATTCCTCGGTAAAATAAGTATTTGGTCACCGACAAACAAACAAGATTTCTGGCTCTCACAGACCTGTAACTTCTTCTTTAAGAGCCTCCTCTGTCCTCCACTCGTTAACTGTATGAATGGCACCTGTTTGAACTCGTTATCAGTATAAAAGACACCTGTCCACAACCTCAAACAGTCACACTCCAAACTCCACTATGGCCAAGACCAAAGAGCTGTCAAAGGACACCAGAAACAAAATTGTAGACCTGCACCAGGCTGGGAAGACTGAATCTGCAATAGGTAAGCAGCTTGGTGTGAAGAAATCAACTGTGGGAGCAATTATTAGAAAATGGAATACATACAAGACCACTGATAATCTCCCTCGATCTGGGGCTCCACGCAAGATCTCACCCCGTGGGGTCAAAATGATCACAAGAACGGTGAGCAAAAATCCCAGAACCACACGGGGGGACCTAGTCAATGACCTGCAGAGAGCTGGGACCAAAGTAACAAAGGCTACCATCAGTAACACACTACGCCACCAGGGACTCAAATCCTGCAGTGCCAAACGTGTCCCCCTGCTTAAGCCAGTACATGTCCAGGCCCGTCTGAAGTTTGCTAGAGAGCATTTAGATGATCCAGAAGAGGATTGGGAGAATGTCATATGGTCAAAATAGAACTTTTTGGTAAAAACTCAACTAGACGTGTTTGGAGGAGAAAGAATGCTGAGTTGCATCCAAAGAACACCATACCTACTGTGAAACATGGGGGTGGAAACATCATGCTTTGGGGCTGTTTTTCTGCAAAGGGACCAGGACGACTGATCCGTGTAAAGGAAAGAATGAATGGGGCCATGTATTGTGAGATTTTGAGTGACAACCTCCTTCCATCAGCAAGGGCATTGAAGATGAAACGTGGCTGGGTCTTTCAGCATGACAATGATCCCAAACACACCGCCCGGGCAACGAAGGAGTGGCTTCGTAAGAAGCATTTCAAGGTCCTGGAGTGGCCTAGCCAGTCTCCAGATCTCAACCCCATAGAAAATCTTTGGAGGGAGTTGAAAGTCCGTGTTGCCCAGCGACAGCCCCAAAACATCACTGCTCTAGAGGAGATCTGCATGGAGGAATGGGCCAAAATACCAGCAACAGTGTGTGAAAACCTTGTGAAGACTTACAGAAAACGTTTGACCTCTGTCATTGCCAACAAAGGGTATATAACAAAGTATTGAGATGAACTTTTGTTATTGACCAAAATTCTTTAAAAATCAGACAATGTGATTTCCTGGATTTTTTTTTTTTCTCTCATTTTGTCTCTCATAGTTGAAGTGTACCTAGGAAGAAAATTACAGGCCTCTCATCTTTTTAAGTGGGAGAACTTGCACAATTGGTGGCTGACTAAATACTTTTTTGCTCCACTGTATATATAAATATTTGCACACATATTTTTATATACATTTGTTTTATGTTCGGGATTTCGATCTCTCTGTCTGTACACACAAACTGGAAGATTGACAATAAAGTTGACTTTGACTTGACATTATGTTCAGAGCACTGGAACCTCAACATGTGGAGGAACATTATGTTCAGCCATGAGTCCAGATTCTGCCTACGGCACTTGGATCGTAGGGTCACAGTGTGGAGAACACGTGGAGAACCTTTGCTGATTGCTGCACTGATAGAGTACCATCTTTTGGTGGAGGCAGTGTGATGGTGTGGGGGCAATCTCAATGCAGAGAGATATCGAGATAACATTCTGCAACCAGTGGCATCCCCGAATCTCAACAGTCTGGGATCAAACTCCTCCTCCAAGATGACAACGCTCGCCCCCACAGAGCGAGGATTATCAGACACTTCCTCCAGAGTTTGGGACTGGAGAGGATGGAATGGCCCCCTGCCACCACATTGGCTGACTTGAGACAAATGTTGGTTGAAGAATGGGATGCCATCCCACAGCAGTGTGTGAGCCGGCTGGTGACCAGCATGAGGAGGAGAGGCTGTTGTGGCTGTGTTTGGTTCTTCCACACGCTACTGAGGCTCCTGGTTAAATGAATACATTGTTCATAAATAAATTGTTGCCAATATGTCTTGATTCATCAGACTTCTATCATCCAATCCACCAAACACAACCAAACAAGAGTCAACAGAAACAAAGCTGTTTGGCATTGGCAGAGGAGATTTGTCCCTTACCCACATACTCAGCTCTGCTGCTCATCCCACACATGTTCCTCATAAATGTGGCACCATGGTAAATAAACAGGCTTTGCAACGTTATAAGATTTATTGTCAAGAAGCATTGTTACAACAAAGAAATAATCTACCAAACACAGATTTCCTTACTTTTTGTGTTACGTTTATTTAAGTCGGGAACATCCACACGAATGGATTCAGCTCGGTCAAATCTACGCCTCAGGTTTCATTTGGATTGTTTGCAGATCATCAAGAGACCGAGCGCTCACAACAGGTCACACTGTTATTTAAATGGATATGCAACACATCTTTAAAAACAGTAGAGAAGATTACCATAAGATTCAAAAACTTTATAAAAGTTTATAAAAGGCATAATATCTTACGGTTTTGCTAAAACACATGTAAAAGTATGAATAATATGTTTTGCTGTAATCATTAGATACCAACTAAATGTAAAACTTTGAAATGGCTAAACTACACTACATGATCAAAGTGCTTATATGGTTAAGGTTTAATATTCAAGGCATGAATTATTAGCAAAGTGAACTAAGTGCTATGTAAAACATTTTTATTTGATTGAGTTCTTATTGTCCTCCTCCCAAAGCCTTCCTAGCAGGCATACTGAGGCCTATTTGCTGTCTTATGACCTTTTAAGTGTCACACTATTATTTCCTGTTCATGACAACAATCTAAGAGAAGCAACTCTGGAAATCAAATATTGTAAAATACAGACACAGATGTCTGCTGTGACCCACACAGTCCTGAGGCCGGGGTGGACACCTCGAATCAGGCTGGCGGTGTTTGTGATCAGTCCAAATGTTTCTCAGCGCACAGGATCTGACAGTACATCAGCATGGAGAACACCAGGGCCAGGATCTGAGAGAGGAGAGTTCAAACCTGTTATAGATCCCGTTCACTGAGGTCACCAACAGACAAGACGTGTTGTCCCCACGGCAACTCTAACAACATGACAGTGGGATAAAGTGAAGCCAAATCACAGGCTACTGCCGTTCTGCATTTTTCTGTTTTGAGAATCAGTTTCCTGTAAATAAAATCTACAATTTTTGTTTAACCCTGGAATGAAGAGGATGTGGGTGTCTTTTCCAGCTCTGAGAAGTGTCTTTAAAGATGTGGAGGGGAAAAGAGCTCACACAGGTTTATGGGTCTTCACCGACACATTCCACATTGTATAGTTTGCCATATTTAAATGATGTTAAACATGTAACAAAATCTTCCTTCAAAACGTGGCAATGTGTAATGTTTCTATTTATTTATTAACAAAGCAAAGTCTGTAACTTGTGCAGAATCTGAGCTGTGCTGTGATTGGAGTATTTCCCATTCCTTTAACATATAGAGATCAAGAATAAACATGTGTACTCATTATAAGTACCTGCACAACACCGATACACACTCCAAACACCAGGACGGAGGGAATGTTATCCAGCAGCCACTGCCGGGCCTTCTGGTAGCACGGCTGCAACGAGAGACCGGAAACACAAGAAATATAATAAGATTAATAAAGAAGAGGTATAGAGACAAATAAAAAATAATAATTACAACTAATCTTAGAAATCATAAAGCCTCACTGTGAGACTCTATATGTTTGACAGTCCAGTAGCTGTACATGGAGAGCACAGATAATAATGTTCCATAACAGACACATACAAAATGACAGAAAACACACTGGGGTAGACCGCCTCAGACGCTGAAGTACAGAGATGTTCAGATAAGTATAACAACTGTTGTCATATCCTCTGGCCTTCATTCCTTTAACCGAACATTGTAGACTGTGTTGGACGTGGCACAGCTGTAACTTCTGTAAACACAGTAACAATGCTTAACTCCATTGGAAGATAAAACATACATGATCAACAGTAAAGAGTTGGGGCCTCAACGTTGAACTTCTTAAAATAACCAGGAGTTGTGACTGCTCGTGTTCTCGGATGAGTCATTATCCCGGCAATTTGTCAACGAGAACAATCCTATCAAAACCAAACAACAGCCAAACTATGAACACAGACACAAAGTATAGAACACTGCTTTGAACTGCTTGTAACGGTGGGGTCAATGATGGAATATAGAGTCATGATAAGAGTAACAAACACACCGTCCCTCTGTCCTGCAGCGTACGACACATTTCATCTTTCTGGTTGTCTCAAACTGAATGTGGATTTCTTCCAGATGCGTGACGGTGTCTGAAACGTTCCCTCATGAAGGATCATATTGAGAAGTCTTGTGTTTTTTTTAGGGTCAGAATATCAAAATATTAATAATAATAATAATAATACATTTGAGTTAAGGCCCCGTTCATGACCCCCAAGGACACCGTTCAATTATTTAAATATTCTAAGAGGTACAAGCAACAGAACATGATAAAAACACAAACATACCATCATGGAGAAGACAATTAAAGTGGACACAAATGATAGGGACAGGTTATTCAGGGGAAACAGAAGTGAGTGAAGTTACTGTAAGACCCCCCCCCCCCATAAACTGCAACTGAGCAGAGACCCACCTCAGTCCACCCGTCCACACACTGCTCTATCCCCACAGAGCAGCAGGAGGTGGGCAGCGTTCCATTCAGCACATCATACCAGTCTGTTTTGTCGGTGACTCCACAGCATTTGAACTGCGAGAGGAGAGAGTAGGGTCAGAATATCATAATATACCTCTCAACCACATAGCTCATATTAACATATTGTCAGTACTCAGGTGACATCCCTTCTCTACAATCCCAATCATTTCACTGGTAAGTTAAACATCCAGCAGGTCCAGGCTGCACACAGTCAGAGCTGTGACAGAAGGACCACCACACCACAGTCAGAGCT
>CALSBZ010046762.1:152977-171317 GCA_943591055.1 Gobionotothen gibberifrons
TGCTGCTGCTGCTGCTGCTGCTGCTGCTGCTGCTGCTGCTGCTGCTGGCTGAAGTCCTGCTGCTGATATGGAAGGCTTTGTGCTTTGTTCATATTGTGATGCATTTCAACACTCCCTTCCTCCTTCCTGCCACGGCCTCGACCCCGTCCTCTACCCCTCTTGCCTTCTCCAGCCACTGTTCCCATCAGCCCCCTGCAGTAGGGAGGCTCAGGAAGTGGACGTATGCGTGGTCTACCTCGTGGACGGGGAGGGCCTTCACGTTTTGGTTTAGTGGGTTTCCTGCCTCTTTTTTTTGGGCCTTCGTGGGGGAGGAGTTGTGGAGGGTGTGCTAGGGAAGAGTAGTTGGAAGGGTGGCAGAAGTCTATGTCACCCATCATTGGACTAAGCCCACTTACTCCTGATGAGCCACCAGCCTTCCTACAACTAGACACCAAGTCAGGCAGCAGGTCAGGAAGGCGACGACTGTTCAGGCGAATATCAGCAGGACCATCAGCCTTATCCTCATCATCCTCAAACTCGTACTCCTGCGCATAGTTTTTCTTTGTTAGAGGTTGGGGATCACGCCGCTGTTTGAGCAAGTGGAATGAGCTTGTCTTCAGCAGTTTCTTGGGTCGAGAGGAACAAAATATAGGTGAGGTAAGACCAGGAGTCATTGAATTTCCACCCACTCCCACAGCACCGATCATCTTGTTGACTGAGCCATCCCCTTGTACTGCTGAACTCAGCCCCATAGTGGGGGTTTGGGATTGGATAAGGCCGAGCTGGTCAGTATTCACAGTGGAGGGAAGCTCATGGGACTTCATAGAGTCAAGGTCTAAGTGTAGGTTGCCATTTCCTGTTCCTGGATGGCTGTGGCAATACTGTCCATACCCTTGATCACTGTGGTGACCAAGCATCCCATAGCCCTCTCCAGCACCTCCTGTTTTTAAGCTCTCCTCTTGCCCATGGCCCTGGGCCAAGCTCTCCTGAGCAGTCTGTCCGGCCCCAGAATCCTCAGCACAGCTTGACTTGTATTCAGCCGAACAAAACATGTCTTCCATCTCAGGAAAGAAAGAGCGGTCTTCGTCGTGTAGGAGAGAATCTGGAAAGCAGATGGATGTTAGAGGCCCAAAGCGCTGCTGCTGCTGAACTTGACTCTGTCCTGCTTTTCTCACTGGGCTGGCACTGTCAAACTGGTGCTGTTTCAGCTGGTCCAACTGGGAGTGAGACAGAGTTTCAGCGTCCCTTTGTTGGGGCTGATGCTGTTGTTGAGGAGTTCCCATGTTTGTAGCCATTCGGTGAGAGTGTGGGAGAGCTAATTGGGAGAGTGCCAGCTGATGGTGAGTGTGTGCCTGCTGTTGATGGTGGGCATGGGGGTGGACATGGGCCTCAGACTGGTTGAGGTGCTGCAGGTGAGAAGGGGTGGGCAAGCTCAAATCTGGTTCAGAGAGGAAGTCATGGAGATCGGAGGCTGTTTGTTGCGGAAGGTTGTGGGGAGTAATTCTGTGTTGCTGTCTTTGCCTGTCTCCACCCCCTCCCTCCCCTCCAGCCCCTCTCACCCCTGTTCTGTCCAGAGCTCCTCCACTGCCTCTGCTGTTAGTCCCAGAAAGAGATTGGTCCAACATTTTTAGCGAAGACACTGAGTTCTGGCTGGCTTGTGTTTGATCTATTGGCTGGCCTCCAAGGCTGTAGTGGGTTTCCATAGCCTGGGCCCGGAGCTGGATCTGGAGCTGTGAGGATTGGTCCTGAGGGTGCGAATCCCCCAGAGTAGGCCCTGGTCCTCCTATTGATCCCAACAGAGCTTGCTGTGATGGAGCTTGATGGGGGTCCATCTTAGTGTGGGTGGTGTGAGAAAGGACAGACTGCATCATGTGAGGAGGCTGGGCAGGGTCGGTTGGGGAATCTATCAGAGAGAGGGGGACCTGGCTTTGTCGAGCCCGCTGCAGATCTGGTGTGTTACACAAGTAGGCATTGTCATTGGCCTCTGAGGACTTCTTCAGCTCCATGTGAGGCTGGCTGTGGGAGAGGGGATGAGGAAGGCTGTGCTGAGTGTGTTGAGAGTGCTGTGTGTGCTGAGAGTGCCGGGGGTGCTGGGAGATCTGGGGATGATGAGAATGTGAGGACACATGTGAGGTGTGATGGGTGTAAGGGTCCCTTCTTCCATAAAGGGCAACAGACCCCAAGGAGTCATGCTGGTGATGGGGGTGGGTAGTGTGAGAGTGGGAGAGAGGGTCGGTCAGCCCTTCAGGACCGGACTTTGTGGTGATCATCTCTGATTTGACCTGTTGCTGTTTCTTCCGTGATATTTCCAACTGACTGTTAATGCCACTGCCTGCCTCACTAATTGATGTTCCCGGACCTGAACTGCTGGGCATGGTGTTGGTACGAATGACACTGTGAAGGTGGTAGCGCTCTTCAGATATCTTGTTGATATCATAAGTCACCCCCTTGCCTTCCCCTTCCCTAGCCTGTGGGAGAGTCTGGGGAAGCTGCTGAGGAGGTGGGTGATGCTGGGACGGATGGGGAGTTGAGTTCTGTGCGTGTAGTAGATGATGGATAAGGAAATCCTCATCATTTTCTTCCTCATCTTGGGATCTATCAACCACCAGCATGTTGGTTTCTGTTTTTGGCTTGGGGGTTGTTGTGTGGTAGGACTGGTTCTGTGCTAGGTGTGTGTCAGGGAAACCTTGTGATGAGGACATAAAATTAGGCGAGAGAATGGAGGACATATATTTAGTAGCCCCTAAGCCCCCAGGGGACTGTGCAGGGCGAGCAGTAGCAGGAGAGTGCAATCCATGGCGACTGGTGGTGGAACTGATGGAGGGTGATGGAATGGACTCTGGCAGGTGGTAGGAGTCGTTGCCGCCATTACCAGCTATAGCAGCCCTGCTCCCTGATTCTGCAGATCCAACACCACTGTCTGATACGGTTCCACTTGACCCACCAGCAGTGCCATACCCCAAGGAAGGACTGCCGGCTCTTCTTAGAGACGTTGGACCAAAGCTTGAGTCCCCAAAGACTATCTCTGCTGAAAAGGAACGTCCTCCTGAACCAATACCAGTGAAAGCCTTCCCTCCAGATCCCCCTGCTCCAGAGCTCAGGTCCTGGGCAAGAGGTGAGGTAAAGCCACCAAAAGAATGGGCCATATGTGCAGATGAAGGCTGGTTAGGAGAGTAGGCCTGGGCATGTTGGGAAGTGGTATGATCCGGTAGGCCCGTGCTGGATTTGGCACCAGGTGGAGAACCATAGGTGGAGAGGCTTTGTTTAGATGCTGGCTGTTGAACAAGGTTGGATGATACCAATGGTAGAGGGGGGGGTGCCGGAGCTGATTGAAGTGGGGGCTGCTGACAAGAGGAAGAAGACAAGCAGCCAGTGCTCGTCTTGGAGCTAGAAGTAGACCCAGAAGAAGTGGGAGGGGCTGAGGGTGGAGTGTGGGGGGGCCGGGAGGTGGAGGATCCTGATACTGAAGAGGAGTAGCCACTGTTGGAGCTGGAACTCTTGGCTACCTTAGTGCCAGAGGAGGGGGTTGAGGAGCTGGAGGATGGGTAGGGGGTTTGGATCGTAGGTCGATACGTGTTGGACTCCAGCCGTGGTGAAGGCTTGGGGTTGGAGGAAGGGCTCTGCTCCCCCCCAGGACTGCAGGACACTCCAGTGTGCCGGTGGTGGCTGGCTATCTGCTGGTAGCTGGATGACCCCCCAAAGCTGGCATATTGCTCTGCTGTGGACTGGGATGGGGAGGAGCGTTGGTAATGCTTGATCACACTGTCCTGCCGGGAAACTGGCCTCTCTTGAGAAGGCTGAGTCAAGGGGGGGGCTGTGGGCAGCAGGGCTGGAGTGGAAGAGAACATGGAGGAGTTATAGAGCTGGGAGGACTGGCTGTGGAGCTGAGAGGACAACAGGTTGAACTGGGGAGATGGCAGGTGGCAACTGGAGGAGGTGGGAGGGGCCTGGGTCTGAGAAGGGCCCAGGACCTCCTGGGACCCTCGATAGGTGGAACTCTGGGAAGACAGCAAACGATCAAAGCCCAAGCTGGTCTGGGAGGGTGTTTTGATGTGCAGCAGGGGATCATGGGGGGATAACAAACTGTTGGAGGAGGGGCTAAATGAAGGTGTGTCCTGCAGGGACAGTGAGGGGGTGAAGGGTCGTGTGGAGAAGGAGCCAGGATGTTGGTAAGCAGAGAGGGCAGAGGAGGGGGGGAAGGAGCTGGAACCAGGAAGGGCCCCTGAGATAAAGAGCTCCGCTGGGGCCGGCGTATGCATTGCTACGGGACACAATATTACATGGACAGTGTTGGTAAATGCAGGTCGGTATTCAAATTTAAAAACACAACAAATTGGTAGTTAGATTACCAACCCAATACTTTTTGGATAATTTTTGCAAATGTAATGACTTTTTTCATAAATTAAATTATTACTTAGGATATATTTCAATTGTAACAAGAACTAACATCAAGCTATTGTTGAATTTCTCATAACAGGCTGACACTCACCAGTCTGCCAAGAAGGAGTGCGAAACTGAGAAAGGAGGGAGGAGGCAGAGGGGGGCGGCTGAGGCCCCCGTGACTCCAGAGCTGAAATCAGATTCATGACAGAGGGGTCTGGACCTGAAGTGCTGGCATGGTGGAGGCTGGCATCAAAGAAGCCGGACAGGCCTGGCAACAAATCACAACCGTCAATGTATTCATATATCTCTCACCATGGATCATACCATTATCATATAAACAGTTTAAGAAAAGGTTCCTACTATTTATTTTATTGAGCCCTGTAACAGAGTCATATGAAGATCCCAGTGTTGCAAAGTATAAAAGCACAGAGCAGAGAAGCCATGCCTCCCTGCACCGTCCAAATAATATTATATTCCTATCTGGACAGACATTGGGTAAACCGTTTTAATTGGCGTTTAAAAGATATGAGATTTGAAAAATAAGAGGTTGGGTGATTTTTAAACAAATCTCAAACATACCATACGGTTTCTCCACTATTGTTACTTTTATTCTGGGTTTATACTGAAACATATTTACAAGCTTTAATGTTAATCTTTATTCTTCTCAGTCCTGTATTCACCTTCTTGAATACATTGCACAAATAGAATTTTTTATTTCTACCTTCTGATGAGTCCTTACCCAGCGTGCGTCCAGCCGCCCCCCAGGCCCCCCCCTGTCTGGAGCTTCCTGGGTGGTGGTTGGTGGCATAGCCCTGGAGGGGGTGGGGGGTGCCATAGGTTTGCCGATGGAGTAGCTCTGAGTCTGGGTGGGATGACCTGGAGCCTCCATACACAAAGCTGAGGAACACATGGTATAATTTTACAAGCCTTTACTTAAAACATGTCTGCTGTCTTATACTCGATCAACCCTGTGACTGGGTTTACAGTTTCCTGCTCCGTTCACCTGTTGAAAACATCCACACTCCACAATGTCTTTTAACAATGACGAATACAAGATTAGGTAGCATCTTTACCTCTAGCATCTGTAGAATGTGTGCATCCTTTAAAAAAAAAAAAGCTGTAGTAATTAGCAGAAGTCTGTTACTAAATAATTGAGTACGAAAAATGTGTGACAGAAATGTTTAATGACATGAATAGAGATATGCTTTTTCCCACAAAAGGATCAATTAACTCAAAAGTAAAACTGCTATCTGGTGCCTTCCTTGGTAGGGCATGTCTTCCGAGTCACTTCCTTCAGAAGCTAGGCAAGAATCCTGTCCACACGGCGGCGTGCGTTATCGCTTGCCGGCGGGGGGCTGAAACTCGACCAACAACCAATCACATGAATCTCCCGCCCCGGACACACAAGCACGCGGTTTGATTGGCTAGAGCTTGTACTGGCATATGATTTGATTGGCTGACGCTTCCGCCAAAGCTTCAAAAGTTGAACATTGCTCTACTTTCATCGCCAGCAACGCGAGCAAATCTACGCTTCGTGACGTCACCCCATTCAAAGTGAATGGGCAGAAGCGTTGAAGCTTCAACGCACGCCGCCGTGTAGACGGGCCATTACTGGCATTCGGAAAACGAAGAGTGGAACAGGCTAGCAAGTGTGCAGGTGTGCGTCGAGAGGCCCCGCCTTACATTTTCCGCCACAGATTTTGGGAAATTGGTCTGTGCGCAAAGCATTGTGGGGATTTTAAGACCGCGGAGGATACACATGTGCAGCCTCGAAATGTCTCACTACCAAGGACACCGGGCTCGGTAGAATTCCAAGGAGCCTAGACATTGGAAAAGTCCTTCGGCAGGACTCAATGACGTAGCATCCTTGAAATAGTAGGCTTGTTTGAGACGCGTTGCGGCTCGCCTCGAAAGTAGACGAGAATAGCCGATCGCAGCCGTGGGAGGTCTCAAAAAGCTTGCCTGAAGTCGGACAGCTCAGAGTCAGCTTCGTCTTCTTCTTCTTCTTCTCTTGGTTTTTTGGCGGATTGCAAACAACTTTAAGGTGCATACCGCCACCTCCGTCCGGAGTCGGCTTGACTCGGTTTGCATTTATAAAGAATGCACAAATGTGTTTAATCTCCCTGAGGTTTCTCCCATTTTTCCCTTAAACTGTGGGTTTTCTCTGGAAGTTTTTCCTTGTACGATGTGAGGGTCTAAGGACAGAGGGTGTCGTATTGTCATACTGATATTCTGTACAAACTGTGAAGACCACTGAGACAAATGTAACATTTGTGATATTGGGCTATATAAATAAACATTGATTGATTGATTGATTAATCGTTTATGTCAGATATGTACTAAGTAAATACATTTGTTCCTGCTCAAGATTAGATTCAACTTTATTGTTATTGCACATATTACAGGTACTGAGACAACGAAATGCAGTTTAGCTTCTAACCAGGAGTGCAACAAGCAGTAAAGTGAAAAGTAATGTACACAATCTACAGAATAAAAGATAGAATGAATTGAATGATGAATAAACAGAGAGGGGTACAGATGAAGCACTTAATTTCGGACAGTTTGAAACGCGAGGGCAGTGATTGGTAAGTGGTCTGCCCTCGCTCAAGGGAAAGCCTCCAGCTTGACTTGAGACCGCCCCCGTTATAAATAAATGTAATTATAATGAAGCCAGCTGCAATGGATCATTGAAAACCTGAAATTGAAAATCTGGCAACGCCCTCTTGGAAAATAGTGGGAGGGCTTGACCTTCCTCGAAACTGGGCGTAGGCAGGAATAGGTAAGCTGGAGTCCGAAATTAAGTGCTTCATCTGTATGAATACACTAGATATACACAGCAGCCTGTGAGCAGTATGAACAGTGTGTATGAATATGCTAAGATATATAAAGTATGAAAACGGTAAGCAGTGCAAGTATAGTATAAAATATATAGATATTAATTTCATGATGATAAACATTGTGGAACAATGATGAAAAATGTTAATGGAAGTGGCGACGTAAAACTGACACAAAACAACAACAAACTTTTGCCGAGCCAATTGGAGAGTTTCATCAGCAGCACGTGGTAAAAACCACCAATGAGCGCTCAGCTCGAGATACCAGCGAGTCGTTTCCCATCAAGCATTTCGCTTCCGCAGCCCGTGGAGAGGAACTGCGGCGCCTCGCCTCACTCTCAAGGCTGCGGGCGTCTTTGTCCCGCGAGATTTCAACGTCTCATGTAGGCGAGCCTCCAGAGCAAGGCTGCTTCTCAGGTCGACTATTTTAATTTCCCCGCTCCTCGGTCCTCGGTCTCACCGGAAGTTGATTTGTCTGCGCCATCTTGAGTAGCGTCCCATGGCTCTTATTTCTGCTGGAGGAGCGAGGAGCGAGGAGTGATAATGAAGGAGCGATAATCGAGGAACCACCAGACCATCCTCCGATGAAATCCTCAGATACTCGCCCCGCCCCCTTACTGTGTATCGCTCACTGATTGGACGAGGCAGTGCATGCACTGATCTGATGCTTCTTGACATGAGAGCAGTTTTCCAGCGGAGTGAAGAAAATACATGAACCTCACGGGAGTCACTCCTCAGTCTATACAGTGTTTTGTTTAAATTAATGTATCATTTAGTTACAAATATGTGATATATCTGAACCACAAAGTGGTCCAAAATCATTTTATTCATTTATTGGAAACATTTTGATGATCGCTTTTTTCGTTTATACATTTTAAGAATGGCGTTTATCTTTTTTGAGAATGAGTTCTTTATTTAATGTATTTGGGTCTACAACAGATGATACACATGTTTGTGTCAGTACATGTGTACTAACAGAGGCGGGTGTGTGTGTGTAAATAACGGGGACAGAGCTGGCTGCTGTCAGACGATCAGCTGTGCGATCAGCTGTGCATCACAAACGGACGTCGCTTCACGTGACGCTCCGGAGGAAAGGACGTCCCATGGCTCTTAAAACTCATTTCCCTGCTTCTCGTGGTTTCCTTGCATCCCTCCATGCTTCCCTGGTGGGAGGGACTAAACGCAGGGAAACGACGCAAGTGAGGGAAGCAAGGATTTAATTTAATCGACCTGAGAAGCAGCCCAAGTCGGACAAAATGACTAACCATCATGCAACGCACTAGCAAGACGTTGATCGCAACTGTGCAGGTCTCGCTTGTCTCAAACAAGCCTAGTGTCTCTGGAGCATCCTTCCTTGACATTGAGAAACACCCCTTGAGTCCGTAAAAGGATCCCGATTTGCCATCTCTATCCTACTCTTGATGAGAATCCATGCAGGGAGGGGCGGGACTTTATTTTGCTGGGCCACAATGCAGCCAATCATATGTGAGGATCATACCATTATGTGAAAGAAGGGTGGGGGGCAGATGCTCCAAAGACAGCAAGTGTAGTGGTACAGGCCAGCTGCACAGAGCGACGGGGAGATTTAAATGCAAGCGCGTCGGAAAAAGTCAAGAAATGAGCGAAAACCGAAAAAAGAAGCAGCATCTGGCTGCATTTCAATGATATTGGAGAAAGCAAAGATGAGTGCAGGATTTGTAAAAATGAAAATAACCTTCAGAGCAGGGTTTTTTCGGTAACCACTCAGGATTTATTGTCAGAGGTGGGACAAGTTCAGATGTTGTACTTGAGTAAAAGTACCAGAGTGTAGGAATACTCGGTTACAATAAAAAGTCCTGCATTCAAAATGTTACTCAAGTAAAAGTACAAAAGTAATCGCATCAACATATACTTAAAGTACCACCTGCAGAGGGATCTAGATTCAGGTGTTCTTTTCCCCATAGAGACCGCCTCGCTGCACATTATCATAAAGATAGATTGTGGGTCCCTTATAACATGTTGTACACAGTGGAAATAAACATTCTGGTCACCTCACCATCAGGGATCTTGTACATTAAACTCCTTCTGAATCAAACCGTCACGGTAGCCTAACCTTACTGATCCCTCTTAAAATAGAAGAAAAACACGTTACTTTATCAGCAGAGAGAAAATTGATTATAAATGTGACTAATAAAGAGCAGTTTGATTATTAAGTATTATTTTGTTGATGGGTGTCTGTGAAGCTGACCGTTGAGCGGCCCAGACCAAGCAAGGAGGCAGAGGCAGAACATCCCAAATATAACCCGGTGTGGGCATTTATTAAAGCATGAACACATTACACACAGCCTCAATCCTGCTGCTGTTCACGTGAGCCCAGCCTGCAGCGCCAGGATCTCACACACTACTCCCAGCACAGACAGGGAAACAGAGCCTAAATACCCACACTAATTAGCAATTAGACACAGGTGCGGGGGGAGGAGACAACACAGGGCACCAGGTGAACATAATCAGGAGTAACAGACATAGGGAAAGGGAAACACTTTTCAAAATAAAACCACATGTGCAATGGTACAAGGCCTGAAGCCGTCAGTCCACACAGTGACGAAGTTACCTTCGTCACAGTGTCATTACATTTGGCGAAAAGCACTTGAACTTGTCCATCCTTACTTGAGACTTACTTGTGACTTTAGTCCAAAGACTTGAGACTTACTTGTGACTTGCAAAACAATGACTTGGTCCCACCTCTGCCTACTGGTGCTCTACTTCCACCACCACCTGTTTCCAATATACAATTACACGAAGTCTCTAAATCCCCCAGTGCCCAAAGATGCCTTCAAAATAAAAGCATTACAAAAATACTTGAAATAACTTCAATAATAACACTACAAAATAATACATTTACTATAAACAAAAACAGCAAGAAAAATAAACATTGAACTATTAAATAATATAAGGCAATATATAGCTCCAACTTTCTGGATTCCGGATTCAGTAAACGTTAATGTAAACGTTTTCTCCTGTGCCTCTCCTCTTGAGTGTGTGTCTCAATTGTCTCGTTTCTGATGCTGTGGGTCTGCATTGCCGATATGACGTAATAACGGACGCAAATGTGGATCAGCTCCGTTGTACCCACGTTTTTAGTGGGACTGGTGAAGCCATTTTGGCGAGCTTGTTTTGCCGCGCACAGAGAAAAGTGTCATGTATTTTACGTCATGCGATCGGCTCTCGCGATCGGCATGTTTAGAGAGCACCGATCGATCGGTAGAGAGTGAGTATCGGCCGGTCTCGATCGGTGACCGATCGATCGGAGCATCCCTACTTCCTTTATCTTAATGGGAGCAATGGTATCCATGACCATTGTTATTTTAGATTTTAAATGGTCTACTAGCTCATTTACTGAAAAGTTAGCATGGGCAATTGAGGAAGAAAAATTCTGAACAAACATTTCCTGTGCATTTTCAGATAAATAACGTCTTAGTTACCTCTTTCTCAACATTTGTATGGACGGAAATAGAGCTCTCAAAGAAAACACAGGAATGGTCAGAGAGTGCAACATCAGTCACCACAACCTTAGAGATATTCAGACCCTTTGAGATAATTAAGTCCAGAGTGTGCCCCTTATTGTGCGTGGGCTCCGTCACATGCTGAGTCAGTCCATAGCTATCAAGAACACAAAACAGTTCTATAGCCCCTCTGTCCTGGGGGTTGTCAACATGGATATTAAAATCACCAACAATGACTAGACGGTCAAAGTCAATACACACTATAGACAGCAGTTCGGTAAAATCATAAAAGCTTGCACAATATTTGGGTGGTCTATAGATGTTTAGGAACAGAGCTCGCAAGGAGCATTTCAGCTGAAGGGCCACATATTCAAAAGAAGCAAAGTTTCCAAACGCAGTCTGTTTGCATTGAAATAAATCATTAAACAAAATAGCAACTCCACCTCCTTTCTTATGCAGTCTTTCCTGACTCATGCAACTAAAGTTGGGAGGGGTTGATTCTAGAGATGTCCCGATCCGATCACGTGATCGGGGATCGGCGCCGATCACGTGATTTTCAAAAGATCGGAATCGGGAGAAAAAAATCGGGGATCGGAATTTTTTTTTTTTTTTAACTTTTTTTTATGTTACAAAACTAAAATGACCATGTTCAAGTCTTAAAGTCATCCTGAGGCCTTAGTTTTGGTTTCAAATTACACAACATCATGTATGTGTTGCTTTTTTGGGGCTTGTTTTCATAGATCTGGTTGCTTATTTCTCTCAAATCTGGCAACAGAGTGGGCGCAGAGTCTTATAGTAGCAGTAAGCTAACGAGTACTGATAAGCTTTATTTAGTTTTGATCCAATGCTGCACAACTGAACTGATCCAATGCTGCTGTGAAAAAAAGAAGCTATATCCATGTTGGATAGAATGGGTAGTTGGGTACTGTCATTTAAATACAAAAATAACCTTAAGGGACAACTTGAATGCTTTTTTCCTTTTTTTTCTCTTAATGCATTGCATAAAGATCGGATCGGGAAAAATCGGTATCGGCAAATTGACAAAATCAAATGATCGGAATCGGATCGGGAGCAAAAAAAGGTGATCGGGACATCCCTAGTTGATTCAATAAAAACAGCTGTGCTGTTATTTTGGTCCAACCAAGTTTCAGTTAAAAACATAAAATCCAGATTGTGCTTGGTGATAAAATCATTGATTAAAAACGTTTTACATGCTAAAGACCTGACATTTAATAAAGCCAGTTTGAGTGTGTTAGATATACTATCACTGATTGTTTGTGATAAACCGTGGAGTACGTGGAATTATTGTTACATTTGATAAATTCACACAGATGGTTTTGCATTTTCAGTTTTTAAGCTGATTCACCAACCTTCTGTGTATGTTGGTGAGAACAGAAATGGGGAGCTGCACTGGCATAGAAGCCTCTGGTCGTTGCTATAGTAATAGCATGATATTGTCATAGTGAATGCATATTATTACTATAGTGTTTGTAAAAGTAGTACTATAGTGTTTTTTGTTGGTGTTTCTGTATTAAGACTATAGTATTTTAAATAGTACTACTATAGTATAATATATAGTGTTTCTGTAGTTGTTTTTTGAACACTAGAACATTACCTATAGTAATAGTATGATATTGTCATAATGAATGCATATTATTACTATAGTGTTTGTGAAAGTATTACATATTCAGTGTAATTTCTGAACCATTTTACCAGCCCGATCTCACCAGAATGCGTGCAAATGACACGACTTTGCAAAGTCGTGCAATAGATACGCAGAAGTCAGTTTTTGCGTGCATATGATACGCCCACGTTACGTTTGTTATGAACGTATGTCAAATACGTTTTTTTTCTACAATTTTCTCCCACGTTACGTTGGTTGTGAACGTATCTTAAATGCGTTTATTTTCTACATATCTTTGCCATTTATTTAACCCTAACCATAACCCAATAAGCTGCTGTGTCGTTTATTGCACCGCAAACATTAAAACTGTCATTGGAACGGCGATCAAGCCTGAAGCCACAGAGCTCTTTGTTTTAATGTTTGAGGTGCAATATCAGTGTATCATATGCACGCAAAAACGGACTTCTGCGTATCTATTGCACGACTTTGCAAAGTCGTGTCATTTGTACGCATTCTGGTGAGATCAGGTTGATTTTACACACACTTGTGTGAGCAAAGTCATGACTCTCTAAATGGTCGTACTCACAGCCATAGTCAAGAGATGAACTCCCCTGTTTTTGATTTAGCTTATTTCTCGGTCTCTGAAGTCTTACAGGGTTTGCACTCAATTGATCCTAAAAAGTCTGCCGGGCCTGACGGCCTCGACCCGTTCTTTTAAAAAATTGCAGCTCAGATTATAGCACAACCAGTAACTGATATTTTTAATCTCTCCCTGTCCACTCACACACTACCAGCTGTGTGGAAGCAAGCTCTGGTATCGCCCCTCTTGAAAGCTGGTGATCCCACTGAGTTAAATAATTATCGTCCTATCTCAAATCTTTCTGTGTTATCAAAGATTCTTGAGTCCCTAGTTTCTACTCAGCTAAAACTTTTTTTAAATTCACACAACATCCTTAATCCTATGCAATCTGGATTCAGATCAAAGCACAGTACTGTAACTGCCAGTCTGAAAGTCTTAGACGATGTTAAGGCTGCTTTGGATAACAAATCTGTTTGTGTTGCATTGTTTATTGACCTAGCCAAAGCATTTGACACTGTAGATCACCACATTATGTCTAATGTTATGTTGATGTCTCGTTTCGGTCATAATGCCATTTGCTGGTTTCAGAGTTATCTAACCGACCGTACTCAATGCGTCAGGTTGGGCAGCACTGTCTCTGACCCTGTCACCTTGGAGAAGGGAGTTCCACAGTGCTCTATTTTGGGGCCTTTGCTCTTTTTATTATATGTAAACAATATTTGTAATCAGATGCAATTTTCTACCTATCATATGTATGCTGATGACACTATTGTATATTCATGTGCTACTTCTCTGGATATGGCCGTTTCCAATTTAAAATCAGATTTTATCACGCTGCAGCATTCACTTCTTGATTCCAAACTGCTTTTGAACAGTAAGAAAACCAAAGCAATGCTTTTTGCTCCCAAGTCAGCGTCCTCTTGCCTCTCCATTGACACCCTTGATGGCGTCTCTGTTGAGTTTGTCGATACCTACAAATATCTTGGCTTTTGGTTGGACAGTAATCTGAACTTCAAACACCATATTGAAGTTCTAACAAAGAAATTGAAATTCACTCTTGGCCTCCTTTTCAGACTTAAATGTTGTTTTTCAACTTCATCCCGTAAAAGGTTGGTCTCTGGCTTATTCCTGTCCCAGCTGGACTACGGTGATACCATTTATAGATTTGCCTGTCCCACTGTTTTGGCCAAACTTGACCCACTCTACCATGCTGCACTGCGTTATATATCAAATGCACCCTATAGGACTCATCATTGCAAACTGTATAGCCTAACTGGATGGTCCTCACTCACTATGCGTAGGATGCAGCATTGGTTTTTATTAATGTATAAAGCCATTTTAGGTAAGCTTCCACTGTATATATGTGCCAGATTTGCTCCAGTTTGTGACTCTTACAACCTCAGATCCAGTGCCTGGATACGGTTCCAGGTGCCTGGATACGGTTCCAGGTTCCTGCTGTGCGGACTGAGGCTGGGAAAAGGAGTCTCTTTTATTATGGTCCTTGGTCTTGGAATGACCTTCAATCGCCCCACAAACTGACGGCACTTGTCTCAATAGCATGTTTTAAATTTAAGTTGTCTGAAGTCCTTACCACCAGCTGCTCTTGCAGTAATAAGTAGTACATTTCTTACTGTCCTAATGTGCACAATGTAGTAACTGCTTTTTCGTCTTTTGTTTTCTTAGTTATGTTCTCTATATTTTATATGTTTGTGTCATGTGTAACGTTGCTGCCTTCTTGGCCAGGTCAGCATTGTAAATGAGATTTTGTCTCAAAGTTTTCATCTGGTTAAATAAAGGTTAAATACAAAAACAAAAACAAAAAACAAAAAAGTAAAAAAGTACATAGAAGAAATTAAAATGCACTAAGTCAACACATTATGCTGCGTTCACACCGGACGCGATGCAATTTTTGGGGGCGGCGTGATTACATGTAAAGTCGATGCAGAGATGGGGACGGACGCGAATTCGCTCCGACGGCACGCATGAAGCGGTGGACGCGGCGCGAATCACGCGATTGAGGCGATTGAAGGGGGCCGCGTCAAACGCGAGAGTTCAATTTTTTCAACTCGGGCGTCAAATTCACATGACGCGTTCTCGCGAAAGCCAATCAGTGTTGGGATTCCCTCTGACGTCCCTCTGACGTCCTGCTGTTGATCCGTTGTAAAGATGGAAGAGATGATCGATTTACGATACAATGTCGTATATCCAGTGCTTGAATTGGGCCGGTACTCACCGGTACGCAGTACCGGGACTTCAGATTTTTACCCATCTGCGTACCCAGTGCTTGAATTGGAATAAAAAAGGTGCCAGTACTATCAGCAACTGTTTCAAGTCAATTTTATTTATACAGCCCAAAAACAAGAATTTGGCTCAACGGTCTTTACAACCTGTACAACATACGACTCCCTCTATCCCAGCGTTTCTCAAAGTGTTGCCACTGGTGGGGCGCAGAGATGTGATAAGTGGGTCGCTAATGGACGCGATGTACAGGAGATTATTTTGTATTTTTATTTTTTTTAACCTGTTCTACACAGCATCCCCCGATACCGGGGAAAATACGCGTCATCTGCAGGAAACAGCGTCTGAGGGCATCTTAATATTCAATAAACTATGAATGTTTTATATCCATGTAACGGGAAGAAACTCAGCTAACTGTTTTTTTATTTATTTTTTTATTTTTTTATAAAACCACAAAGCTAGCGCTGAGCCTATGAATTAGCCACGAGCGAAAAATGCTAATGGTATTTTGAACAGAAACTCACTCAAAACACCCTTATTACTTATCGTAGCTGCACGTCCAACACATTGATCTGATCGTGAGAAGACACAGAATCGATCGGTACATACATCATCACTCCATGATAAGAACTCGCGAAGATATTAACAAGAACAGACATCAAAACATGTGGCGCTAGGTAGCTAAAAACGGCAACATGGCTCACCTTGGTCGTTCTCTGGTCAAAAGTGGTCTTCAATGGCATTAAAACGATAAAAACGCTGCTGAAGTTAATCCATAGGTTAATCCAATGTGTCTGTGTCCCTTTGAAATCATTTCTGATAATCCATAAGCAATAAATCTGCTTTTCCGTTCCCAGATGTCAGAGCGAGAGATAGGTTCGCTCTGATGCAAACCTGCATGCGCAAAGCCCCCACCTTTTTTAGTTAACATGTGTGTGTATGTGGAAATTCCCCTTCGATTCCATTGGCTCTAACAGTCAAAAAGAGATGTCAATCACCAAAATCGACCAATGGGTTCCAGAGAAACGGTAAAAACGCCCATTTCCACCCAAATCACCTCAGAGGTGGAGTTTTTTTTGCTAAACCTCTCTAAAAAGGTTAAATGTCACTTGTTTTGCATCAATCTTGATACAGGGTACTTATTATATGTTGTACTTTGGATTCCTATATCTTTTAGTCTACTTTACCATCATCCAAGGGTAGTTTTCACTATAAGTAAAAAATAAATTTTGGACGGATACTAAAATGTATGTTCAATCTGAATTTTCTTTAAAATAAAAAACATCTATATTGATTCTGACTTTTCTACATCCAACTCATGTATTATTATTATTATTATCATTACTTTGAGAAAAAAGATTATTAATTTAACCCTTTTAGAAGGGAAGATATGGTAATTTGTTCTGGGAATGTCATTTTCGAGCCTGAGACCTGAAAAACAGGCTCAGTGCTTAACAGGTTTATATAAATGTTTTGGACCTGGAGGCCAGAATCGAACCTGGGTCCTCGCGGACGGTAGTGGACTGTTACAGCCGGAGACTTGCAACGGCGGGTGTTTACGGCAGATGCAGTACCAAATTCTTGTTTTTGGGCTGTATAAATAAAATGGACTTGAAACAGTTGCTGATTAATGGCGCATTTCCACTACACAGCCTCGCTCGGCCTCACTCGGTATGGCTAGGCCTCGTTAGGACTGGCTCACTTTATGGCGCATTTCCATTACAGTTTAGGAACAGGCGTAGTATCTAATGCAGTGTAGGCGGAGCCGTGACGCCATCTTCAATGAGAACCCCAGAAAAACAACACAGCCGTTAGCTGTTAGCACTCAAGCTCACAGCTCCTCATATCTGTTCAGAAACTAGACAAAAGTGAAACAAGTACAAACCACAGACTGTCTGTGTCATGGCGAATACAGTCGCTGGTTTATTTATGTCTGTATAGGCCGTTGTTGTGAGTGTGGACGGTCGGAGTATATGCTGCGTTAGCTTAGCCGATCTCCATTTAGACAACACGCATTTTAAAGGTCTTTCGCCTGTCGTCTGTCTGCAGACTTGTCAAAGCATTAATTCATGGTTTTTGCTAACCGGTAACATTAAAAATAAATTAGTAAAAGTCAATAAAAAAAGTGTACAAGACTTGTAAAACACAACAAAGTTTCAGTGACATACAGATGAAGCACTTAATTTCAGACAGTTTGAAACGCGAGGGCAGTGATTGGTAAGTGGTCTGCCCTCTCTCAAGGGAAAGCCTCCAGCTTGCCAGTGGGGTTCCACACTGGAGCTCATGTGAAATAAAGCCAGATAGGCCTACTACTGTACGCTGGATGTACAGCGGAACTTAATGTAGTAGAAAAAAACGAACGGGAGGAAATGCAGCCCGGCTCTCGATTTTTAATCCTAATTTAATCATCATCTTAAACTCAATATGAATATACTGTATTCAACTTCATTAAAACGTTATTAACGTGTTTTAACGTAAGTAATTCACAAAAAATATTTATATTTTAATGGAGCCTCGACGGCAGATCAGCATGAAGGGTGTTATTTTCCCCATAAGGAACAAGTCGCTGCAAATTATCCCGTTTATTACATGGCCAAATTCTCAACAAAGTAACGACATGACTCCCAATATTAATTGAAATGCTTTTATGGATTTAGAAAATGTTTTTATTGATTTAAAAAATAGTTGTAGGCCTATGTATTGATTTAAATTGACATGCATCCGCTAAGAAAAATAGTCCGTTGTTACCGTTTTTTAAACAGTCTGAATGAAACTGAAAATGAAGAAGAGACAATAGCCGGTGTGTCTTGTGGTAGGCTGCAGTGCAGGAAGGAGAGAGAGCCAGCTGTGCTGTGCCACCCGCAGCTGACATCGCGTAAAACAGAGGATTTCGACATGTTACATTCATTGCTTACATCCACACGCCTCTTATCCTCATATTCTCTTTCATAACTTTTCATTTATTGCATTTTTACGGCTGTAATTCATACTTTAAAAATACTGGAAATGCTTCATGGCAGTTCCGGATGTTGTCCCTACGTCTGTAAACAACGTAGGCCTATTCAAATAAACTGTACCTTCATTTAATATTCAGAATTAATAATATCTCGACATCTATAGTTGTAGCGTACGACGGAGTAATTACGAGATTAAAGTCGTAGTTTCATACTGTATGTCACAATCGAGCTGAAGACCAAAGTGCAACACACGTGAAACCAGG
>CALSBZ010046762.1:171327-209307 GCA_943591055.1 Gobionotothen gibberifrons
GGTCCAGGAGATGGCAAGACGGGAGTCGCAGGTACAGAACAGGTCAGGGAGGAGGCGAGGCAGGATGGTCAGGGACAGGCAGGGTCGAAACCGGGAGAGCAATCTGGAGGTAAACGCGGGAAAGACTGGCATAATGCAAAGTACGATCTGGCACTGATGTGAAGGTGAAGTGAGCCTAAATACTAAATGGCCTAATGGGTGTAACAGAGTGAGAGAGATACAGGGTGTGGCTACCAGGTGACTCAGGAAGGTGAGTGCAGAAAATAGGTGAGAAAGAGAGCAGAACTGTGACACTGTAAGTGACTTGAGAAGCGGACTTGGAGGAGATTGTCTCCTTTCTGCAGGAGGAAATGGCTGGTTCTGGCCGACTACATTACATTACATTGCATTTAGCTGACGCTTTTATTTTTAAGCGACTTACAATAAGTGCATTAAAATCAGTAGCACGAGAACTTCTGTTTTCTCAGTATAAAACAGCATTTAAACTGACGGTATGTTTTAACTAAATTATGCCATAAAACATTGATTTTAATTTCTAACAATACTGAAGAAATAAAAAGAGGAAACAATTTTATATGTGTACCATTTATTTTTACGAGTGTAACATTATTAAGATCCATATGTCACAGATAGGATCATACATTTACAAAACATCACCATGTTTTTATTTAACAAAATATTATATAGGCCTAGTCAATTTTCAATTTTACAGTGTACAAAAAATCTGAATCTTATAATATGCCAACTATACATATATCTGTGGCCTATCTATGCCTATCTGCGCGGAAACCAGGGCGAGGTGTTTCTGGATCCGTTTTTCGTGGGCTCCTCAGTCTCTCGTTTACCCGGTTCCTAATGTTATGCCACTGGTCCGTGGTCAGGCCTGGGAACCGACGGGAGACACTGGACTCAAGTGTCTGCCTCACATTGAGGGGAAGGGGCATTTCCCCAGTCCTCGAAGAACATGTTCTCGCGTTCCGCGGAAACTGCCCTGGTGGCGGTGGGCGCATAAGGTCTGGGCGCATCAGGTCTGGGCGCATCAGGTCTGGCCGACGGTCGTGGTGTTGCTGCCGACCCCGGAGTGACCGCTGGATTGGCCGCTGGCACTGTTAGTATGGGAGCGGCCGGACTTGGCACATCTGGCTGCAGAGGCTGTGGGTCTGCGTCTCCGTCTCCCACATGGAACCCAAACAGTCGCCTGGGTTGGTAGGCGCTCGTGCTCAGCTGCCGCAGTTCCAACTTCATGGCAGCCAACTCCGACTCTGCAATCTTCTGTGCCAACGTAATGGCAGCCCGCTCCGACTCTGCAGTCTTCTCTGCCAACGTAATGGCAGCCCGCTCCGACTCTGCAGTCTGCTGTAGAATCCTCATGGCATCCCGCTCTTGAGTCAGGTCGGACACTTGTGCCTCCGTGGCGGTCAACCGGATCTTAAGTGCACGAATGTCTGCGTCACCCAAACTAGCCATGCACGATGCAGACACCGGGACCAGAGCAAGTGTGATGGCCTGATAGGAAACTGAAAAAAAATATGAATACCAGTGGTCACATGGAAATAAACAATATATTTTATAGCAGAGAGATGGTGTAAGTATTAATGATTGACAATGAGGGCGAATAGTACGTACCGCTTTCTTTTTAACCAGTCTGACTTTGCTTGTTTTTTTTGGCGCAGGGTTAGGAGCAGGAGACGGCTTCACTTTTTTTGCAGCCACCTGCGGGGCGGACTATAGGAATTAGGAATAAAGAACACTATTAGACATAAACACAAGTGAAATTAACAAATAATCACACATACAGTAGGTCTAAAGGGCAGAGTATAGGTTATTTACAATCTGTCAGCTCACCTGTGCAAGACGTTTTCCCCGGGTCTCGTAGAAATTGCTGGAATCCATTCTTCAAAAACAAAAAAGTTTTGTGCGTTCTTCCTTGATTCACAAAAAAGACATTGTGCCAAAAGCAAGTAATGCACGCTATTTATCTGTGAATCGTACATGGTGTTCGTGCACCTGGATTGCTATTGGTGCGTCTATAGACGTCTATAGACGCACCAATAGGATAGCTGTATACAGCCGCACCTACTTTTGTCGGCTAATAATTTGCGTAACCGGCTTCTGGAATCCATTATTGCCTATTACAGCAAGGATGCGCATCAACCGAGAGAGGTCCCAGGAGGTTCGCCGCATGCGGGCAAATGGAAAATCAACAAGAGAAATCCAAGAACTTTTTGCAAGCCTTGGCATAGAAGTTTCACAAAGCACTCTGCGAAACCACTTTCAGGAGAAACCACCCCGCCACTCAGGTCCAAGAAAACTCCAACAGTAAGTAGCCTACCTTATTTAATAGTATAGCACGTATCGTAAACAGCTGATACTGTATGTGACAGTTCTGCATTTCCCTGATGGCTTTTGTCTTTTTCTTTTACAGCAATATCGTGACTGCGATCGAGAATGCGACAAAGGCTGACGACGAGCTCACGGCTCATGGTGTAAAGCGGAAAATTCAGGCGGACTTTGGGGTTTCGCTAGGACTGACCAGCATATGCAAGGCCAGGAGAAAACTTGGCTGGAAATATGGCAGGACCCGTTTCACTCCAATGATCAGAGATCACAACAAAGAAGCAAGGCTGAGACAAGCCCTCCAGTGGATCGAGTCTGGGGAAACGTGTCATGATGTGCTTTTTACGGATGAATCCACAATATCTCTGGAACACTTTGCAAGGTTCAGTTTCAACAAAAAGGACCATTCTGTTGCAAAGCCTCAACCGAAACATCCAATAAAGTTGCATGTCTGGGGATTGATTTCGCGCCACGGTCCAGGCCCTTTGGTTATCTTTGAAGGAATCATGGAGAGAATCTACTTTGAAAACAGTATCATCAAGGAAGCTGCAGGTCCATACATCAGGGAACATTTTGGGTCGGATCACCGCTTCTTCCAAGACAATGACCCGAAGCACAGCGTGGCTGCAGCTGGAATTGCTGCGGAGGGAATCAACTGGGTTAAGACTCCACCAGAATCTCCGTATTTGAATCCTATCGAGCTAGTCTGGCACTTGATGAAAGACTACATTCGGAAAGAGGCTAAACCAGGCTCGAAACAGGAGCTGATGCAAGCGATAGAGGATTTTTGGAAGACAAGACTGACCCAAGATACCTGTAGTCGACTGATTACAGGCCTCAATAAAGTTCTGCCATTGGTTGTGCAAAATAAAGGTGGACACAGTGGAAAGTGAAATTGTCATTGTTCAATAAAAATACAAAATAATGTATCTGTGTACGTGTTTTACTGTACTGTACTTATCTGCATGCACTAATCAAACATTTAATTAAAGAATGGTGATATACACAGTGATAGATGTTAAGGACTAACGTTTATAATAATAAATAGCATATTTATCCATATTCATAATTACATTACAATACATTACCAACAACCGTTATTTTAATCACAAATAATGCATGTTTCAATGTAATGCGTATTATTTACGTTAACGAGGTAAATAGGCTAAAAGAAAAACATGTTTTCCAAAAGAACTACGCATCTCTTGAATGACAATATGCCTGCACTGCACCTCCAAGGTGCGCAATACATTATTGCGCAATCTATGCCTGTGAGCGTGCTGCGCGAGCCGAGATGATGTGTGTAACTACTCTGGTCTTGAAATAACTTTACGCATCAAACTGATGTCCACAATCACGTTTATTCTCTTCTTTTGTAGAATCATGAAACACCGTGAAAACGTGTTCGCCTAGTAGACCAGCAGTAGAATTACGTTATCACATCGTTGACACTTTTAGCGCTCTTTTCCTCTCTCACAAACACAATATAAACATCCGGGGCAAGAGGTCACATGACTTCCGGAAAGACAACTCTTATCATTTTAACAAAATAAAGAGATTTCGAGAATAAAGTCGTAATAATACGAGAATAAAGTCATAGTTACGAGATTAAAGTCGTAGTTTCATAAGTGACTTGAGAAGTACAATACAATGAGGAATGTGGAGCATCTTGTGAAGCAGTACTTTAGTTTAGGCTTCTCAAATAACGAAATAGTTGATCTTTTGGCACATCAGCATCAGATTATCATAAGTATTAGAACTTTGAAAAGGTTGTGCAAGAAACTATGTCTATTTTATTTCGAAGAAAGAACCGAACGGGTTTTGGAGGAGATTGATCCTTTCTGTAGGAGGAAATGGCTGGTTCTGGCCGACTACAAGGCTATCGTTGGTTACATCAACGAGCTGTTCAAAGGGGATTTGTTGTTTCACAAGAAACGATGAGACTTGTAGTCAAGGCTTTGGATCCAGAAGGAGTCGAACGATAGCCTTGTAGTGGAATCGGAATGAGCTCCCCATTGAAATGAGGACAGCAGAAAGCTCAATCACAGCTCTCTCCCCCCCCTGAATTGCGGCTGAGGGAATAAACTGGGTTAAAACTCCACCCGAATCTCCGGATTTGAATCCCATCGAGTTGAGTACCCTCTATGCAAATCAAACTGTAGACGGTGTGAAAGCAGTGAGCAGGGTTCAAGTTATGTGGGAGCCAATGGGCCACGCCTAGTAGACGGTGGGAAAGCACCTACAGTATTGTTTTAAATAATGTTCGGAATGTGACCTGTGAGCCTTCTGAATTACCGTGGGACAGCACATTTTACATTTTCATGTTAAGTAAACTAGTGTTTTCTCTAACATCACCCAAATATATATAAAAGTTACTTCAGATGCTGAAATATTTTTATTTTTCAAGTATAAACATACAGTATACAACAGATATACATGCATACAAATTATAACATCAAATGTATGTTATTAATTTTACAAATAGGACAGAGGGTGCAGCACAAACAGTACGAAACAAATAGAGAGCTTTCTGAACATCAGCAGGAGAGGACTCTTTCAAGACACTAGTAAATACTGAAATGAACATTAAATGTCCTCTTAAAATGCAAGTTTCTTCGTGACACTTCCAACATAAATGGAATATTTCATTTCCAGAGGATACTGAAGATTTAAGCAATATATTAGTCCAAGAAGCATCGCAAAGCCGCAAGCCACATCTTTCAGGTTGTGGAGCACAATTGTCTCCTCGACCACAACTGCCACATTGAAGACCTGCTGAGGAAAGGCATCCCGTTCACCTTCGTAGCTATGAGTAGACCAACTTGCATCACCTTCATGGCTTGCCTTCCTCGAGTGTCTCCATGAGCCTTAAAAAAGGAGAAATAAAAGTGAGCTCAGTGTACTAGTACTTTTTCTCTACAAAGCTAATTAAGAGGCTTCTGCTATAAACATAGAAGCTAAAATCTACAGTTCACAGTGTAAAAGTGCAATGTGATGGAACATCATTTCAATTGCATCCCTTTTCACATTTTGAGCTTTATATTTATTTATATTATTTAATAGTTACGTTTTCTTGCCGTTTTTGTTTATATTAAATGTATCATTCGTTATTGCAATTATTTTTAGTTAAATTAAGGTAATTGTAAACATTACTTTTGAAGGAAACTTTGGGCACAGGGTGATTTGGGTTGATTTATGTTAAAATGTACAATTACATAAAGTAATTAAAGAAAGTTATGATCTTACATCACACATCCTGATGACATTTTCCTGATTTTCGCCAGACATGTAGTGTGATAGTCCCAAGAGAGCAGCAGTCCTCCTCCTCTCATTTGTGTCCTGCAGGACAACAAATGCAGTGGGATATAAACATTTGTAGCCAACAAATGGTGGCTAAATGATGGTCATCAGCATCTCCACTTACATCTTTCTCAAGGCAGTCCAAAAGGCCTTTTAGTGCCGGCTTCTTTCCAGTCCTGGATGCACCTTTGTAGACCTCCAGCAATGCCAGGCCATCAAGTCCATCCAGAAACGATGAAAGCAGGTCCGTAGTGACAATTCTCTGGAACTCTGCCTGAATCTGAGGAGACACAGACATATAGAAAATATTCTACCAACAGTCTCCAAGATGCATGCATGCATGTGCAACTGTGCATGTTGCCTTCTCATTGTAACTGGAAAACCTGCACAACTTACAAGTCCACTACATCCAGTTGCAGCAAAACGGAAATCTTTGAAAATCTGTCTGTAATAGAGAACACACATTTAGGTACATTATGAAGCAGGCCTTAATAAAGTAATAAGAACTGAGAACATGACAAAGAATAAGATGCACACAATTACAACAATCACGTTGCCCATAAACTACAAGCCTTGGCTTTCACAATTACAATATTATCCCTGAATTCATATGATAAAGACTTAAACAGTGCTTCATTTAAATAAATAAACAACTTGAAATGTTCATCTTTGATTGATGAGGCATATTCAATCTAATACATTCATGGGATACATGTAATAATAACAGGGAAAGGTTAGTGTGCATCCACATAGAGCATTTTTGTGTCTACGTGCATGCCAAATATATCAATGAATAAACTACTATTATTTGTTTTAACCAAACTTAAAAGAAATTGTACAATGGTTGTAATTGTTGATTATTTGCTTGCACTTATTTTCCATAGACTATTCAGTGGATTATTATTGTTTTTTAGTAATAACTTGACTACCTCTGAAAGCAGAAGTTTAGGAAAAAGTATTGTTCATGTATAAATATTATTTATTTTATTATAATATGACTATCTAACAATTACAACCATTGCACATCTTATTTATTATTGTGGGTGAACAGTAACCTTTCCCTGTGTTATAATTACATACATCCCATTAATTTATTAGATTAAATAACAATAATCTCATCAATCAAAGATCAACATTTTTAAGTGCCTTGAGCACCGACTGTTCCCGCTGCTAGAAACGGCTGATATTAAGACACTTCAGTGCGAGTCACAGAACGAAATGTATTGTGGGACATGTAGTTTATGGGCACCATAGTTCAATAAAATAGAGGATAGAATCACTTTAACACTTGCTCGGCCTTAACAAAAAACAATCTTAAAGTCCCCTATACTTATCCACAAATGACATCCATTTCAAAGCCATGGCGGGGGCTAACAAGCTACAATTCTTAGCCGAACAGAGAGCCGGGACACGGCTAATTACTGGCAGGAACACACACAACCTCTCCGAAACGCGCTAATTTAGCTTAAATATTTAGCCGTACAGCGAGCCGAGACACGGCTAATTACTGGCAGGAACACACACACAAACTCTCCGAAATGTAGCTTTAATATTTGACCGAACAGAGAGCCAAGATACGACTAACACACACCACCTCACCGAAACACGTTAATTTAGCTTAAATATTTAGCCGAACAGAGCCGGGACACGGCTAATTACTGGAACGAACAAACAAAACCTCTCTAAATGAATCTACAAATATAGGCAGTTACCATTCAAACCTTTTAAAAATTCACCAGTTAGGTGTGGATTTAACTCCATTTAGCTACTTTTCGTTTTGCCTGAAACCATTACATATGCAACTACTCACCTGCCTGTCCGTCAGTGGTTCATCAATCACTGTCATATCGCTTCACAAAACGTATTCATCCGCCGCTTAGCTTTTCGTAGTCATCAATCTGTCCGGTGGAAGTTCTTCTTTTGATAATCCTTTTTTACAGCGGCTCCATAATATAACTGGCAAAAATGTAAGAATGTCATGCAGTGGGAAAATGGTTTAATCTGTTGGAATAGAGTATAAATATCAAATATCACTACTTTTCTTCTAAATGAAATGCTGACATTACAAAATGCATGGTTTAATGTAATGTAAACATTTACATTATTATTATGATTATTAAATATATAAAGACTATATGTTCAAAGCAGTTTCTGTCAACTACAGTACGACACAGAGGGCAACATCATTTCTGTATTTGTGAATGAAGCGCCATCTCCTGGTTAAAACCTGAAATTGAAAATCTGGCAACGCCCTCTTGGAATACCGCGCGTCGACGGTATGTCTGTTTTGAATGACGCGATAAAACGAACTTATATATTATGTATTTTCTTTTTTTTTTCTCTGACCATCATTCTTCAATCGGCATTATATTGATAGCATCAGCAGCTATATGTTTAATGCTATCTAGCTACTTTGGCTAGGTTTCATTGTTCGGCCAGATGTGGCGGGAAAGTGCGAGTGAGAAGACCGACAGAGAGTTGATATACAGTCTATGGTTGATATACAGTCTCTTACAGTGCAAATGTAGTAGTAGTAGTATAACCTTTATTTATCCAGGAAAATCAATTAAGAACAAATTCTTATTTACAATGATGACCTGACAGGAGGCAAAAGGCTTCCTGGGGGGATGGGGTTTGGGAGGGAATACAAATGAAAAGGCAGACTCCGGGCACTACAGAACCCAGGAGACAACACAAACACATAGAGCAAAGATAACAGGCATAGCAGTTAAACATAAAAACTCTAAAACAATATTGCTGTGGTTCAATCAGTCATTACAATCAGCATCAGGCAAAGCAGCTACATGTGTGTACCAGGGTGTCTATAATAGTGACATTGAAGGTGCGGGGGGAGACAAAGGTTTTCATTTTCAACGTTTTTTGAATGACATTCCAGCTATCTGCTGCTGCAAATTGAAAGGCGGAGCGGCCAAAGGATGTATGGGCTTTGGGGATGTTTAGCAGGATGCTTGTAGCTGACCGGGTGTTGTGCGTCGGGGGTGGGCGGAGTTGCAGTAATTGTGTGAGGTAGAAGGGGGTGAGGCCTAGGATTGTTTTGTAAACAAACATCAGCCAGTGGATGTTGCGCCTGGTCTGAAGAGAGGGCCAGTTAGCCAGAGAGTACAGGTCACAGTGGTGTGTCCTGTAGGGGGCATTGGTGGCGAAGCGGATGGCGGAGTGATACAGAACGTCTAAATGATCGAGAGCTCCTTTCCACGCCGAGTGGTAGATGGTATCGCCGTAGTCGAACAGAGGAAGGACAGTCATCTGGACCAGAGAGAGTTTAGCAGATGAAGTGAATGAGGAGCGATTCCTATATAGAAAGCTGAGTCTAGCTTTAACCTTGGTCTGAATTTTGGAGAGATGTTCTGAGAATGACAGATTACTGTCAATCCAAAAACCAAGGTATTTATAAGATTGAACTATTTCGAGGTCCCGGCCATCGGCGGTCACAATAGTGCCAGTTTGGGAGGCACCACTGCGGCCAAACCACATGATCTTGGTTTTAGTGGTGTTCAGGACCAGGCCAAGGGCAGAGAGATGTGACTGGATTCTCTGAAAACTATCCTGAAGAGTTTTCAGGACAGTATCTGGGGAAGGGCCAGCAGTGTACAGAATCGTGTCATCGGCATATAGGTGGAAAGAGGAGTTGCCCACTGATTTCTCCATGTCATGTATATATATTGAGAATAGGATGGGTGCTAGGATAGAGCCTTGTGGTACTCCCTTAGAGATGGATAGGGGCTGTGTCATCAGATTTTCAGATTTTATACACTGGGTGCGCATGGACAGGTAGTTTTCAAACCAGGCTATCGATTGGTTAGTGACACCAATGCATCTAAGCTTTCCCAGAAGCAGTTGGTGATCTACAGTGTCGAAGGCTTTGGCAAGATCGATGAAAATGGCAGCACAGTATTGTCTGGAGTCAAGGGCATTGATGATATCATTTAGGACTTTGAGAATCGCCGTCTCACACCCATGACCTGCACGGAACCCAGACTGCATGTCAGATAGTATGTTGTAAGTCAAATAAGTAACTCAGCACTAAAGTTATTTATTAGTAGTAAGTGTACACTACAGTTTACCTGTTTCTACCTGTAAAATACTCACTGACAACAGCGGAGAGATTTTGTCTGGCATAATATGATTAGTCAACATCAGGATGAATTTGTCTTTTTCTTATAATTACAGGGAGCGGGAATGAGCTGCAGGAATTTGTTAAAGTCCTAGCAATTTCATTTAAGAATGGAAAGGAAATTAAAAGAAAAATCTACAGTGTCCAAAGCACAAACCATCTCCTGGAAGTAACAGGTGAATTTGGATGTGTCCTTGATAGGATTTTAAAATACAACACAGACTTCCAAGAGTTTATAGATATTGATAGAAGTGAGAACATAAGTAACTTTGACAGATTCCAAGTGCACTTTTCTGAAGCACTGGATCTTCAGCCTGTCCTAAGAGAAGTCTGTCAAACTCAGGTATACATTTACCATGCTTGTTAAATTGTGTTTCAAAAAATCACATAGGCCAGAACTTTACTTTGTGCTGTGCTTGCTCTTATTGTTTTGTTCAGCCTACATAAGAACCAGTTATTCTGAATGGCCTTAGTGATCTAAAATTCCAGAAGTATTTGATGAACTGCAAACTAATGGCATTCTTACAGAGAAGACCAGGCTCAAACTTGTCAAAGTTTGCATCTCTGACTACTTGGTAGAGAGGCATGGGTTGTAAGTATATGAATGTGAAATGTGTTTATATATAGGGCTTGGGACACTTTTCCCCTTAAATTCATTGCCCAACCACTTCTGTTTCGGCCTGAAATTGTTCTTGTCAATTTTTGACATTTAAGTTATTCGTATTCATATTCTGTGAACAAAGTATTTTACTTAGTTAATAAAGTCCCTATCTTTCAAATTGAAACTGCTCTGCTTGCTAACTTTTATTTGTTGATACCATACTTACTATAGGGATGACTACATCATTATTAAAGCTATAGATTAACTATAGATTAACTATAGATTCACTATAAAATCACCATAGCCAACTCTATAGTATTACTATAGTATTTTTCTATAGTGTGTTCCAAAAAAGCATATAAATAATATATAAAGCACTATAGTGATACTACATAAAACTCTATAGTATAACTATAGTAATTTCCTATATATGGGGGCGTGTCCCTCTCCCTGATGCTTCCTGTAATCCACAATCAGCTCATTGGTTTTGCTGATGTTGAGATGGAGGTTGTTCTCCTGGCACCAAGATATCAGGGCTCTGACCTCCTCTCTGTACGCCGTCTTGTCGCTAAGCTGAACTGTAGTCGATGAACAGCATTCTCACATATGTGTTGCTCTGGTCCAGGTGTGAGAGGGCAGTGTGGATGGTGAGGGCTATGGCGTCGTCTGTGGACCTGTTTGCTCTGTATGCAAACTGCAGGGGGTCCAGAGAGTCAGGGAGGGAGGAGGTGAGTAATGTTTTGACTAACCGCTCAAAGCACTTCATGATGATGGAGGTGAGTGCTACTGGGCGGTAGTCGTTGGGGCTGGTGGTTTTTGTCTTTTTGGGGACAGGAACAATGGTTGACTGTTTGAAACATGTGGGGACTACAGACTGCAACAGTGACCTGTTGAAGACGTCGGGTTGGCAGGGAAAAGGGGTTCAGGGGGAGTGGCTGTACCCGTAGGATAGAAAAGGGGGAAGTGACGTCTGACGCGCGGCTGTGGAGAAGAACGTGTTGCCCACATTCTGTTACTGAGTTTAGGCTAGTTAGCTAGCAGGTTTATTGTTTTGAGTGCAGTCACTTTTGCCTCCACTTGCTGTTCAAATAAATGTTGAAAGAAAAAGTAAATCTGTTTACAGTTCTGTTTCATATGGGTGTTGAGAGATGTATCCATAGATGTAGTCCCTAATGTTGCTCTCAAAGTGCACCAGATTGATGCATTTAACTTCAACATTTAAAAAAAATCTTCCCGAGGGAGCATGCCCCCGGACCCCCCTAGAGGAGGTGAGGTCCACCACCTGCCCACACCCCGTTAAATTGTCTCACCCACATTGAGGATGCTTCCTACGCCCAGGTTTTATTCCATGCGTCAAGTCAGGCAAATTGGGTCCAAATGTTATTGCATCAATGATCTGTTAACATTAAAATCACTAAATATATGCTGTAACTATTTTGCTCTAGGCAACTCAAGGGCTCAGGTAATGTGATTACTATATGAATAATGGTCCAAAATAACATTAAATGCATAGGGTATTTTGTTAAGTAACATACTTTCGTCGCCGGCCGGCCGATTCATGCAGCGCATTAAGTGGGCCTGTCTGTCAATTAATTCCCGGCAAGTACGGCAAGGTGCCGGTATGTCATAACGCATGACAACAAATATGCCCAGCGTACCTAGATGCGTCATGAGATGCCGCCGGTAGGAGCCAGGCTTTACTTTCTTGTATATCCATAAAGAAAAAGTAAATCTGTTCTGTTTCATATGGATGTTGAGAGGTATCCATATATCTCTTCATTTTGCTCTCAAAGTGCACCAGATTGATGCATCTAACTTCAATATTTAAAAAAAAATCTTCCCGGGGGAGCATGCCCCCAGACCCCCCTATGGTGTCAGGTCCACTCCCCACTTATAAAAATAGCACTTTACCACTGCACAATCTCAGATGCACCCTGAGTCATTTTGTTTGAGTACAGTGAGCCTTTCTAAAATATACAGTAAAGAGACAAACCCACCAGCATTATAGGACATACTATGACTTTGAGCCAAATACTTGTTTTGAGTTGCTGATTTAGAGTACTGGCACCTTTTTTATTCCAATTCAAGCACTGGGGAAAACAACTTGAACTCGGCCGCGTTTGTTATGCTGGTGCCTTGTGGACAGTGTTGGGTGTAACGCGTTACAAAAGTAACGGAGTTACAGTAATATATAACTTTTTGCTGTAACGAAGTAATGTAACGCATTACTAATGAAATGTGGGTAATATATTACCCGTTACAAAGCTCAGTAACGCAGTTACAACACATTTTAACCCGAAATGAAATGGTGTTTTGTTTTTTAAGAATGTACTAACATAGCGAGACATTCCAACACCAGAGACAAATTGTGCGGGTAGATTAGTAAACCTGGTGTGTTTACCCTTCAGGCTTCGCGTCGGGATCTTCGGGGCAGTGTTATGCAACCTCTATTCAAAAAAGAGAACGGAGCGAAAAATACAAACAACAAATTGTGTCAGGTGCGCGTGACCTGCTCCGCTGCGCGTGCATCATTTCCAAACATCTGTGGATAATCATTTATACGAAAATGGTTAAAGCAACCATCACTAAACGCCAGCAACACTGCATCTACTGCAGACAGTAGCAACAGGTCAGATGGGGACATCACGTTACCCTCCGTTGTGGACACTAGCTTACTCCCGCCTGACTCGCCGCCCTCGCCCCCGGAGCAGCAGTCTTCGTCGCCCAAAACTACGCCGCCCCTCTGCGGCCCGCAGGTGCCAGGATACCACGACAAAACAGAGCCTGCCCAGGTATATCTAAACAAGTACCCTCGCCTGTACAGTGGGGTTAGGCGGTCATTTTGCAGCTCGTGGTATAAAAATAGACAATGGAATATTCATGTGAAAATAGTGCCATATTCTGCCATGCCTGTAGAAATGTTGGGTCAAAAATAATGCATACAATAGCACAGATGCCTTCACCACGAATGGCTACAAAAAGATCTCATATCCCAAGCTTATCAACGAGCTAATGTTGCAGCTGAAATGTTCTCCAGGTCACAAAGTCAACCTCACATGATGATGTGATACCAGTTTTCAAGCACAGTAAATATTCTCTTCCCAAAGTGATGATTTAGTAGGCCTACATGGTTTTAATAATACTTTTGCTTTTCAATGTTTGCCATTTCAAACCATGAGCTGCATGGTTCAAATAATATTTGCCTTGATTTACAATATGTTCTCATTTGTTGTATCAGCACAGTTTTGAAGCTTTTGTGCTTTTCCTTGCCATAGTCCACTTTGGACTATATGAAATATTTCAGGATTGCACTTTTAACTCACTTGAAATGTTCTCACTTGCTTGGTTTCAAAACATAACAAATGCCATAATCTGTTCATTGGGGACCATCAATGCTATTTTTCATTGCTGTTGCCGGCCACTATTGGTCATGTAAACCTACTACTGCTGCACCCCCTGTAATCTCAGAGGCACCCTGAGTCATTTTGTTCTGGAACCGGGCCTGTACATGGCCATATACTAAACACACTACAGAGCCTATTCCGTGTCCTGTTAGTGTTTACTTCCTGTCTGCCTTCTTCTGGTGATTTATCTGACGTCCAGCGCTCCGTCTTTTAACCTCTTTTCCTTTCTCTTTCTTGATCCTCCTTAGCAACCTTCATTATAGTCCTTGACAGTGGTCTGTACTACTGTATTAACAACGTGTCACATGTTAAGAATGTACAATCAGAATCGAGTATTCAACTAAGCCGTGTAATACAAGTTGTTAGTAGCCTTAAGGGCCTACAGTTGTTATGCTTTACCACATTGCCCTTCATTGGATGTATAATGAGCTGCACTAAACTACATTTTAGCATTTAAAATACCTAGCCATTATTTTGCGGTTATTTTGGTGAAAGCAACTAAAAAGTAACTAAAAAGTAATGTAACTCATTACATTTCAGAGACAGTAATATTGTAATGTAACTTATTACTTTCAAAAGACAGTAATAAGTAATATGTAATATATTACATTTTGGAAGTAACTTGCCCAACACTGCTTGTGGACTATTCTTCATGCTTATATCGGACTATTGTGACTCGCTCTGCGGTTAAAACAGACGGTGCATGAATGCGGTTTTGCGGCAAGTGAAATTTGAGTACTTTATTTATGTGTTTATGATTTTAATCAGCTAACGTTAATGAATGTTAAGATTGGGTTAGCATGTAAGCGAGTGGTAGCTACATCTGTGCTAACAATGCTAATCGTAGCCTCCAAGTTAAAACATAATAGAGAAGTGTTAAGCGTTAAGTGGGATAATACTGTAGAACAAACGGCTTCTGTTTGAGGTTGGTAAAATAAGGTCATCCTTGTAACTTAGAGAGATATTTTATTATGTAGGTAACTTTATGCATTGATAAGGTTCATTTAAATTCGCTATGCTTGATTATGTAGACAAGCTAACATCAAATTAGTGTTGAAGAGTGGCGTAGTGTATGTAAAATCAACCTCACAATAAGATGATTACTTAGATATTACAATATGGTTGGTTGAGCTGGAGTTCATTATTGAACTTACACGTTAACATAACAGTCATATCTGAAGAATGAACCCAAACCTTGTTGTTTTTATTAAATGTATTACCAAATTGGTATCGAATAAATAGTAAGCATTGCTAATACCAATGCTTACTATTTATTTGATTATCATTACACTTGTGAAACCGACTAATTGTGGCTGTAGAACGTGAACATGTAACTTACCCAAACAGCACACAAAGGTTAAAGGTAAGCTTATCATAATGTTAACATTTGCTAAATATATACACTGCAAAAAACAAAAAAAAGAGGAGTAAAAGTAGCTCACGACTTGTTTTATTTTTTGAAAGTAGCCCTCACCCCAAAAAAGGTTGGAGACCCCTGTTATAGAACGATACATTTGACAATTTGAAGCTTGGCCTACCATTTGATTGGAGCGATGAGGAACAGGTGGGGCTTGAAAAGGCCCACCTGTTCAAAGTGGGGAATGACAGAAAAAGTTTAAGAACCACTGTCCTAGTCAATGCTTTAGGGCAGTAGTCACCAACCACAGTCGAGTGTGGTGCGGCTAGATTGCGCACCGTCAACAAAAAAAAGTAACAAAAGAAAAGTTTAAAAAAATTAAATAATGTTTTTTTTTTAAAGTTTTTAAATGAAAGCCTATCATCCACCACCCCGTTAGCAGGTGCCACTTGATTGACGTGTCTTTGAGACATTCCCTGTCGCTCCCGAAAATAATAGACTGACTTAAACTACAACAAAATGAACATATTTTACCGTGATTTAATTGTAATAAACGTTTCAAAATGATGCCGGAATAACTACATACTGATACCGGTTGATAAAAAACATGAATCAATGCTTTGACAAGTCTGCAGACAAAAAACCTTTTTCTGAATGGAGATCGGGTCAATCAGGCTAAACTGACGTTGTAGCTGCTGCTGCAGAAACTCTCCTCTCTACTCTTTCATCCTCTCTGGACTCTCTCCGTCCTCTCACATCTCGGCAGGCTCGTCAGTCCCCTCCTGCTCCCTGGCTAAATGACGCACTGCGTGCTAATAGAACCATCCTTCGGGCAGCAGAGCGGAAATGGTGGAAATCCAAACACCATGACGACCTCCTATCCTATCAGGCTCTCCTCTCCTCTTTCTCTGCTTCCATCTCTCAGGCAAAAAGCACTTTCTTTCAAGATAAGATCCAATCTTCCTATTCCAATCCCAAAAAACTATTTTCCATCTTCTCCACCCTCTTGGACCCCCCTAAAGCCCCTTCCCCATCCTCCCTTCTCCCAAGCGACTTTGTTAACCACTTTGAAAAAAAGGTTGATGATATTCGCTCCTCTTTTTCTGACTCGCCATCACTCACCGCTGGGTCACCAGACCCCCCTCTCACCCACACACTAACCTCCTTCTCCCCTCTCTCACCCAGTGAGGTTCTTACCCTCATTACCTCTGCACGTCCTACCACTTGCCCTCTGGACCCTATCCCCTCAAACCTCCTTCAGACTATCGCTCCTGATATTCTACCGTTTCTCACCCATTTCATCAACACTTCTCTAACTTCTGGTGACTTTCCAAACAGTCTCAAGGAGGCAAGAGTAAACCCTCTCCTAAAGAAACCCACTCTCAACCCGTCTGATGTTATAAACTACAGGCCTGTCTCTCTCCTCCCGTTCCTGTCTAAATCACTTGAACGCGCTGTCTTTAAACAACTCTCCTGTTATCTCCATCAGAACAACCTTCTGGATCCGCACCAGTCTGGTTTCAAGGCAGGTCACTCCACAGAAACTGCTCTCCTAGCTGTCTCTGAGGAACTGCACGCTGCTAAAGCAGCCTCCCTCTCCTCTGTCATCATCCTTCTGGACCTGTCTGCTGCATTCGACACGGTGAACCATCAGATCCTCCTTCACACTCTCCAAGAACTTGGAGTTTCAGGCTCTGCACTTTCCCTCCTCACCTCATACCTCAAAGACCGCACCTACAGGGTAACTTGGAGAGGGTCCGAGTCCGACCCTTGTCAGTTAACCACAGGGGTCCCTCAGGGCTCTGTTCTCGGTCCCCTCCTCTTTTCTCTGTACACAAACTCGCTCGGATCTGTCATTAGCCCGCATGGTTTTTCATACCACTGCTACGCTGATGACACCCAATTAATTCTGTCCTTTCCCCGCTCAGAGACCCAGGTCGTCGCACGCATCTCCGCTTGTCTAGCTGACATCTCTCAGTGGATGTCTGCTCACCACCTCAAGCTCAACCTTGACAAGACTGAACTGCTTTTCCTTCCGGGAAAAGATTGTCCCACTCTTGACCTAACAATCAACATCGGCACCTCTGTTTTTTCCCCGACTCAGACTGCAAGGAATCTGGGTGTGATCCTAGATAACAAACTGTCCTTCACTGCAAACATTGCTGCTACAACCCGCTGCTGCAGATACACTCTTTACAACATCAGGAGGATACGTCCCCAGCTGACCCAGAAAGCCACGCACTCGTCATCTCACGCCTAGACTACTGCAACTCCCTCCTGGCTGGTCTACCTGCATGTGCCATCCGACCTCTGCAGCTCATCCAGAATGCAGCGGCTCGGCTGGTCTTCAACCTTCCGAAATTTTCCCACACCACACCGCTCCTCCGCTCCCTTCACTGGCTTCCAGCAACTGCTAGAATCCACTTCAAGACACTGGTACTTGCGTACCATGCTGCGAATGGATCTGGCCCTTCCTACATCCAGAACATGGTTAAACCGTACACCCCAGCACGTGCACTTCGCTCTGCATCGGCCAAACGGCTCGCTGCACCCGCGCTGCGAGGGGGACCAAAGTTCCCATCAGCAAAAACACGTGGGTTTGCTACATTTGTAGCACTTGAAATGTTGTGGCTATATGAAACCTGATGTACTTATATGATTCTGTTTTCTTCAAGGTTGTATCTTCCTGGTCGAATGTACGTCGCTTTGGATAAAAGCGTCAGCTAAATGCAATGTAATGTAATGTAATGTAAAAATATATTCTTACAATAAGCGAGAAATTGATTTAACTCCTGTTTGACTAACTGTGAATTTATTTCCTTTTATTTAAAATTAGAAATCAAATTTGATCATACACCAATAGGGCGGGTCATACTCAGGTGCTAACATGAATCTGAAGGAAATCCTAACATGAGGGTGTCTAAATGATGTGTTTTTTTATGGGGAATTCAAATATGAGCTTATTTAACTCGTCTCTAACCTACATCGTTTTGTATTTCTAAATTGGCAATTTTACCCTTTCGAACCTCTATATGAGATAGTAAAAGATATAAGGGAAATAATTTATATTGACAAAGCCAAATCCTTTTAAAATATGTATTAACAGGTGAACTGCATATATATAACTGGATAAGATTACAAAGAGCAATCTTCTGACTTCTTGAACTTTGCCAGGTTGCACAAGTCCTGCTTTGACTCATTCTTGGACATCAGTCTCCTGCTAGGCTCCTGAGCTCTGATCCCTCCATCCCTCTTTTCCTGTGAGAAGTACTTAGCAGAAGCCTCGGTCACCATTTTAACAACCCCGATTTCTCTTATTCTTCTCCTTCTCTCTCTCTCTCTACCTACACTCATTCGTCTTTGATCAGACCCCCAGTATACGCTAGTCAGCGCCCCTAGTTACACCAATCAGCGTGCGATTACCGTACAGCCAATCACAACGCGTGACGTCATTGGTAAGCGACGGACCCCGAGCAGATCTGGTAGGCCGAGCAGATATGGTACTGACAACGGCACTTACACTTGTGTTGTGTTGGCTGTTAAACTGAGCCAAATCACGTAATTCATGTCTCAGCTGTGCCTGAATGGAGATGACAATAAATAAAAATGTAAAACCAAAAAAGCTGTTCTTGCTGACAGACATTACATCTGTCTCTCTTTTAATTGTATTGTGCTTATAATAAAAATGTATTGGATATCATGAAAAATGTTTCCAATACATGAATAAAATGTTTTTGTCCACTTTGTTGTTCAGATATATCATATATTTGTAACTAGATGATACAATAATTGAAACAAAATACTGTATAAAACTGAGGAGTGTTTCCCTTGAGTTTAATGTGTTATCTTCACTCTGCTGTTAAACTGGTTTCATGTTAAGAAGCATCAGATCAGTGCATGCGCTGCAGCGTCCAATCAGTCCTATTATACTGTTTTACATCAATATATTATAGGTCTCAGATATATACAGAACATGTCTCTGAAGTGTTTGGCTCAAAATACCAAACAGATCATGCATTGTAGCATGCCCTCTGTTTCAGACCTGTTTCAAAAGGGCTGATTCTCTGTCTGTTACTTTAGATGAAAATAAGGAGCCACTCCCCAAGGCCCCTCTGAGAGATATTTGGTTAAAAAGAACATAATAGGCGCTTTCACACCGGAGTACTTTTCCCTTTTAGTTCTGATAGTTCCTGGGATTTTGCGCTCACACCAAAAAGAGAACTTAGTTCATGAGAACGTTTCCCCCCTTTTCAGTCCCTGCTAGAGAGCAGGTGAAAAAAGTTCCAATTTCTGATTGGCTGGGCGAATTGCAAACCATGCCCCGTGAAACTCTGAAAAGTTTTGTGAAGCCGCCATTGTATTTTCTTGCATTAGCATTATTAGCATTAGCATTAGCCCAGCGCACCAACGCAGAGAGACTAACTTATGGCAACACAAAAGAAAACATGGGAGCGGTGGAGATGAGGAGGTGTCGGCGTTCTGGTGATTTACTTGGAAGGCTTCAGTAGAAGCTGCTCCCCAACTCCGGAGACTTCCGGCCGGGGACTCCGGGTGGCAGTATACGCCGTGAAGTTGTTTGCGGCCTGCCAGTAAACCCAAAGCAGAAGAAGAAGAAGTGACGTCAGCGGCTTCATTTGCGTAATCTTCCCTCAGGGACTTAAGCTGCAGCCACACGAGGACGATAACGGTCGTATCCGCTACAGTTCTCTATCAGATAGACGGTTCGGCCACACGAGGCCAACAGGGAAACGCAGATAACGATAACGGGTCCCAAGGTGGGTAGATCTGCAGACGAAATGCTCTGGGGGGGCAAACGGCTCTGTGTGTACGCCTATACGGTCATTTCCTGATAACGATGACGCAATAGCCCCAGTGTTTGGAGCCAGGTCCCGGTATCTCGCAGGACAGTGCACCCAGCACGAGCTTCCAGCTAGATCTGATCGATATGGACATAAACGAGTGAAGTCTAATCGGACAGGAGAGGAGACACGCAGCTCTGCATGGTAACCTGCAGCTCCACCCGCTGTGATGGAGCGATGAGCGGAACAAAACACACACTTCAAGTTAGATCATCACCCTTAGCCATAGGCGGCGCGTGAGGCTCAGGTTTGGGAAGGCTAAATAACTTTTTTTACCTGACGCTGCCCGCCTCTGGCGTGAAAGCACCGCGTACTGACCAATCAGAGCTCAGTGTGCGGAGTTTAAATCTATCAAGTCATATTACAGGATAAAGGAAATACAGTTTAAACTGCCGTATGCAGAGAAGACGCCGACGCGTAATATCATAATATATCCAGCCTGATCTCACCAGAATGCGTACAAATGACACGACTTTGCAAAGTCGTGCGATAGATACGCAGAAGTCCGTTTTTGCGTGCATATGATACTCTCACGTTACGTTTTTTTATGAACGTAGTCAAATACGTTTTTTTTCTACAATTTTCTTCGACGTTACGTTTGTTTTGAACGTATCTTCAATGCGTTTATTTTCTACATATCTTTGCCATTTATTTAACCCTAACCATAACCCAATAAGCTGCTGTGTCATCATATATTTCCTTATCTGAGTCAGCTTCTTGAGCCGTATCTGGCCGTGCAACACTCACGTTGTCACATACTGTATAAGTATTATTTTAAGCAACACATTAGGTTGACGAAACACTCAACTCAAATGTAATTAAAGTCAGATCCACTCGTGTCTTAGATGGGGCAGTATCATAAAACTGTTGTACGCTTTCAAACACTCTGTAGTTTATTTATGTTTTAACCAGTTGTTCTGTATTCTCCATGCAGGTGCTTGTATCCTGGGTTATATGTTTAAGTCATGGATGGTTAAAGTTCATATTTGTCTAATATTAATTTTTTTCATTAATGAAGTATGACGCTGCGCTGTCAGTACACTTGTCCCTTTTTGTGATTGGTCAAATGTAGCTAACCCCGCCCCTTTCACGTGAATGCGCTCTCAGCTGGAGAAAGAAACCCTGGCTTGATTTACCGAGTTGATAACCAGCCCCAGGTGGCTGCATAGAAGCGCTAATGTAAAAGACACAAACATTATACATTATATTTTTATTTGACCAGGATGCAGTGACAAAAAGATTTGGGAAGGCTTAGCCTTCCCTAGCCTACAGTACCCGCCGCCCCTGCCCTTAGCTATTTTAATTAGCTCTCAAACTACCTAAACTAGTTATAAATATGTTTATTTTTACTGTCGGGTCACTCATTACTGGATCAGCCAGCTGCATGAGACCACGGATACTGACGGGCTGTCAGGAGAGGGGGAGGAAAAGAGAGGCTCCGTCCTCCGTGTATTATTATTCCTATATTATTATATGTCGTTATTCATTTGCTTTAAAGCTCAATAAATAACAAAGAAGACCTTTGACCGGCACTTTTCTAATTTTGTTAATTTGGTTGGTGATTGGCTAATGGTTACACAAGCCAAAACATCGTTATGACATCATAAAGTGGCCAAAATCTGATCAGCTCATTTTCAGACAGGTTTTTATAGAAATGGATCAGGATAAAAAGTGAGCTCATCTTTTTTCCTGAAACGTTCAGAGTCTCTTTACACAGAGGGGACACATGTTGATGTAGAAAAGACATGAAAATGTGGATTTTGCATAATAGGTGACCTTTAAGATGGTGCACAAAAATCAACTTCCGGTGAGAGTGAGGAAATTACGAATAAGTGACTGGAGATCGACCCATAGACTACCATGAGTATTGTTTCAACCATTGGATAGAGCACAAGATGAAAATGACATGGTAGTCCCCAAGACTTCAAAATTGACCCACAATTCATCAAAATTAGCTGACCGGGAGTACAAATATGACCACCTTTTTAGTTAAAACTGCCATTTTGGCCAATGTTCTGCATTATTCATTTTTTACAGTAGCATTACATTGTGTAAGTTATCAATACAATCATTTATTATTGGAGCTTGGTGAAGAAACACTGTGGGAAAGCAAGCTATTGTGGTGACCACCTCTAATACACTGGGTTACATAATCCACACATGGAACTACAGTTGGGGGTATTGTTTCCACACGGACATGTATGTGGTTCTCTATATATATTGTGTGCCCTCCTGGCTTCTCTCTCTTTCTTCCCGGACTGCAACCGCACAACATGTAATAAATAAAGTCAACTTTTGTACCTCCATTGCACCGCCTGCGACTCCCTATCTCTCGGCACTACACTGGTGACCCTGACAGCGTCTTGAGAAGTTTCCGAGACGGACCCGAACACGGCAAAGGAAACTCAGGTTTCTTTCTCGAAATGCCGGGGATTTTTGGAATTGTCCGTGGCTGCCACCGGCATGCGGACTGAGGCTCGGTGCGCGCCCCGCAGAATGGCTGGGGACATTGCTCGCCATTCCCGCATCGGCCTTCCAACCAACAGGGGGACGATGCACGACCTGCTGGGTAGGGATGAACCCGATTGCTACCTCGTGGGGTTGTTTCTTCGGGGCGTGCGGCTGCACGTCCCGGCTGCGCTAGCTGACGACGACTAGCGGCTAACCACGTTGGCTAGCAGCTATCGTTGGCTACCAGCTAGCGGCTAACGGCTAGCTGCTAACAGCTGTCGACATTCGTCGGTTAACATCTGACTGTTAACAATTTTTTTGCGGTGCCTGAGAGGAGGTTCGACCAGCCGGTTGACCTCGTGTGGACACTCTCACTTTTTCACCACCTCGACAGCGGTTCCAGACGCCACTCACGTTTTCATCTGCGCCTGGGTGGCGCTCTCCTGGACCCCGTCTCGCCTCGACAGTTTCGGACGTCGCCCATACTTACAGCTGTATCCGTGACAGAGGGTGTTTTTCAATGTCGAGGAAAGCTGCTCCAGAGCCACTATTTCAAGGATGCTACGTCATCGAGTCCCGCCGAAGGGCTGTTCCAATGTCCAGGATACTTGGAATTCTACCGAGGCCGGCGTACTTCGTTGCGGGAAATTTCGAGGCTGCACATGTGTAGACTCTGCGGTCTTAAAATCCCCACAATGCTTTGCGCACGGACCAATTTCCCAAATCTTTGGCAGAAAATGTAAGGCGGGTCCTCTCATATGACGCACACCTGCACACTTGCTAGCCTGTTCCATTCTTCGTTTTCCGAGGCTAGGTCGGGGTATTCTTGCCTCGCTTCTGAAGGAACTCATTCGGAGGTACATGTGCTACCAAGCAAGCCTCCTCGACATTGAGAAACACCCAGAGAAGTTATGGGATTAGTTTTGTATCATAAAGATAAAGCAACACTTTCTCAGAATAAAGCAAAACTATGAGTTTAAAAGAAAAAAAACTGAGTCAAGCAAAAGAAAAAAAAATTTAAAAATAAAACTATAAGTTGCAAACAAATCATTTGTGTAATCATGTAAACCATAAGTCTTTTTTCTTTGTTTTAACATAGGTTTTTGTTTGCAGTTCTTGTTTCTTCTTTCTCAATGATCAGACTTTTGCTTTCGCTGCAGCTTTCTCTTTTGCGCTCCCTCATTTTTTGTTTGAGATTTTGACACAAACATCCCAGGTGGGCGGGACTTTCAGGGGTGTGTCCCCATTGGCTACTCAGTTTTTGAGTGACAGCCCACTACACCACAGGTCATACAGTGCAACTCATGCAGCAAACTCCGGAGTCCCCTCGGCCACGTTAGTGTCGGTGTCTCCTGGGGAGTTTTCATGAACATATCGGACTTATCTTATGGATTGCTGTGCATTATACTTGTGTTGTGTAGTTTATACTTTATTCCAACTTTAAATATTGTAATACCTGAACACACTGCTGCTGTTAAATAATTTCCCAATTTTGGATTGATAGTGTCTGTCTATTTATTTATTTTATAGATAAAAAAAACACATCTATGTATTTTCAAGCTAAAGGTGATACACAATATAAACTGTATACTGTTATTTTTTCAAAGACAATGTTACATTTCAAAAGCATATATTGCTATGTTTAGGACAAACAATTAAAGACTGCTTTAATTTAACAAATTCCACAATATAAAAGTGGCAGATTTGCTTTATTAAACAGACCAGACCTGCATACCAACACAATTAGGAACATGCTCGCATCTTACTATGTTGGTCTGAAGAGCTGAAGCATTCATACTAATGCTGGGGGGAAACGATTATTTTGAAAACGATTAATCGGGCGATTATTTTATCGATTAATCTAACGATTATTTTTCTGTTTTCTGTTATTTTTCTAATAAAAAACATAATGTATCTCAAATAAATACCAAAAAACATTACTTCATTCATGACAACTGCGCACCAGCTTAAGTGCAGCCCTGGCCTGGACATTGCTTGGCTCCGTTAGTTGACATACATTGATACTATAAGCCAGCGTTTCTCAAAGTGTGGGGCGCGCCCCACTGGTGGGGCGCAGAGATGTGATAGGTGGGTCGTGAAAAAAAAAAAAAAAAAAAAGAATAATTAAATTCTTTTTTTTTTTTTCTCACTGGTGGAATATCAAAACAACGGCCCGGGGTGCAAAACGCATCAATGAAAGCGACCCTCTACCACACAAAACAACACCTGTAAATAACCCAATTTGTGTTCTTTGAAATTGAAAAGGATATTGCATTGTGTTTGTTACTTTCGTTGCAGTTGTATGCCTTAAGTGTAATTTGGCATGCTTTTATTTTGAAGGCGAGTTTACGCTGTTGACAGTTGTTGTTGCTATGGAAACAAGAAACGTTTCACAGCGGGTGGAACTTGTCATAAAGTTTTAATGTTTTTAAATATTATTTTGTAGAATATCTTAGGCCCTCAGAGACAGGCTCGCCACTGGTAAAAATCTCTCATACACACATGTGAAACGCTCTCACAGACACACACAACAGCGTTGCAGTCATGAAGAAAAGCAATGTGGAGAGAGAGAGAGAGCAAGAGAGCAAGAGAGAGAGAGCACACCTTTATCTATTTAATAAAGTTGTAAAAAATAAAGTAAGAAATCATTCCAATGTGTACTATAGGACAGTAAAAAGTTTAAAAGGGGAGGGATTAGTAAAATATGCATAAATAAAAAGAAAGAATGCTAACTAACATAAGTTAAGAATAAACCAGTTTAAATGATTTGTTATTGGTTGTGATCATATTCTAAAGATGTTTGGATTATTGAAAAGTATACAGCTCCCTTTCATCTGAGTGTTGAGAGCTGTTTCCATACATTCATGTTGTGCTCAAAGTAGGGCTGCTCGATTATGGCAAAAATCATAATCTCGATTATTTGAGTCAATAATTGATATCACGATTGTTAAAAACATTTAACCATTTACTTTGAGAAAAAAAAAGAAATCGTTTTATTTAGATGATGTTGTTTTCATAATCGTTGCAAGCCAAAATCGTAATTGCGATTAAAATACGATTAATTGAGCAGCCCTAGCTCAAAGTGCACCAGATTGATGCATTTAACTTCAACATTTAAAAAAAATCTTCCTGGGGGTGCATGCCCCCGGCCCCCCCTAGAGGATGTGACGTCGACCACCAAATAAAGCAGGTTAAAATAATTAAATTGCATACATTTTATTTTAGTAAACACTGAAAACGGGTCCCACAGACCCAAACAGCACACAAAGGTTAAAGCTCAGCATATAATAATGTTAAAATGTGCTAAATATATACACTGCAAAAAAACAAAAAAGAGGAGTAAAAGTAGCTCACGACTTGTTTTATTTTTTGAAAGTAGCTCTCATCCTAAAAAAGGTTGGAGACCCCTGTTATAGAACGATACATTTGACAATTTTAAGCTTGGCCTACCATTTTATTGGAGCGATGAGGAACAGGTGGGGCTTGAAAAGGCCCACCTGTTCAAAGTGGGGAATGACAGAAAAAGTTTGAGAACCACTGCTATAAGCTGACTAACGTTAGTCTAATGCAGGGGTGCCCAACCTTTTTTGAACCGAGAGCTACTTTTAAAGTTGCCAGTCTGCCGAGATCTACCAGTCCAAATAGAGAGGCGTAGCCATTAGTGACAGCCTACTACCAGGTAAATACACACTTCTACTTGTATACAACTGGCCTTTGTACGATTAATACTTCATAAAATACTGCAGATCCTTTATCTTACCTCTTTCTAATCTGCACACATACAAGTATTTAACTGAAGTTACACAACAACAACTGTATGTTGTTGATACAGAGTTGGAGGTTATTCACACGTCACATACTACAGTGGGTAATGTTTTCAAGAAACATTGAACAGTGCTGCCACATATGACACAGGAAAAAAAGAAAAGACTCTGAACCCTTTCTTTGCCATTATATAAAAATAGTGTTGCTACAAAAGTATAAATTAGGCTTACCAATAAGACAACTCAGACCTGAAGCTACACAGGAATCTGCTGCCAAAGTGCAATAAAAAAGACAGAATTAATAGAATCAAACCCTTTTTGTTGCATTTTAGTATAAAAAGAAATGCCTTTAAAAATAGGATGCAAGCAACACTAGTTTCTTATCCTCAATTGATAATATACTATAATCAATTTAAGTTTGCATTCTTACCATTTTGTACAATAATTATAATGAATAAGTTCAAACAAACTAACACTTACAGCTGATTAATAACGGTATCTAACTTGAGTTTTTATTATATCAAAAACCTGTTGAAATGCTACTGTTATTTTTACTGTCCCCAAAAAAGCGCATCGGCAGCCTCCAGGAATGCTTCTTTCACAACTTCGCCGTCTTTGAAAGACTTCATGTGTTTCGCAGGAACGTGACTGACACGATAAGATGCTTTGGTAGCAGCCTTGCTCTTGTTGTTGGGCCTGGTGAAAATGGACTGCTGTGCATTTATCTGTCCTTTCAGGTCCCTCACCTTTTGGGAGCGTAGGGCAGAATTAGGAGGGACCGTTTGTGCACTGTTTTGAAATGCCGCTCCAAAATTACCCTTCTTCGGTAAAGCCACGCTCGCATTGCAGATGAGACAGATGGACTTTGAATTGGAATAGATACAAAAATAATCATCCTCCCACTCGGAGTGAATATTATATATTTTGGGCTTTTTTGTTGTTTTGCATCTGCCATAATTGCGGTCTTGTGTGTGTGCGGACTGTCACTCCAGGGCCCTGTACGACGAAGCAGGATTTTCGCTTAGCCGGCTAAATTCAGGGAAAACTCCGGCTTTCCGGTCGTACGAAGCTGGTTCTCTTTTTAGCAGGCTAGATTTCCATGGTAATTTATGCTTAGCAGCTAACCTGGTCGGGACCAGGTTAGGTTGCAGGCTAAGAGCTAAACTCAGTGAAAGCACTGCATGCTGACCAATCAGAGCTCCGTGTGCGGAGCGGGGTGCAGAGTTTAAAGCGATCAAGTCACATTACAGGAGAAAGGAAATACAGTTTAAACTGCCGTTGCAGGAAAGCCGGCCGGCAAAAATCACCGACTGTGTGAACGTGAACATTAATAGAATATCACCTCCCATCTTCAGAGCAATCTGACTATTATAACATTAGCGTTAAGAAAGCTTACTTAAATATCTGCCACAACATAAGTAACTGGATCAAAGTTACGGTCTATATGCTGTAAAATGTATTATCTCTTCGATTTACACACGGAATATATTGCACGTCAGTCAGCTGAGCCGTATCTGGCCGTGCAACACTCACAGTGCCACATACTGTATGCAGAAGTATTATTTTAAGCAACACATTAAGTTGACGAAACACTCGAGTCAATCATTAATTAATTAAAGTCAGATCGTGTCTTACGGGCAGTGATATCATAAACCTGTTAATGTACGCATTCAAACACTTTTTCTTTTACCAGCTGTATTCACCTTGCAGGTGCAACTATGTGGCTTTTATCCTGGATAAAGTGTTTAAGTCATGGATGTTTAAAGTTTAACGTCTTCATATTTGTCTAATTATATAGTTGACTTTTCATTGAGGAAGTATGACGCTGCGCTGTCAGTACGCTTCTCCATGTTTGTGATTGGTCGAATGCTCCAAATACCACCCCTGTCATGTAAACGCGCACCTAAATAGATAGGGCACGGCTGGCTTGAGCGATCCACTTGATAACCCGCGTCGTAGTGCCGTTTAGCGAGAGGCCGTATGTTTTGGATTAGGCCAACCGGCTAACTCAAACATATCCAGGTTAGGTTGAAACAGCTTCGTAGCACAGGGCCCTGGTTGTTACACGGACTGTTGTTGTTGCTATGGACACAACGTGACGGAGATTAACGGAGAAAAGTAATATCTACATATAAAGACGGAGAAACTAACAAATAACAATGCCTTTGCGTTTTGGACTACATTAAAAGTATTCCCATGCTTTTGAAGACCTAGGGCGAGATGTTTTTGTTTGGGGGCTCCATAGTGTTTGAAGTGCGATTGCGAACTGCTTGTTGTTGTTTTGGGTGACCCACGTGTGTGTGGCGATGCGTCGACGAGGAAATATGTCGTCAACGATATTTTGAAGTCGACGCGTCGACATCGTCGACGCATCGCTACAGCACTAATAGAGAGGCGAAGTCCCTCCCCTTCCGGTGGAGCTCCATGGGACCCCGGAAGCGGAAAAATATACATTGAAGTCAATGGAGAAAATGGAGAGGAAAAGGTTATCTTTTGATCCCGTTTGAATTGTGCCACGAATTACACATATGATGTTTATCAATCTAAAAGAACATTTTGCAAGTCAAAAAAATAAAAATGTGTCGTAAAACTGTGAAGTTACACATTTTTTGTGTGAAACTGCTCAGTGAACTACATCTCCGGTAGGGCAGAACAACACACGTCACCAAGATGTCCGTCTGTCTTGTCAACAAAAGGATTGACTACACTCACTATCACCACAATGAAACACGTCCAGAAGAATGTCATGCAAAGCTGCCTGTCTGCCTTTGATTCTCTCTGAACTGCCTGGTCTTTTTAATGTTTAATGTCAACCATTTGTGCAGATAGCATGAAGTACAAAAGATCGCAGATGCTAGCGTTACCGTTAGCATTTCTCCCCCAGGCTTAAGTTGTGTATTATAGAATGATCACACCGCTGTGACAGCACTCTTCAAAGGGTTCACGAAATATGACTAGCCTACTACTCTTACTGTTTAACATGTTGGGTTACTTAATGTTAAGGCTAATAAAAATGACACGGGTGTAATGCTAACTAACGTGCTAGCTACTAGCTAGGTAGCTAACTTGATCCAGCCACTCCTGGTCCTTTCATCAGACGGGAGGCGAAAGAACGAGCAAGACCCATTGCTGGTATGATAACAACCTGGTACTAAGCACACAGGCATCTTGTTAAAGTGATCTTATCTTAGCCAGCGCCATATAGATAGACGATATATCTATATAGCGCTGACATAGCTCTCTCTTAGTGGAAGAAAACAATGGTGACATCACTTACGCGACTCTGGGATTTGTAGTCTTTCTAGTTGCGTATTTTTCATAGTCTAATATTTCAACAGTTTTACGACAAACTGTGACTTTTTTTACATGGAAAGGATTGTTTAAGATTGACAAACATCATATGTGTAATTCGTGGCACAATTCAAACGGGATCAAAAGATAACCTTTTCCTCTCCATTTTCTCCATTGACTTCAATGTATATTTTTCCGCTTCCGGGGTCCCACGAGCTCCCTCGGAAGGGGAGGGACTTCGCCTCTCTATTCATACACAATGGATACAAACTGTGTTGTCTCATTCTATATCCTGTGAGAAAATGATATACATTTAGCATTAAAAACTCAACATACTATTCCTGAGGAAGATATGAATAATCAACAGATTTGAATGGGATCTCTAACATGTTCATGTAGAATAAAGACAAAAGAGTGATTATGCAAATTACATTTATTGAAATTTGAACCAGAAGATGAAGTCTCAAAGAATGTTTTAAATAAAAGGACATAAAACAAAAAGGTGGATAATAATAAAATCTATTAAATGTATATGTAAAGACATTTGGTCAAATGAAATGACACTGAGCAAGTGATAACAGCAATGCCAGTGTGGATGAAGATGGTGCAGGTCTCTCTTCATGCCCCCCCTCCGTGCTGTCCCCAGAGGAAGTGGGGAAATGGGATAAGACCTCTGGACGCCACGCTGTCTCAATGATCCACACTGTTAATATGAGAGGAAAATAAATGTTTTAGGAAATGAAAAATATGAAGTTAACAAATAAAACACAGCTCAGGGGCAGTCATGGACGGTAGGTTTTCCTACAAAGAGAAGTAGTAAACTCAGCCTCCATTGATTTTCACATCAAATTAGCGTGTTAATAAAATAAGCTATCATGGCTTATACTTGCATATCTAAACAGAATCATGAAAGCATGTTGGTAGTCATGCACACGAGTCCGTTTGAGTGTGTGCGCCGGTGTCTGAACGCTCACTCACTGCTAGCTATGTAGCTAACTGTTAGGCTACTGAATCTTGCATTGTTATGGATCTAAAGGTAGCAATTTAAGCTAACTTTCATAGCACAGCTTTACTTCTGACTTAACACAATAAAGAAACAGACCGTATAGTATAGCACAAACAACACAAATGATCAATACTTACATATATTTGCACTTGTATTATAATAATTGAAATGCTGGTTCTTCTGGGGGTGTTCTATCCAGGCTCAGCTACCACACCGCAGCTGCACTGTACAATCACTGGAGGACTGGGCTGTCACTCAAAAACTGAGTAGCCAATGGGGACACACCCCTGAAAGTCCCGCCCACCTGGGATGTTTGTGTCAAAATCTCAAACAAAAAATGTGGGAGCCCAAACAAGAAAAGCTGCAGCGAAAGCAAAAGTCTGATCATTGAGAAAGAAGAAACAAGAACTGCAAACAAAAACCTATGTTAAAACTAAGAAAATACTAATACTAATAGTTTACATGATTACACAAATGATTTGTTTGCAACTTATAGTTTTATTTTTGAATTTTATTTTATTTTGCTTGACTCCGTTTTTTTTCTTTTAAACTCATAGTTTTGCTTTATTCTGAGAAAGTGTTGCTTTATCTTTATGATACAAAACTAATCCCATAAGAAGTGAGATTAGACTGTGAAAGGATGGCGGAAAACTGGAGTCTGGCGGAAGACTGATGTGGTTGTCAAGGCGACCGCTAACGTGGTGCATTGCTAAAAGAAACTAGCTCATTTAGCAAGGCTCGATGAGAAAACACCATACTAACTGTCAGGAAACAACTTAATCTGTCACTTTACCAGTGCTAACCCACACACACCACACAGTAGACAGCTTGAAGTGTACTAGTTTTTGAGACAGCGTACATGCCTGATTGCCTGTGTGTAGTTAGCCTGTATGCTAACGTGTGTCAGTTTAATGGAACACAAGAGAAGCTGCATGCTGAATGATGCATTCACTGTCGGATAACATGCAGGTAACTACTAATGTAGCCGGACTGGGGCAACGAGTGTCAGTAATAACATGTCAAAGCTTACTAACGTTAGTTTACGTTAGCGTTAGCTGACTTTGATGACAGTCAGGGCACGTTTATCAGTCACGTGACCTTATTGTAAAGTGGTGTTTACTAATAAGCCTATGTCATAGTGTTAGGACAGTTCATTCATAGCATTCAGGAATGGATGCATCCATGCGGAGGTATTCAACTACGGTCATAATTTAGTTTTGAAATCTTTAAATAAATGCTTTCATATAAAAGAATTGATGGAACAAAATCTATAAGGCACATAAGAGAGTTTCTTTTTTACTGAATGAATTAAACGCGGGGCTTTCCTCTGCTAGCAGTGTGCATCATGTGCTGTCATTAGAAGGATGTGGCCAGTTAGCAGAGCAGCAGCCGACCTGAGAGTCCCTGCCATGGTAAATGAAAGCGAGACAAAGCTGCAGGAGACAATGCTGCTTCTGATCTTTGCTTTTTAAATTACACATTTCGCTTCCAGAAACCCATCCCCCTCCGTCTCTTCCATCTCCTCTGTCTCCGTATCACTATTAACCTTCCATCGCATTCCGTGCATTTTGGAGACAGCCCCCATACCCCTCCCCTCCCCCAAATGACACTACGGCTGGCTGTACCTGAGCCCGAGCAGCCTGCAGCGGGCTGATGCAGAGCTGCAGCATTGTTACAGCCGCTCAGCTGCACTGATGCCCGGCAGCAGCACCGTGAGGAGCCCGGCATTGGACACCGGAGCTTACCTTGCTTTAGCCGATCTGTCGTAGCCCCATCCCGTCCCAGCCCCGAGATCTCCGAACCCTGCAGCGGGGTAATTCCTCTCCATGAAAGAAAGGCTGGATGAAGATGGGCAGATAGTGAGGGGGAGGGGAGGGAGGAATGTGTTCTCCTCTCTGCGCTCGCTTCTGTTTATTTCTCCGCTTCACGAGCCTGCAGACTGGGAGGAATGGAGGGAGAAGAAGGAGCGGGGGGGGGGGGGGGGGGGGTCACAGCAGCCAGGAGCACCTCCTCCCTCCTCTCCTCTCCCCATATATCTCACTGTCTATTGTCTTCGGTGCTCCGCTTATGAGTCGTAGAACAGATGCTCTGCGTTCTTAAGCAGCTTTAATAAGAGGAGCAGTTACACATCCAGCCGGCAGCTACACACACACACACACACACACACACACACACACATACACACACACACACACACACACACACACACAGTGAAGCTACTTTCGATCATTTTGTTCACAAGACGCCATTTTTAAAAGAAATGACTGGGCTGGCTTTCCCTCCCTCGCACACACACACACACACACACACACACACACACTGTGTCATGCACAGCAGTATGGTGTATTGTGACAGACAGTTAAAATGCAGACTGGTGAAGGAGCTCAGTGTTATTCCTGGAATAGCGTGGGAACAGCGTGTGAAGGAGGATGCTGACATCCTGCTCTTTGGGTGTATCTACACACACATGTGGACCTCACCTGTCTGTATCGGCCTGACAACTTACAACACTTGCAAAAAGACTGGAGGCATGTGTAATTGTTGTGTAATTTATTACATAAAACATGCTCAGTTTTCTTGGAAAAAACAATTCTCCCTCTGAAAAGATTCTCGTCTTTTGTTGCTTCGTTTAGAAATACCTTACAAACACAACACAGTTTGGTGTACAGTGAAACCACAAAAATGAACCGCACCCTCATACTTTAAGCATCAAGTGTAGTAGACGCTTTGTTCATCATTCTGTCAGTAGCGTCCTTTCGGTCCTAACTTTACTTATAAATACAGTAAGTAGTTGACTCAAACCCCTGGTGCCCACCACAGCTCCAGCAGAGGCTCAGACCGCTCTCTCTCCGTCCCCGGGATCAGCGAGTTCTGAGGGTGCGCCCCTGTCAGAGAGAGGAAACATTTGTGAGGGCTCACACAGCACCGTGTTGGAAAAAGACAGAGCTGCAGCACACTGTGGACCACTGAGAGCTCCAACAGACTTAAAATAAAAGTGTAGACGATGTTGGAGGATCAGAATGGTAAGCGGGCCAGGTTTTTCTTTTAATTCAAACACATTTAGCGGTATTAGGATATGGGAAAAACTATCTTCAATGAAAGATGTATTCTTTTAACATATAGTACATTTTGTAGATAATGTAGGTTTGTCATTAGGAGATTTCTTTCCAGCTTCACCTGTAGCCTATGCTTTGATGGTGTTTGGCTGGATCTTGGACCACCACACAGGCCTGATCCATGAAAGATGCATGTACATACTGTAGCATCCCTTACCCTGAATAAGGTGGTGGGGGGGGCATCATGTTGCCCAATGCGGGTCAGAGCCTCATTGTAGCTGGGTAAACCTGGGACCATGATCCCAGCCAGAGGCACGGTCTCTGGGGCCGGACGGCCGTCTGCTGCCATCCTCACTGGAGCTCTGCACAGAGGAAACACAAACACTCAGTTACTGTCACGCTAAGTCTAACACACATGATGCTTGTGCTAGAGAGTGAGGTCAAACATTAGGATCTCTCCTGTTGTTAGGGGGTTAACTCATTATTACTGTCTGTCTGTTTAAGTTATTTTACTATGCTTTGAGATTATCCCTGATAATGTTGTGTTTTGTCTTTTTACTTCAGTCAGTTATTTTGTACAGACTAAGAGATTTGTTGGCCAGGCACCAGGAAGGACATTGATTGATAAATGTATTAATGCAGGATGTTATTAGGTTGCATATACCATTTTACATTTGAATACATAAGGCGCGTTCACACCAAGTACTTTTCCCACAAAGGTTCCTGAGAACTACGATGTAGTTGCGTTCACACCAAAAAGTCCCAGGAACTAAATTAGTTCTAGAGAACCTTTTTTACCCCCTTTTCAGTTCCTGCTAGAGAGCAGGGACTTTCGTGGGAGAAAAAGGTTCCTGTGTCTGATTGGCTGGGCGGATTGCAAACCACGCCCTGTAAAACTCCCAAAAACGTTTGTGAAGCCGCCATTTTATTATCCTCGCATTGCATTATTAGCATTAGCATTAGCCCAGCGCAGAAACGCAGAGAGACTAACTTATGACAACACAAAATAAAACATGGGAGCGGTGGAGATGAGGAGGTGTCGGCGTTCTGGCGATTTACTCGGCTCCGGGGACTTCCGGCCGGGGATTTTGGGCGGCAGTATACGCCGTGAAGTTGTTTGCGGCCTGCCAGTAAACCCAAAGCAGAAGAAGAAGAAGTGACGTCAGCGGCTTCATTTGCCAAATCCACCCCCCGGAACTAATTTCCGGTGTGAACGCGATCTGTACTTAGTTCATGAGAACTAAAGAGTTCTCAGGAACCTTTGTGGGAAAAGTACTTGGTGTGAACGCGCCTATAGAATAGAATACAATCAAAGATCAAGATTATTATCTTCACAAGAAATAATAGCCAGACATTTTTTTTTGCAGTTAAACTTAGAGGTTTCCTTAGGAGAACAATCATATTTACTTTTTGTCCCATGACTCCCTCCTAACAGAAGGTTTAAAATAATTTTTTTCAGAAGCTGCTGTATGACAAGTGACCTTCCTGTAGTACCTCGAGCCTGCAATCAACATTCAAATATTTGGCACTTATTTTTGACCAGCAGATTTCAGGTTTTGGACATTCTTGAGTCATGCTAGTTAGAAGGTCAGGGGGTCCGGGTAACTGAACCCAGGCATATCATTAGAAGAGGATCCTTCCCATACCACATCCGTTAGGTGAGCTCAAATGTTATGGCCTGAGACGAAGTGCTGGTTGGAAGGCCTGAGGGACCAGGGGTTAAATTGGGATTTGATATGTGGGGGGGCTCTGTGTCGAGGTATATAAACAAAACACTTGTACGTGCTTGTATTGGTCTGTCGTACTAGAATAGTTTTAAATATGTGTGTGGAAATCTCAGTTCATTTGTAGGGCTGCGCGATTATGGCCAAAAGTTTGCTGCATATCTCACGGTAAACAATTTGACCATCACCACATTCTGTGATATTATGAGCGATCATAACTCAGCTTTATGCACACACATACATTTAGCATGGTTTAAGAAATGGGCTCCGTGTTACAGGACGGGTCAGGTGGTTCTGCAGCACCGCCGCAGACTCTGCACGGAGGATTAGCGGAGTCCGGCGGCGGGGGGCTGCAGCTCCTGATCGAAGCAGAGACACACGCTCACTAAGCCAGCAAACTATAGCCGGTCACAGAGTACTGCTATTTTAAAGTATCAACCCTAAATATAGTCTCTGTCAAGAACAAGAAAAGTTTTAACATATATATATATACAACTATATATTTATATATATATATATATATATATATATATATATATATATATATATATATATATATCGTTTTTGGAAAACCTTTGACAAATGTGCGAGGGCGATGACGTCAGATCTTCCTATGTGCCGGGCCCAATTTAACCCCTGTGAGGGACTACAGTTATAATTGTATTCACTTTAATATAAGTTAGCTGGATAAAAGCGCGCCTGTGTGAATGTTCACATCAGGGTGAACTTCTGGGGCTGACCTTCGTCCACTTTTGTTCTTGGCTTTGTAGCAGTAGATTCCCAGCACAGTGGCAAAAACAGCAGACACCAGGACAACCAGGATCCCGGCCACCAGCCCTGACACATCCACTCCGGGAGCATTCGCTGCAAAGACAAACACCACTAACATCACACCATTGCTTCATATTAACCTCTCATACCATCAGTCAGCTCTGAGTTAGGGAATGAGAATGTGACGTCATCAACGTGAACTTGTCCATCTTTGGAGGATAGTGGCGACCTGTCTCCTGAACCTGTACAGCGAGTGGAGTGGCCATAACTTTTCACTTTAACGTTTTAAACATGGTCAGTAAGTTATGTTGTGTCTCAGGCTTTAACAGCCACTCATATGACCTAAGAACAAAACAAAGACCATGGGATTACATTTTATTCTTCTAAACTAACAGGGAGACGAGGGAGACGTAGAAACCTCAGCAAGAGACGCTGAATGTGTTGAACTAGAGCACCACAAATCACTACACTGGGAACCTTATTTAAAACAGTCGCAGTAAGACATTAATTATGCATGATAAACTGACATTTTGTTAGCATCAGCTGTCTTACCTCTGTCCGGATGACTCAATAGTTGTCATTTAACCTGTATTTGTGAATGTCCTGTACACCGCCATTTGTGAACTTGACATTGGCCATCAAATATTTTTGAATTACCTAGGTAATAGACACTTACTCTAAACACCAGAGAGGACCGACATCAGAGACACTGATCAGTTCATGCTTCTATTAATTCATACGGACATGTGTTATTCATGAACCCCTCGCCCCTATTCAACCTAGTTTAGCACTTTTTTTTAACTTTTTTGGTTATTTTTCTTTACTTGCTTGTAACGCGCTTTGAACACTAGGAAAAACAATATGTATTATTATTATTTAAAAAAAAATGTATATAACGCTCACTCTGTTCCTGCCCAGAGCTTCTCTTTGTAATGGCATATATATGTTGAGCATACTATTCATTTTGATGCAAACTGCTGACAGATCCCGGGAACGCTGATATTGACGGCTGCTGCTGCCAAGATAGCCTTGATGCCCCCAGCGGTATAATAGTTTGTTCCCGATTCGTACAAAAGTATTTTAGGTGAAGAACCAAACCAATCACTTCCTGAAACAATCTGTCAATTCCTCGGTTCAGTTGGGAGTGAGCGGTCATTTGCTAACTATATCTTATCCCTCTAAATTAATTAAAAAAATGTTACCTGATTTTGGGTCCACAATCTTGCCAAACCGTGACACAGCTTACTTTTGAGATATTCAAAATGACCAAAGATACACTCTAATAATGTGTTGCCGCATTCAATAGTACCCCCAAATAAAAATTGGGGATTTAAAGCAGGCACTGTGACCAAATCGGGAACTTTAACTTAGCAGATATAATAAGTAACCTTAGCTATACAGAAATTATACTAATCATAATTGTAATTATAACAACACGTTGATATGCATGTATTTTGAACAAGAAAACACAACATTGAACTGAATGAGACAAATTCCAAGCGTTCAACTACAATCATGGAAATCATTCATCTTTTAAGAAATTACCTTGGCTGTCGACATAGGTCTTCCAAAATATTCCCTAAAATTGGAGAGGAAAGAAACATTTTAAGAGTTATTGTTTAATTAAAGCAAAAGTGGGTTATGTAGGGTTCATAGAGAGGAAAATAAATAAAACGAGGCCACATTTTATTAATTTGTGCGCACGATATACTCTCTCGTTCACACGAGATACTTTTTGTGCGCACAAGATACTTTTTCGTGCGCACAAGATATTTTGTCGTTCGCACGAGAAAGTTACCGGTGCGCCAAGTAGGAAGTGGAGCACACAGGAGACAACCGTTTCATTGCAGACTGTTATGTTTACGTGGAGAAATGGTAGTGCATACATTATTTGAGATATATTTCAAACTCGGACTTCATTTTA
>CALSBZ010046762.1:209707-224439 GCA_943591055.1 Gobionotothen gibberifrons
AGTGCATACATTATTTGAGATATATTTCAAACTCGGACTTCATTTTAGGGACATTTCGGCCAGCGGTGTAGAGCTATTTGTTTAAGCACCGGATCGGCAAAACAGGAGAGTCTGTGAACCAGTCTGCCTTGATCTATGAATTCATGTCCGTGACTCTCACAGTATCTGCTGTCTGCGCGCAGAGAGCTGTGTCTTTTACGCGCAGCCTTCACTGTGTTTACCTTCATTAGAACAGCTGAATAGAGATCGAGGCCGCTACGTTTATAACCACACACACACACACACACACACACACACACACACACACACACACACTGATACAACATTCCCACTATCTGTTATTCAAAATCTTGATTCCGCCCGTTATTTTGGCCCTCTTCTCCTCCTGCATTGAACATCGCAGAAACTCTGTTCAAACATCAAAACGTTCAGCTCGTTAGGGAATTGATTGCTATTACTTTTATCATTCATAACTTTCATAATTCCAGAGATACATCCCATAATTCATCACATTTTTAACCATTGAAGTAAATGGAGAAATTCTTCAGACTTGAACAATCTTCATGCAACTTCAACTGCTAACTGCGACTTCATACTTTCACTCAGAAACCTCATTCCAACTTTAAAATATTACACATCTTTCTGACATTATTCGTCTAACACAACTTTTAAATCAGATTCTTACTTTTAGAGATATTAAACATTGTTCAGACCTTGGTACACTCTAGTGCGTGATGTCACAGCTAGAGGGTAGGACATCTTTTTTAAAACTGCCATAATTCCCAAACCCTACATTCCTGAGACATCATTTTTCATGACAAACGTAGGAAAACATCTCCTAGCTTGAAAAATGACAAATAATGAAGCAAAAAATGATTAAACAAAATGCCTCTTGAGGGCATGAAGTGACAAAAACGTTCAACATGTCTCCTAAAGCCCATTGTAATTTCAGGCTGATATTTCCTCACAGCAGCAGCCGCACATCTTTAGTTAAACTGCCAAAAAGGCTACATTATTAACCCGAAAGTACACAAAAATTACACTTCAGATACTCAACTTCCTTGACATGCTTCACGCTTTGAAATTTCACAGATATCTGTTATGGTTCTTCCACAAAACGTTCACATGTAAGAGGTTTATCTCTCATTCAGAACAATGGAAACCTTTGATCTCTGGACGCCTCGTTAGCTCAAATAGAAACACCTGTGTCATGGAACACGATGTCATAACTCCAACTGACATGCTCAGAGCAGCAGACTTCAGATAATGCTTAACGGCCCGTCCACACAGCGGCGTTGGAAGCTTCTTCTCTGCCCAGTCACTTTTCGCCGAACTGCATTGTGGGAAGCACAGCGGAGCTTTCCTGGCGTTTCAGGCTACAAAAGTTGAGCAATGTTCAACTTTTGAAGCCTCTGAAGCTTTCGGTGGAAGCGTCAGCCAATCAAATCATATGCCAGTACAAGCTCTAGCCAATCAAACTGTTGCTTGTGTGTCAGAGACGGGAGATTCATGTGATTGGTTGTTGGTCGAGCTACAGACACGCCCGCCGGCAAGCTTTTTCCAAAGCCGCTGTGTGGACGGGCCGTAATGGTCCTGCCCTCAACAGCTCTACGTTAATGATGGGGTGTCATCATATGTCGTTTCCATGGAAACGCATCCCTCGCCATAAAAGACGATCTAAGCGTATTATGGGGTGTCATCAAATGCCGTTGCCATGGCAACAGACCACTCGCCATGAAGCACGATGTCGCTGTAAGTCCAATGGACACTGTCCGATCGTCCCCCAAACTTCACTTGTATACCACCGGTCCAGCCCTCAACAGCTCTACGTCAATTATGGGGTTTCATCATATGCCGTTTCCATGGAAACAATAAAAGACGATGTCTCTATAACTCCTATGAAAATGTTCAAAAAGTGCTCAAACTTCACATGTGTGCTAACAGTCCAGCCGTGAAGACATCTACGGGAAAGTTTTGAGATTTCTTCAAATGCTGTTGCCATGGCAACACAATGCTCGCCATTAAACACGGTTTTCTCATAACTTCAGTGAAAATGCTCCAAACAGCGCAAAACTTCACAGGTTTGGTAACGATGCAGCTATCAACGCATCTAAGCGTATTATGGGGAGTCATCAAATGCCGTTGCCATGGCGACAGATCATTCGCCATCAAGTTAGTTCAAAAGTTTGCAGTTCAAATATTCTGCTGCTTTTCCAAGCCTTTTTACTTTCTTTTCTTCACTCATCACACATTCAAGCCCCCAGTGTTCATGTATCATTTAAATCTAAATTATTCACTTTCTTCTTACACATTACATTTCAGCATAGCAGATTAGCGTCAGCTTTTCAGCATAAAGCATTCCCACAAGCCATTTCTTCAGGAATTGCATTCTCTAGTTCCCCCTATTACTCGTTTTATGAAGGAGATGTCCGGTCACCAGGGCGTAAATAACCCAATTTGTGTTCTGTGAAACTGAAAAGGATATGACATTGTTTGTGTTACTTTCGTTGCAGTTGTATATGTCTTGAATGTAATTTAGGTTAACTTCCTGTTTTATTTAGATGCTTTTATTTTGAAGGAGAGTTTACGCTGTTGACAGGAAGTTGTTGCTATGGAAACGTGAAATGCTAAATGATGTGTGTGTGTTTGTGCTCTGCTCAGCTGTGTGTGTGTGTGTGTGTGTGTGTGTGTGTGGTGTGTGTGTGTGTGTGTGTGTGTGTGTGTTCGGTGTATGTGTGTGTATGTGTATCCATCTGTGTATTCCCAAGTGAAAGAAGTTCGTTTAATCTTAATCTCAATGTAGGCTAGTGCTAAGTGCTGTCGCGGTGCACTGGAACGAACGCCACTATCATGATATATGGCGTAATAATCGGGCAGTTCGATGTGTCTAACCACAAGAAAGTATCTTGTGCGCACGAGAAAGTATATCGTGCGCACAAATTAATAAAACGTGGCCTCGTTTTATTAATTTTTTTCTCTATGAACCCTCCAGGGCTCCGTACTTATGTATTGTATGTGAAATATTTTTGGACAGCAATCAATAAATAAAATGTCTGTGTCTGTCGCAGGACTGATATACAGTAAGTCTGTCTGTCTGTCTGTCTGTCTGTCTGTCTGTCTGTCAGGCTGCTGACAGCTGTTTGTTGTTCATTATGATATTTTCCGTAAATAAAGATAATTCTGGAGGAGTATTGGGACGCCTGATTGGATGGCTGTCAGTGTTTAAACTTGGTGACCACTCTGAAATACGATATGATGCGATGCGATATACTTTATTGTCCCCGTAAGGAACTTTGTTCTGGACTCCGTCCTGCAGTTCCAAAGACACAATACACAGACGCACCAATGGCAAGGGCGGACTGGGACTGAAAATCAGCCCGGGACTCTAGACCGGCCCACTTCGGTACCGTAAGTAAATATCAGCTAGTAAATTGTCGACGGGGGGGTGACTTTTCCGAACCGGCCCACATCGTCCGACCAGCCCACTTCAGTACCGGCCCATCGGGATTGGTCCCGAACGTCCCGATGGCCAGTCCGCCTCTGGACAATGGCGACCTATTGCACAACCCTCATGGCCAACATTTAACCTGTTACGCCCCAAGGTCCCCGTCAAAAGACGTGTTCAATGGCATTAAAACGAGAAAGAACGCGGCTGAATCGGTTAATCCATAGGTTGATAATGTTTCTGTGTAATAATTGTTTTCATATATAATCCATAATTCCATTTCTATGTAAAAATCGGAGAGCAAAAGTTAGCTGCTAATGGTAGCCACCAGAGTTATCGCAGCTTCCGGTCTTGGCTATGCGGCAGTCTAACACACACACATTACCAAATAAGGACTATGTGGGAGTTCCCCTCAATTCCATTGGCTCTGACGGTTAAAAAGAGATGTCAATCAGCAAAATCGAGCAAGGGGGGCCAGAGATAGGTCAAATCCACCCAAATGACCCCAGAAGTGGTTTTTTTTGCTAAATCTCTCTAAAAAGGTCAAATTTCACTTGTTTTACATCAATCTTGATACAGGGTACTTATTATATGTTGTACTTTGGATTCCTAAAGCTTTTATACCATCCCATCATTCAAGGGTGGTTTTCACTATAAGTAATTTTTTTTTTTTGGACGGACACAATAATTTACATTTTTTTACCATGTTCAATCTGAATTTACTTTAAAATAAAAACATCTATATGGATTCTGACACTTCATCCAACTCACAGGTGTAACCTTGTTTTGAGAAAAAAGATTATTAATGTAACCCTTTTAGAAGGGAAGAGATGGTCATTTGTTTTGGGAATGTCATTTTCGAGCCTGAGACCTGAAAAACAGGCTTGGGGCTTATTAAAAGTATATAATATCACATGTGAGTGTTGAGCAGCTCAATGGACAGACAGAGGCAGGAAGGACTGCTTATAGCGGTTCAGCCTGCTCTTGGGAACCCTGCATCTTCTACCAGAAGGGAGGAGCTGGAGTTCTGGGTGGAGAATGTGGGGGGATCAGACACGATTTTGTGTGCCTGTCTAAACATTGACTGCTTGTATATGTTTTGGAGAAATGTATGTTTTTTAAACCCCATAACTATCAGAGCAGTCTGTACCAGGCTAGCGATCTGTGACTTCTACTGGACTGTCAAGTTACCATGCCAATACAAATACAATGTAAAATAGCAAATGTAACAATGTAATGATAATAACTAAAGCCATGCCTTTAACTAAAGCCCCCCACCCCCTGAAGTCTGCTCTGTCCCCTCTCCTGTAAGCAGTGTAGGTGTACAGAGACAGTGTCTTCCGGAGCATTACCGTCTGGGTGTCGTCCTCAAACACCTCCCTGGCCTCCTCATAGCTGCACTGCTCCTCCACACACTCCCGCTCCAAATTGTCAGACACCACTATCTCAAAGTCCCAGCTGTTATAGAGCAGGGAGCGGGACAGGAAGGAGGACGCGGCCTGGCCGTCCAGCAGCACTGCTGGAGGACACAGGACACAGGACAGTCATATCAATGAGGAGACATTTTTAAACTCTGGAGTGCTCTCACCTTTTAATGATCTACTGAGACCACAGACTCACAGACTCACAAGGTCGCCAGAGAAAACTAATATGATACTACAGGATTATAATTTGTGTTATGTTCATCACTTTAATTTTAAATCTAGTAAATGAGATGCTAATTTATGTTTTTGATGTATATATATATATATATATATATATATATATATATATATGGCTGTGACGCTTGTAAGTTTCACCAATAGAGTTATATCTTAACCCTTTAATAATATATTGATTATTTGTTGATCATACTTTGAAATATAAATAAGAATCTTAATCTTGAGAGTAAAGCTGTCAGCTAAATGTGATGAAATAAAAAGTACAATATTTGCATTTGAATTGTAGAGGAGAATAATGAAAAAGGAGATACTCGAGTAAAATCTCTATAAAACGTAAAAACAGTACAGAACAGTACAGTACTAGGTGAAGGTGCTGTTCAACAATGCACATATATTACATGTGCCCAGTTTTATATATGAGATACAAACGTCATAATGGTGTTTTTTCTTTTGGTGGGTGTGGTGTGTCTGAAAGGAGGGTTCACCTGGAGCCGATCTGGAGAGCACGGAGCAGCAGGTCAGCTGAAACAGGGCCAGCAGGGTCAGCCCGGGGGGCCACACCCCCCCCACAGCGGCCCTCACAGCTGCCATCACAGCGCTACACTGCAGGAAGTGAGCAGAAGAGCCTCAGCAGTAATGGATCCACGCCTGTTCAGACGAGCCAGTCACCTCCTCCTCCTCACTGTGTGAGTGTCTCTTAAAGCTTCCAGGAAGAAAACAGCACTAACTTTTTCAGATTCACAAAGACATGGAGGTGAACTTCTTCGTGCTGTGTTTCAGTTGAAACCGTAGTGAGTTGTGCTGTTTTCCCAGAGGAACGTCACATTACAAACCTGTTGGACAGCATACCAGCTGGAGGGAGGAACCTCCACAAACCTGTCTGTCAGCCTGTTTCCCTGTCCACACACTGCCTGTTTACTCACTTGTTTGGCCCACCAGTTACAGTAACAGAGTGTGTGGAGTTAATAGCCGCTTTCACAACAAGTACTTTGCCATACTTAGTGCCCAGCACTTAGTGCCAGCATTTAGTACCCCCATGGAACTAAGTACAGATCGCGTTCACACCAGAATAAGTTCCCTGAGGGAAGATTACGCAAATGAAGCCGCTGACGTCACTTCTTCTTCTTTTGCTTTGGGTTTACTGGCAGGCCGCAAACAACTTCACGGCGTATAGAGGCAATGTATCTTTTTACCACCAGGCAGCAGTATAACATTTAAGCTAACCATGTACAAGGCGAGTGGAATAAGATGCGAGTCAAGACACACGCACACACGCACACACGCACACACACACACACACACACACACACACACACACACATACTACCAATATAAATACATTGCTTTTACAATCGTTCTGTGTGACACGAAAAAGATGGGAAACTGAGCTGACACACACACACACTTTAAAACAAATAACAACATTACAATTACGTCGCTGGTCGCTAACATGGTAGTACAGCCTCGGCATGGCCCAGTAACCAGTGGTGTAGTGGGCGTTGGACACGGGGGTACACCGTACCCCCACTTATTTGGAGCATGATCTTTTTTTTAATAGTCTAATAAATATAAAATCATTGCCAGTGTTATCAGTTGCAAGTGTGTATTTGTTGTAATAATGACAAAAACATAATACATTTCACAGTAATTATAATAAAAAATAAAAATGATTTCCTTAAGAAATGATGACTCGTCATCACGCTCGTCATCACGCTCGTGACCCAGCGGCGAGCTGGGGGTGTGTCAGTGACACACCCACAGCGAGCCAGCTCGCCGATTTTGCGGCAGCCCTTTCCCTCAAGAACGCTAACGAAAAAGCTCTATAATGGCAGGCAAACATTTTTTACTTGACTTCTTCTCTAAAAAGAATATAATTCACAAGAAGAAAGAGGCTAGCAGCACCAAAGCTACAAGTGAAGCTGCTACTATAGTACTACATCATCAGAAGAGCCGCCTAAAGACGTGGATAATGCTAACACTATCGTTAACGTTAGCTGCGCTAGCAACGTTCCCCTGGCTAGCTCAAGCTCACCTTTCCCAGAGGTATGGACGGAGGAGATGTGGCGGAGGAAACGAGGTGTGTGTGTGTGTGTGTGTGTGTGTGTGTGTGTGTGTGTGTGTGAGAAGCAGCGCTGTCTGCTTATTTGCAATGTAGGCTAGGCCTAATCAGAATAATTTCAAGTCCAGATTCAATGTTGTTTGCATAAGTAGGCGATATTTTTCGTTTCGTTTATTTAATAAGTTAATTTCAGGACAACTTTGGGAATTTTGTTTGAGATTTGATTTTTGAAACCACCTTTATTCACAATTTTCCACAAAAAACAAAACACAAAACAAACCACAAAAAAAAAAACATTTTCACTATCACCAAATAATAAACGTTTTGTTTGACATGGTGCTAAACTTAAAATCAAAATCAGTAACATTGTTTAACTTTCACACCAAAAAAAACCCTCACAACTGAGATCAGGAAAAACATTGCATCTCTGGAAAAGAGTCATTGTCATTTGGAGACTTCAGTCCATTGCAGTGAGCAGCGATCAGTAGGGATGGGTATCGTTAAGGTTTTAACGGTACTACTACTTTTATCGATACCGCTTATCGGTCCGGTCTTTTAACGGTACTCTTATCGGTTCTTTTGGAGAAAAAAACTAACTAAACAAATTGTGAACAAAACTAACATTGCTTTTTATTTAAATTAAATACATAATATTTCACATCAAAAGAAACAACAATGTTTTAACAAATGGTGTAGATAACCCAATTTGTGTTATTTGAGACTGAAGGGGATGTTGCATTGTTTTTGTTGCTTTCGTTGCAGTTTTATATATATCTTATAATGTAATTTAGGTGAACTTCCTGTTTCATATGTATGCTTTTATTTTGAAGGCAAGTTCACGCGGCTGACAGGATGTTGTTGTGGCATTTGAAACAACGTGACTGGGAAAGTAATATCTTCTATGTAACGGCGGAGAAAGAGAAGAACGGACTGTATATTTAAATGTTAGCACCCCCCGAAGAGGCTCAAGCTCTTACGTTGGGTCTGGAGTTACAAATAAATTCAAATTCATCAGTAAAGCCTACAACTAGGGGTGGGCGATATTGAAAAATATAGTATCACGATATTTTTCAAGCAGTATCACGATAGACGATATTTATCACGATATTTTTTCATGTCAGTTATTATGGTTATTTTTCAAGTTAATTAACAGTACAACCACCTACAAGGTAACAAACAAAAATAAAAAGGAGTAACAGACCAAAATACCATTTCAAGTTGGTTTTAATTCTGCAATGAATCCCTGAATGAACAATTCAACAGGACTTTTGATATGGCTTCCTCAGTGTTCAAGTAGGTAGGCCTACACCCTACACAACACACGTTAACACTGGTTTCTTCACCAAGTAAAGTGCACTCTCTTGCTAAATAAAATGAAATATTCAAGGCACAGTTTCTCAGTATAAAAATGCACTTTCTGTTTAAGGTAGCACTAGCAGTGATGTAACATCAATAAACATGAAAAGGAGAGTAAAACATAACTAAGTAAAACATAAAACATCAATGAGGAAAAGTCAGTGCCAAACAATTAAAATGCAAACTTTAGACTTGAAGTGCAATCAAAGACTTTAGTGTAACTGAACATCTGTTTCAAAAGTGAAAAACAATATAAATACCTTATTGATAAAATAAAATATAAGCCAACCGAATCAACCACAATAAATGAAGTGCAATACTGTCTGAATCCTGACTAGACAGCTTGGTTTTTACTAACCGTTATCAGTGTGTAGTTACTTCCGCATCATTTTGAAACGTGTATTACAATTAAATCACGGTAAAATAGGTTAATTGTGTCGTAGTTGATTTCCACCCAGTCTATGTTTCCACCACAGTATTTACATGGATATAAGCCCCGCCCCCTCTCCAGCGCGTCCTGTTTGAGTGACAGGAGTAAACACAGCTGACTGCCGCGGTGAAACTCCAGCAGTTAGAGCGATGAGAATATTCGCTTTGCGTCCGTTGTGAACGCAGCATAACGCAGTTCAGAAACCACTGTTCTGACTCTTTTAAAGCAACTTCGAGATTTTAACAGTATCAGGGGCACGCAGGCCGTAGGACGTACAATTATTTTCGGGGCTTCACGGCCAGACCGGCTGTCATGGCCGCCGTGAAAATCCTACCCTGGTGCACTGTCGCGATAGATATGATATCTCTGAAAAGGCATATCATGGAGACCTAATATCGTCTCGACGATATATATCGTCATATCGACCACCCCTACCTACAACCATTATTCGGAGGGAAGTTTAACCACAGCTCGGAGCGCGTTCTCTCCGCCATCTCCTCCGTGTGTGTGTGTTGCTGCATTTAGCAGCTGCGTGTGTGTAAACTGCCCCGCCCCCTCGCACACAGACGGGGGGGAGAGAGATCTCGTCTGAATTGGAAAGATCGAAAATACTATTTTGCAGTCTTTCTGCGTATTAGAAACGGAGTTGGCGACACTACAACTGCAATAATACATACGACATATATATTTTAGATGTCTTCAGTACCGATAAAAACACCGATAACGTCGGAGCTTAACGGTACCACGGTCTTTAATAATTCAGCCCCGGGGCCTGTTTAATACCGGGGCTCGGTACCCATCCCTAGTGATCAGTGCCAGCTCTGCAGCAGGAGGCTGCTCAGACGTGAGGCCAGGCCTGCAGCGTTGTCCAGGCGGGGGGCCACACACCTCCACCACCTGGCCCAGCATGAGGATCCTGTCCTCACAGAGTCTCTGTTGCAGAGAAGGCCCAGAACCTTGAAGAGACCTTCATAGAAACCCGAGAGATTGTTCGATTGTAATCCTTTCAGGTCCATCAGGAACAGCGACTCAGCCAGACCCAGCCCACCACAGCGCTCCAATAAGGCCCGAGCTACAGGAGTGGAGTGCACCAGCTGGGCGTAAACTGGTCGTAACTCTACGTCCGACGTAGAACCGAAGGTTAAGACCAAACTAAAGTTATGACTAGTGCACCACTTAGACTTAAGCCCTGTATGCGTTGCGCCCGGGTGTAACTTCTACGCCTGGTATGGAGCAGGCGTAAATCGGAAAGACAGACTAGTATCCATAGTAATGTGATTAACAGTGATTAGTAGCTGATTGTTAAGAATTATTATTTGGAGTCTCAATTTCTCCTTCTCCAGCTCAATTTTCTCGTGTTCCGCTCTCAATTTTACCGTCAACACCTCCACACGAACGATCTCTTTCTCCGTCAGTTCCCGCTGTAGCTCTGACAAATCCCTCTTCCTCTTTCGGGGTGTGGCCATTTGGGGTTCCCCTTGAGTCATCGCTGACGCTGTGGGTGTGGGAATTCCCTCTGGTTTTTCTCTTCTTTCCGTTATCCATATTCGTTATTTAATTCTTAGCTTGCTCTGAATGGAGGAGTTCGAGTGTTAAATTATATAGACGTGTGTTGCTTGGCAACAATTACGGTTTCGCGCGTATTCACGTGGACGCGCATCTTAAGACCAGGCGCAGCTACGCCCGAGACTAGTCAGGCTTGGTGCACTCGGTGTAAATTCGAATCACTAAGTCGGACGTAGCTAAGCCCGACGTTAGAGTTAAGCCCTACTTTTTTACGCCCAGCTGGTGCACTCCACTCCAGGTCTCCGGACCAGGTCAGCAGGTCCAGTCAGGAAACTCTGGAGGAACCGGAGCCTGAAGGCAGCCCCTCTGCCTGCCAGGTGAACCAGGCCATGTCCCCCCTCCTCCTTTGGCAGGAACAGGACGCTCCGAGGGACCCAGTGCATACGGTCCCAGAAGAAAAGCACCACAAACAAAGATGCTCTCTTAGCATCCCCTCGAGAAACATCAATCTTTAAAGAGCCCAGCTTTATGACACTCATAATGACATTATAATTGCATAAACAAAAACCTGGCTGAAGAAAAATAAAAGAGAAAAAAATATTGCATTCTCCTCTCTAATCCTCTGAAGTACCTTCTTTAACCGAGCCTTCTCTGGGCCGCTGAAGAAAGGTTCCCCTAGGCCTAAGGCTTCTTTGCGCCGCATGAGAGCCCTGGCAGTATTGTGAAAGATCTGCAAATCAGCAAAGAAGTCCTCTAACTTCACCCCCCTCCACCCCTTAGTTTCCGCCAGAAAGGATCTGATCCTCTGGAAAGAGTACTCCTCTCCCTTTGCTACCTCAACGATGTCAAAGAATGCCTCACTGTCACTGTCCTCTGAGTCCTCTGAGTCTCCCTCTGGCTGAGAGGAGGAACACAGCGACTCCTTCTTTGACACCTTCCCTTTTTGTGCCACACTGCCTTTGCTCACTTGTCAATCAATCAATCAATCAATCAATCAATCAATCAATCAATCAATCAATCAATCAATGTTTATTTATATAGCCCAATATCACAAATGTTACATTTGTCTCAGTGGACTTTACAGTTTGTACAGAATATCAGTAATACAATACGACACCCTCTGTCCTTAGACCCTCTGTTCTTAGACCCTCTGTCCTTACACCCTCTGTCCTTAGACCCTCTGTCCTTAGACCCTCACATCGTACAAGGAAAAACTTCCAGAGAAAACCCACAGTTTAAAGGGAACATGGGAGAAACCTCAGGGAGAGCAACAGAGGAGGGATCCCTCTCCCAGGACGGACAGACGTGCAATAGATGCCGTGTGTAAATTGAAAAGATAATACATTTGCAACATAGGTAGACCAAATGTTTGGAAATGCATGTGTGTATAATAGGAAGATGAATCCACGAGGACATCCATCCAGGACTTATGATCCAGGACCACAGCAACAGCCACGACTCAAGATCCAGGGCTCGTGATCCAGGACACAGGACCGCAGCAACAGGATCATCCATGACTCCGGATCCCGGCGTATATAGACACCAAAAAGAAAGACATTTGGGGAAGCTGGGTTAATCGGAACATGAGAGTACACAGGTACAGACAGAGAGAAGGAAGAAGTAAGTTGTTCCCCGACAAACTACGCCTATATCAGCAAAACTAGGGGCTGAATCTAATCAGCCCTAACTATAAGCTTTATCAAAAAGGAAGGTCTTAAGCACACTCTTAAAAACGGATAGGCTGTCTGCCGCCCGAACACAAACTGGAAGCTGATTCCACAAATGTGGAGCTTGATAAGAAAAGGCTCTGGCTCCCATTGTACTTTTAGAGACTCTAGGAACAACCAACAACCCTGCGTTCTTGGAACGCAATGCCCTAGTAGGACAGTAGGGTATAATGAGTTCTTTAAGGTAAGATGGCGCCTGCCCATTAAGGGCTTTGTAGGCGAGAAGAATAATTTTAAATTCTATCCTGTGTTCTATAGAGAGGCGAAGTCCCTCCCCTTCCGGTGGGACTCATGGGACCTTATTTCGGAAAAAAATAGCATTGAAGTCAATGGAGAGAGAAAGATTATCTTTCGATCCCGTTTGAATTGTGCCACGAATTACACATATGATGTTTGTCAATCTTAAATAATAATTTCCATGTCAAAAAAGTCACAGTTTGTCGTAAAACTGTTGAAATATAAGACTATGAAAAATAACCAACTAGAAAGACTACACATCCCAGAGTCGCGTAAGTGATGTCATAACTGTTTTCCTCCACTAAGAGATAGCTAAGATCAGCGCCATATAGATAGAATCTATCTATATGGCGCTATATAGATAGAATCTATCTATATGATACGACAGAATATAGATAGAATCTATCTATATGGCGCTGGCTAAGATAAGATAACTTTAACAAGATGCCTGTGTGCTAAGTACCAGGTTGTTATCATACCAGCAATGGGTCTTGCTCATTCTTTCGCCTCCCGTGGCTGGATCAAGTTAGCTACCTAGCTAGTAGCTAGCACGTTAGTTAGCATTACAGCCTTGTCATTTTTATTAGCCTTAACACTAAGTAACATCAAGTAACCCAACATGTTAAACAGTAAGAGTAGTAGTCATATTTCGTGAACCCTTTGAAGAGTACTGTCACCGGTGTGATCATTCTATAATACACAACTTAAGCCCGGGGGAGAAATGCTAACGCTACATTAGCATCTGCGATCTTTTCTACTTCACGCTATCTGTACAAATGGTTGACATTAAACATTAAAAAGACCAGGCAGTTCAGAGAGAATCAAAGGAAGGCAGGCAGGCAGCTTTGCATGACATTCTTCTGGACGTGTTTCATTGTGGTGAGGTGAGGGTAGTCAATCCTTTTGTTGACAAGACAGTAGTGATGGCCATCTTGGTGACGTGTGTTGTTCTGCTAGACCAGAGATGTAGTTCATTCAGCGTTTCACACAAAAAAATGTGTTACTTCACAGTGTTACGACACATTATTATTTTTTTGACTTGCAAAATGATCTTTTAAATTGACAAACATCATATGTGTAATTCGTGGCACAATTCAAACGGGATCGAAAGATAATCTTTTTCTCTCCATTGACTTCAATGCATACATTTTCAGAAATAAGGTCCCATGGAGCTCAACCGGAAAGGGAGGGACTTCGCCTCTCTATAGGGAGCCAGTGTAAGGCAGCCAGAACAGGAGTAATGTGGTCCCTTCTCCTAACTCTGGTTAGTACACGTGCTGCAGCATTTTTAATCAGCTGAAGCGACTTAACTGACTTCTTGGTACACCCTGATAATAAGGAGTTACAATAATCCAGTCTACAAGTAACAAAAGCATGGACTAGTTTCTCTGCATCGTTTTGAGGCAAGATATGCCTGATTTTTGCAATGTTACGTAGATGGAAGTAGGCGGTCCTTGAAATTGATTTTATGTGGGCGTTAAAGGATAAATCCTGATCAAATATAACACCAAGATTCCTTACAGTCTCACTGGAGGCCACATTAATGCCATCCAAGCGGCAACAAGCCGTTTAGTGGAGAAAGTGAATACTGCTGAATACACATACTTTACAGAGATGCTGTATGCGAAACCAATGTGAGTTTGGAAAATTGCACAGTATTTTTCTATTTTAGTATACCTCAACAATGGAATTATGATCAGTGGAAATGGCCATGACACCTCTCCTTTAAGTCCTTGAGGCAGTCTTGAATTTTATTTAGATGATTCATTTCATCAGGCTTGATTGATAAATATAGTTGAGTATCATTCGCATAACAATGAAAATGTACAGAATGATTCCTTATAATATTGCCTAAGGGAAGCATATATAATACAACAAAATAGGTCCAAGCACTGAGCCCTGAGTGGCGGCTGGTGGAAAATATTTTTGGTGGGGCTATGGAAATGGTGTGCAAACCATACAAGGGGGGTCCGAGGGGATGTTCCCCCGGAAGAAAATGTTGAGAAATTACCCCTTAAAGTATGACTTCTGGTGATGTTAGAGGGGGGGGAGGACAAATTGAGGTTTAAAAATATGAGATAATCCATAATCTTCAGTGTGGTTAGCTATGAATCTTCCAAAACTTCAAAATACCTTGTCCTGGACATAGTTTCTACCGTATATCTGTGCAGTAGGCCCACACAAACTGCAGAACACTGGTGCTTTGGGAACACTCAAATGATTTAATTCCCATTTAAAATCAGGAGACTAAATACGAACATAACGTGTGTGTGTGTGTGTGTGTGTGTGTGTGTGTGTGTGTGTGTGTGTG